>CM061532.1:143079083-143645095 GCA_030545055.2 Neoaliturus tenellus | reverse complement strand
CTCAATTCACTAATAGGTTCATTATTAGTGGGAGTATGAATAGAGAGCGAGAGGTCAAGGCCTGCTATATTGGTGTCTTCAAGGCCACAATCTCATCACGTGGTCAACTAGCTGATTGTGACTCAAGTGTTCGATCAGCTGCGACGCTTGTCGTGAGTTTCGAAACATCAGCTGTTCACATTGACAGACACTTTCAATTTTCTTGCTCTTAATTTGCACAGCTGATTTTGATTTTGTTTTAATAGTGTCTTGAAATGTATGTATCTATAGTCGCGGCCACGAAATAAGGCGGGTGAATGATTTTGCAACGTTGTCAAATTTCCATTGCTTATTAATTTAATCATATGGTTTATATTTATGTCAATGTTTTTATCTGTTTTATTAGATGATAGTTATTTTGATTATTTTTATAGAATGTACATTCAACATACGGTCTAGGCAACGCTGGATGATGCCAGTTTATGCATCAAAGTAAGCGATTTTCATTAATCTCTTTCATATTTTGGTTACATGTGACAACATCGCATTTTCAGTCAACCGCCTGATTTCGTGGCCACTACTGTAGAACAAACCAAGGTAGGGGGCAACAACACAAAAACAAATAAGAAATGTTCTAGCACCAATGACGTAGGTGGTGTTTCACCTGATACTGATAGCAACTCTAAAATAAATGTGACGTAGGCCTACTCGGTGCTTTTCTGGAGCTTTCCCATTGGAAACAGCTGTAGTTGTCACCTACCGTTAGAGCATTCTAGTTTTGGTGGTCTTGTTGCGCTCATTTAATAATAAAATAACGATTAGGTTCAGTGGTAGATTTAGATTTTTTCTGATGAGTGAAGAAGGCATTAAATGTCAAGATAACACTGGCCTTGTCTTGCAGTATTCATTTCAAAGATAAACCATGCTGACTAAGCTTGTGGTGATAACCTCCTCAACCAATTGCGCTTGGTTTGATAAGGAACGGGATACCGAATGCGACCGTGTGTATGGTTTGTGATTTGATTCTGATCTTTTATTTAGTTTGTCCATTTAATTATATGGTTATGTTTAAAATCTATTCACTGCTCCAGTAATTAATATTAATTTATTTATTATAAACAATGAGTTAGAAAATGGATTAAAATGGTAGTTTTGCATATAATGTTTTTGCTTTAGAAAATGTGGCTTCTCAATATTAGCATTTGAAACTATCTAATATCTTCAGTTACATGATGATAATTACAGTAATATAACAAATGTGTAAACATATTTTGGTAGAGTTGACTAGAAATTATTCTTATTGACTATTTAAGACCTACAATAATTTACCACTTTTGTATAAATTGGAAATTGCTACATTGGTTTTCTCTACACAACAAAATCTAAATGTATCTCAGTTCCTCCCATACATTGTAAAACAAGAGATATTCGCGTGATATTGAAAAAAATATGTAACACCTCACACCAGTGGCAAAAACTCATATACTGCAACTCAAAATAATAACCGTGTAAGTATAGCCTAAAACTGAAAAACATAGTACAATATACACGTGTGTTACATTAATTTAGCATTTACTGCAGTTGATCCTTTCAACACAAGCACAAGGGTCCTGTAATTGTTCCAAATCGTGACTTGTGAACGTAAATAATGGAGACTGTTTGGCTGCTGAGGACCAACACGTGGCCCGCGCCCCTCTCGCTCACACACGCACACACACACACACACACACACACACACACACACACACACACACACACACACACACACACACACACACACACACACACACACACACACACACACACACACATACGTGTAAAACATACCTTATTTGATCCTTAGTAGAATCCATACGTTGTTTGATTCGCCGTAATTGTTGACTAATAAAAAAACTGTGATTAACTTTTTATCAATAAATTATCGTGATTACAATGATGTAATTTTTTCCCCGATAGCATATAAAATTCAACTATAGTTTTTTACATTTATTGTTTTATCCGGTATGTATTCCGGAAAACCATATATTATTTGATCCGGTTCCCCCACTACTATCACCTGTGTTTAGGAATTCCACCACAATCTGATCCGGCTTCATGTGTGTATGGACTGAAAACCATATATTGTTTGATCCTGCGATTATTTGTGTATAGACTGAAAACCATACATTGTTTGTTCCTGTGACTTAATTACTTGCATGGTCAATTCCTTATACTGATGTATTTTAGGATAGGGAAACTCAATAGAAAAGCACATTTTGCCAAAGATGTTCGTAAAATAAAATAATTTATAGCTAATAATTTAATAATTTGAAATTTTAGCGAATTTTCCTATAGGGAATACGCTATTACGATAGTAGTCGCGGTAAGACCTAAGCCCGGGACCATGATACTTTTTTGTTTTGAGGTCCCCAGAAGCCAAAAACACCGTTCGTTCAAATTGATATATATGTAATTTTATATATATGTATTTAAATTATGTATTTATATATGATTTATATATGATATATATGTAATTATATATATATATATGTGTGTGTCCGTGAACACGATAACTTTTGAAGGAAACCTCCGATTTTGATGAAATTTGGTACAGGGGTGTAAGCCTGCATATACTTAATTGAGTTCACGAACCAGAATGATCGGACCTTGGGAACGGGGTTTTATGGGGTTTCAAAAGGGTCAAAAATGGGTTTTTTGCATTTTTTGGCCTTGTTTTTTATAATCGCACAATTTTAACATAAACCACTCGAAAGAACTCAAAAAAATAAACAATTTAGTATTTTGAATTTTTATGTTACCTTAAAAAGTTACGGAGAAAATCCAAAAAATGTTTCCCATGTTATTCTTATGGGAAATCAACAAAACCTTCTATCTTGCTTATTTATGAACATATCTTCATAAAATTTGGTATGTTCATCCATTAGGAAGCGTTTAACTTATATTTGCTTACAAAGCCCAAATGGTGGCAAACCTACGTACTCACCCCCATAGGGTTTATGGGGAAAATGAAAAGAATACCATAACTTGATAAAACTTGATATGTACATTTACTAGGTAGGATTTAACTTATATTTACCTACAAAACCCATATGGCGGCAAACCTACCTACTCAACCCCATGGTTTTTATGGGTAAATAGAAAAATACCAAAATTCTATTGGAAATTCGCTGGGTACGCAGGTCTGCTGCGACCGGGGTATTTATCATTTAAAATCAATGACCATAGCTAAAGTCAAATTAGATAAAGCATTAAATTCACTTTACTACTGAAAATAATGTAGTTAGTAAAAAAATGTTTTTAACTTTTAAAATTCAATAGTTTATTTCCTTTTATTCTAGGGGGTTCCCCCTAGAAAATATTTTTTGTTATATACATAGGGGTTTCCTACAAACTTCGGAGTATTGTTCCTCGAATAAAGAAAACCAAAATGTTTTTAAGAGTAGGGTCTGTCTTTTCTCCTTTATCCATCTGTACGTCTGTATGTAATATTTACATGATATATTTTTAAAACTGATAAACTTACACTACTGAAACTGGTCATAGAGATTAAGTATGTTAAGGCCCAATTTAGTATTAAATTTGACATTTCCACTATTTACAATATATAAAAGGTTGCCATTTCACATTTTAAAATCAAAATACTGAATCTTAAAAATTAACTGTAAATAAAAAACTCAAAAAACGAAATTTAATTATATGTTTTTCATAGCTATTTTAAATTAATTATATTTTCAAAATTTATTTTCAAATTTAATTATAGATTCAGTGTTAAGGTGTAGCGCGCTCTAAGTAGAGAAACTGCAGTAATTAAAAACTTTTGAGTAGTTAGCGAAAGCCATAGCATGATTAAAGGTAGCTTGTAGCTGTTGCGAGCTTCAATTTAGGAGTAGGTTGTTGTTAATTTTCACTATTTTTCTAGCTATTTAATTTATCTATTCTTTTAGGTGTAGCTTTTAGTGATAACATATTTGAAATTTGCTCTATTAAGATTTGTTACTCAATAGGTCTATTAATATGGAGTTGTTTTACTTTTGCGCGGTGTCTGATATAACGTTTTTCAATTTGAATGAAATCATCTCTGATCTAAGACCAATGCCATACTTTACCATACACCACACAGAATAAAGACTGTTTGCAATGTAAATACTAATATTTCTAGTGAGAGTCAATATGTTGTGTAATATAAGAGTGAATATGAGAGTGTAATGTATTTGTTGTTTCAAAGAATAGAGCCTTCATTCGAGCACAAGGAGAGAAAACATCTAGGTGTGCACGAATCGGGATTGATTAATGACGATCCCAGGATCAATCCCGTTTATTCGCCTATCATAGATACATGTGCGGAGTTACTGGGAGGCAAGGGGGGGTAATGCACCCCAACTTAAACAGATAAATGTTTTTAATAAGCTTTTATTTTAAATGAAGTATTTTTATACTTAAAGAACTTTACCTCAGTTTTATTAAAGATAAATCAAATTCAAATCATCTTCATAATGTTGGCTGAAAGCAAATGATATTTGGACAGTAGCGGTGTGGATCATAGTTTTCCCTATAAATCACTGCGCTGAGGATGATTAGCTACGGTACTCTGAATGACGAATCAGTTATGTCGTGGGCGTGGCCGTGGCCGCCGCGCCGCACCACAAAGTTGTCTGGAAGTAGGCAGTGGCACTGGGTGGCATTCGCGCGCTCGGCTGAAAATTGTCTGCAGAATACCCAGACTGAACCATTGCACCGCATGGTATTTGTCTATATAGGATCTTAGTAGGGTGGCGTTTGTCTTACGAAGTATCTAAAGATACGAAAATGGCTGAAAAACACGCCTCCGAATTTCTCAAATTTTGAAGTTATTGATACACCTTTAGGCAAACGGTAACACGTTCCCCATATTTTAAATACAACTTCAGCTTTAGGCCTATATATTTTGTAACATATTAAACTTACATAAAAATCATCACCACGTTCACCGGTTAGGCCTAATAGCATAAAACGGAAAACAAAATTAGAGGTTTATTTCAATGAATACGAAAATTGTATTCATTGGTTTATTTCCCGTTTGAAAGCCCATATTATTTTATTAAGATCATAAATTTCTGATATACAAAAATTCGCCATAACAAGTACTTTTTCCTTGTAATTTGAGAAGTACCAACACTCTGTTCAGGAATATTGCTTTATAAAACACTCCCGAACAGAGGACTAGTGGATTTTTACGGACCACCGCCGGCACCGTCAACTAATCACCATTTCTCAAACTTCGTAGTTTTATTTATAGAGAATCCAATGTAGTTAAGAATCTAAACTTAGATTAATAAATAAATTTTTCTTGAGGGAAAAAGGAAATTCTTTCTAAAGTAATAACATAAATTTATTTTTGAAATTTCAGGTGATGAGTTACATTTTAAAACTTTAGTACACAACTACAGTTTTTATTGTATTTTTAAACTCTAACAGCCATAGTCAATAAGTTTTTTTTGTATACAAATTTAACAAATTTGAAGGAAAAGGTACTTTAATTTATCTACCACCTGCTCTATTTCTTTTACAACAGAAGATAGCTTTTGTTTGTAAGCTACATAATTTATGAGTCTGAAGTCGGCAATTTCGTTGCTGTCGTACCTCACGAGCCTCTGGTGTTGGAATCTACCAGTATCAACCTGTCGTTTTATAGCCCTCTTCTTTCAAAACTACAAATAAATCCACATTGTATAGTTTTTTTTTTTTTTTAATTGTGATATTCGTACGTAATTCACATGAAATCCCCTACTAAATTTATCTCAAGTATTCAAAATTTGATAACTTAAATAAAAAATACCGTAATTATAAAGCAAAAATAGATAACATTTTTTTAAATGATAAAATAATACCAAACTATTACAAGATTCACGACGTTTATACTGTCATTAATGTATTTATGTTGCTGGCATTAAATAAATGAGTCATATTCATATATTTAGTTACAGTGCCTACTAATCATAATTTATTTTAATTGAATCATAAAAACCTTCCTTTTTTCATTAAAGCCCCATAGTAACTGATAATATTGTAACACTAACTACAATAAATTAATTAAAAATGGAGTCCATAGTGGGGAGGTGCGTGCCGTTAGTACGGAGCGATAAGAAATTATTGTTAGCTCCCGGAATCTGCCAGGTGTACGAATGCGGATGCGGCCGATGATGCGAGCAAATTCAAACGTTTGTAATAAATTGACACCTGGGCTCGCTTTATCATTGACTTAGGTATTTTCTTCTCCGAGTTACCGGTAATTGAACACTAGTAAAACATTTTACGTGACCTTTCTACATAGTTTTATTTACGGTATTTTTTACTTCCGCAAATTACATGATTTTAGAAAAAATATCTCAATTATTTTGGTCGTCGTCACTCCTGAGTGTTCAAATCCTCTACTCTACAGGCTTTGCTTTTTTATCAACCATTTATCCATCATCATGAAACAAGATCACCCCAAAGTTAAATTGATATTTTTTCTTTGTTGACAACAAGAGCTAAACTGACGTGTTTACACACTGAACGCCAAAGCAAGACTTAGTATGATATGAGTCGCAAATAATTTTACAGTAACTGTCAGTCCGGCCAATGGTTTGCCTCCACACCCCACTTGTAGCTGTGAGCTGATGGCTTATTTTACGTAAAATTTTTTTATTATTTTATTTTTTTAAAGTTGGTTTAATAAATTATGTTTGATTAATTACCAAATAAAAGCTAAATTTTAATTATCATAGAACTATATGAATTAGTTTTTTAGAGAGTGTAATTTAATCTGACGGTTCCCGGTTTCTACTATGTTCAAATCACATTTTACACAGACCAAATCTCAATTTAGTGGTGGTGCCGCGGCACCAATGCTCACTGGGGCACTAATAATATGCTCACTTCCTTACTACTCCTCCTAAATTTCTCTTTTTTTGTGCTCGAGTATTGGATTTTGCACACTGATTATTTGATGCTAAGTAGGGTAACTTTCTGATTTTTATCCCGAAATATTCCAAAGGCTCTGCACACTTATTTTATTATTTTGAAATCAATTTTTGTTACATGTGATAAAATAAACACAATAGAGAGATAAATTTATAAATAAAAAGAATTTAAGAATTTAATTTACCCACATTCCTTTTAAGATCCAATGAATGATTGCACTATATTGCTTCTCGTTTTCTGAAAAAGGAGAATTAGAGTGATAGTCCAATCTGGCTTTTGAGGCTTTAATTTTAATTTTATTTCAGTAGTTAAGTGATGTCTGTGGTGGAGATAACAAACTAAGCCAAATGGGAGAATGCGGGTACTTCAAAAATAGAATTTGGCTTATTAGTAGCCTAGATAAACAATCATCATGGAAGTTAATTTTAAACACAAGTAATTCAGTTTACTTTAGCGTTAAAAAACACTCGTGTCTTCTTTTTCTCTATCTCTCGTTAGTGCTGTAAATAAGCTAAAATCACATTGGGTAAACTGCTGATGAGCTAAATGAATTAATAATTGTTTTATGTAAACAACATAAAAGCATACTCAGTTTCAAAGTACAAACTGGCTACATGGTTAAAACACGGGAATAGAATTTTGAAGACATTTAGAAAAACATATTATTGCCCCAATGCTTATTTTATGAGAAAGATTTAATTTTACTAAATATTTTATGAAGTAATGATCATTTTTAACAATTTAATAAATTAAAATATTCTTACTTTATACTCAAGAATTCGCCCTCCGAAATGGTTTTCGCCTGTGCTTATGGAAATAATTTCCAACCAAAACCCCCACTACAAACCTTTCTCGTGTAATATAATAGGTTGGTTATACCTTTGTCAATGTGACATTTTTCAAACACTTTATTGTTTTGCTTCTTTTTAAGAGAAGTTTTATTACATCTGTTACATGTTCATAAACAAATCAGATCAAAACTACCAATAACTTAATAATGTGCTATAGCTACGCTTATGACGGTCCTGGGGCTATTAAAAAACTAATGCTATAAAAACCTAATCCATAAAATTTATCATCCATCACGTTACATGGCACATTGTCCAATGGTTTTCAAGTCCATTGATTTCATATATATATATATATATACAGTAGAACCTCACTAACTCGACACTTTGTGGACCGGGAGGTTGTCGAGTTTGGGGGTTGTCGAGTTATCCAGAACATTTTATTTTCAATGGATTCTGATTAAATAAACACACCATAGATGATAAAAACATGTTTAAATTTATTACTTACATATATACAGTGTTGTGATTTTTCGTAAGTCCATATCAAATCCTTTGAAAAAATTTAGTTATTGAAGACTGTTTCTCTCTTTCAATTCGGCGCCTGGCTGCTTCATCACGGAGTCTCCGAATGAATAAAATGTCCATTGCAGACGTCCCTTGCTGTTGCTGCAAGTACCGCAAAGCACCTTCCAAACACTTTAGTCCCTCGCTGTGGCTCATCATGTCCTCTTGACTTGTCTGAGTGTCGTCTTCTGAGTCATCTTCTTCCTTCTCTCCTCCTTGGGCTTTCACAGCAGCAATTATTTCATCTTCTCCAAGTGGTTCACTGGCCCCATCTAAATCCATCCACTCCCGTACATCTTCCTCCACAGAATCTTCACAGCCAGGAATCTGTTTCATCACCGAGACCAAATCAGAGGATTCACTTTCTTCTTGTGGATCAAACTCATTTCCTGAGTGATCTAGGAGTTTTCTCCACGAGCGAACGAGAGTGATCGGTTCTAATTCACTCCAACATTGACTAACCCAGCCGATAGCATCCAACAAATCGATCTGCTTCAGTTTAGCTAGCAATTCGTGACCTTCATCCATGGCTAATATTAATGATGACAGGAGCTTACGTCGATAACGTTTCTTCAGAGCTGCCAAAACACCTTGATCCATCGGCTGTACAAGCGAAGTGACATTCGGGGGAAGGAAGATTGCCTTGATCCCTTTGTCTGTCAAGAAGTTTGTGTCTGGATGAGTCGTTGCGTTGTCCAGGATAAGTATGGCTTTCCTTGGAAGATTTTTAGACTTTAAAAACCTCTCAACTTCAGGGACGAATTGGTTGAAAAACCACTCCTTAAATATTGTTTCGCTCATCCATGCGTTGGATTGGTTCCGGTACCATACAGGCAAATCAAAGCCATTCTCGGTACACTTAACATGTTTGAAACACCTTGGTTTCTTTGCTTTACCTATCATGGCTAATTTAACTTTATGTTCTCCAGTTGCATTACTACAAGCAAGAATAGTTATTCGCTCTTTACTTTTTTTGTAACCTGGAGCACTCAATTCACTTTTTAAAGCCAAACTTTTAGCAGGAAGCATTCGATAATTGAGGCCGGATTCATCACAATTATAAATCTGGTCGCCAGTAAGACCTTCCTTTTCAATAAGCTCTTGAAATTTTATTTTAAACTCACGAGCAGAATTTGGATCAGCTGATAATTTTTCCCCGCAGATGCTGAGTTGCTTGACGCCATACCGCTGTTTCCATCTATCTAACCATCCATTGCTTGCTGTGAACCCCGAATCACCCTCTTCTTTGAATTCTTCATAGAACTTCAGAGCTTTTTCTTGCAAAATTGGACCGGATATTGGCACACCTTTGTCCCTTTGAACACGAAACCACTGATACAAAGCCTCGCTTACTTTTTCATATTCGGCACATTTCATTGACTTTCTCTCCTTAATAGACTCTGTACACATTCTTTTTAAACACCATGATTCGATCTCAGATTTTTTCTTTTGCCAACCAAGCACTGTAGATCGCCCAACATTTAAGTTCAATGCTATTTTATTGACGTTTTCACCTTTTCCAGTCTTTTTAACGCATCAAATTTAAGTTCCATTGAAACCGACACTTGCTTCCTCTTTTTCCCCGACATCTTCTTTGACACACACGCCAAAAGTGTAAAACAATAACTGAATAAAACAACAACAACAACAATAACAATAACTGAACTAAAGAGTGAAAAAACTGTTCTACTTGAGCACACGTAACACAACTCAAACTGTCAACAGTCAGCGCTAAACTAATCGGTAGACGAGACACGAGAATAAAAGGTTCGCCAGCGCGACCGTAGCGGATCGGTAAACAATAGCGACCATCCCCCAACCCCCGCCCCCAAGCGGCCAGTCCAAGGAAAGGTCGTTGCCCCGACTTGGAATTTCCAAATCTACGAATTCCCGTCTGCGGCGCGCACTGACGCACTTTCTGCCTCGCCTCCCTCGTTGTGTGCACTAGGCTATTATGATTTGAAGTCGAGTTTACCGTCTTCCCAATGACTGTCGAGTTACACAGACTGTCGAGTTACCGGGTGTCGAGTTAGTGAGGTTCTACTGTATATACATATATATATATATAAACACGGTGTCCCGGAACTCTCTGGAACCCTTTTGTATATTTTGTTCCTTGCATCGAGACAAGAAAAAAACATCATACAAATAGCGGTCTAAAAATCCATCGTTTAGCCGCTAGCCACCATTTTCTTTTTTTCACGTAATAATTTTTATTTCTGTAACGGATGGTTGTATTCAGTTCATATTTGGTATGAATCTTTATCATACTAATGTACATTTTCAGGAAAAAAATTAGTTTTTTCTATAGTGTATTTTCAAAATGGCGGTTATTTTTAATTTTCAAACTAAAATATCTCAAATTCGGTAAATTTCAAAAAAGTTTTACTCTGGAGAAAGAAGTTGCTAAATTAAATTATCTAACCAACGGTACCAAGTTTGTAAGGATCTGATCACAAATAATGGAGTTATTGCGATTTTTCTGTGAAAATGGCCATAATTTGCATTAATTATAATGCAAAATCAATTTTTTTTTTTTTTTTTTTTTTTTGGAGACAAATTGCAATAACTCCGTTATTTGTAATCAGATCCTAATAAACTTGGTACCGTTGGTTAAATAATTAAATTTGGCAACTTTTTTGTACATAGTAAATTTTTTTTGAAATTTACAAAATTTGAGGTATTTTAGTTTGAAAATTAAAAATGGCCGCCATTTTGAAAATACACAGTGGAAAAAATTAATTTTTTCCTCAAAATGTACATTAGTGTAATAAAGATTTATACCAAATATGAACTGAATACAACCATCCGTTACGGGAATAAAAATTATTACGTGAAAAAAAAAAAACAAAATTTCGGCTAGCGGCTAAACGATGGATTTTAGACTGCAATTTGTACGATGTTTTTTTCTTGTCTCGATGCAAGGAACAAATATACAAAAGGGTTCCACAGAGTTCCGGGACACCCTGTATATACAGTGTGTTCATTTTTTTATGCTCACCATTGGGATTCGCAAACTATAAAAGTTACAGCAAAGTTCAAATTAGAAAAGTAGTGTGGAATTATAAGCTGAACAAAATGATGTGTAAAAATCCCAGATATTTCTACTGATTCGTTCGCTGTGCTCGAAAAACAGTTTTTTGCTCAAAACTTCTTTTGCCTTTAACTTTGTTATTTGTTAAAATGCAAAAAAAAACTTGTTTGATAAAATTTTACTGAAATTTTACGTAGATTCTAAATATTGAAGTTAAATTTTTTTACTTCAAGCGGTTTCTGAGATATCTTAGACAAGTTGATTATTTTTAATGCGAGTATGTGTTTTTTTCATCATTATAAAAAAGAAATAATTTTTCTGATCACGAAAATACCAAATATGGCATATTTATTTATCATAATAATTATTTAATTATAAAAAAATTGATTAATAAGCAACCCTGAAATGCTAATAGTGAGGATGCTTCTAGCATGTGGTGCAACAATGGTGTAAATCAGCTGTTTTTAATTTTGTGTTTCATATTTTGTTGCTTACATTGTTGATCAGCTGTTTACCGGCATCCGCGGTTCCCATGTAACAGCTGATTTACACCATTGTATTATTTTATTTTTTTGGACCAGTCTCCAGTCCACAGTTTGTTTGATTCGCACTCGGCAGTAGGCGTGGTGGAGAGGGGGGATTAAACTGGCCAATAAGAAGCGGAACCAATAACTGGCGTGTAACACTAGAAATCTGTGTTAAGCTGGATCAAATAATGGGTGGAATTCAGTCATTTTTTGTATGGGCAGTGTAAAAAGCGATGGTGGCGCGGCCCTGGTGGATACACATATTATACACACAATATGTTTCCACACCAATGTTATTTGGTCACAACAAAAAAATTAAGATTTTATGTTTTTTTAAATAATTCGACCATTGGGAATCTGAAAATAATGCCAGTTCACTATTTGATCCGGGCATCGGATCAAACAGTGAAAACGGATCAAATAGCGCTGGTGTGTATCCAGGTTCCGGACCCAATAAGATACCCTTTACAAACGCACACACACACACACGCACACTCGAGGGGATCTGCTCTGACTAATAGACCCACCCCTCGAACCAGCTGTGAACGGGCTTCTGGTTTTATGACTAATTTCATCCGCTAACACCATCCGGTAAATAAAGAGCCTCGTAATGAACTCTGTAAGAGATTGAGCTCTACATCGGATATGCGAGGTTTTGCATGCGACGTCTAACAACAGTTTTGCAACAACACGTGTCCTATGTGCGAGATAGTTTGACATTTGGATGTTCTGCTATTTCCAAAGTTCGAAATGTACTTTAGTTGGCTAAAATGCCTGTCATTGCTGAAATAGAGCACTGTTAATTTTTATACTATAATATAGCCTACTATTTAGTTATTGCTATATTATTTAATCAAAACTGAATAATCCATCATTTTGTAAATTAAATACAGTAGGCCTATTGCATTATTTGTGATCACAGCCTATATACCATGGACTTATTTTTAATTTGACAAAAGTAATTTCTATATAAAGTATATACTACTAGACTGTTATATGAAAATCAATGTAAACCAAAACGTATTTTAAATTAGTTTATTTGTCCGAGAGCTCTACAATTTTATGGCCACTTTCGCTTTACATACACTTTAGAATAATTCATTTGTAACATAAACTTAGGCTTAGACTCATTAGGACATTTATCAAGACCGATGATAATAATTTCGCCTTTATACTGGGGGTTTCTAGCGTTGGTATTTTTGAAAGCAGATAGCAAAATGAGTTAGGTCATCTATATCTACCGTTGCGGGATAGTTCAATATGCGCTCCATGGCTCCATTTGATTACTCTGCTAAAAACTACTTATCTGAGTAGCTAAAAAGGAAGATATTACACTACGTTGTATTGCAGCTACAATGCTTTAACTATCTGCGAATATTGTCTTTAAAAACTAAAGAATTTTTATAATCCCCAAAAATGGTTGTTTCCTGAATATAAACATGCATAAGTATTAGTAGCGTAAATATGTCGTAAAGCCCACAGTTCACTCGAACTGCTTTCATTCTTCTGTGCCATTGATACAAAGTCATGTAACGAGTAGACTTTGTCCCAGTCCCAGTGTTGTTGGCGTGTCAGTGTCGGTTCTGGAGCGGGGACTGCGAGTGGGCATGAGCATGAGCATGCACCATGCGAGATCGCATGACTCACGAGACACAACACAGCTCGTGGCTCATGCATGCCTGACTCGTAGTGAGTCATCCACAGCAATGCAATGCACACAGGTCCTGTCGCTGACTCCTACCCCTCCCTGACACGGACCTCGTATTGTGTACCATCCGCAACGATTAGTGGCCAAGTGGGAAGGTCTAATCCAAGTTTTGGTATCATAAATAATTGCCGATAACTTTGTACGCAAGTGAGTACTGTATTATCTATTAGGGATACGAAAAAAAATTGCGTTTTATAGCACTCTGACCTTGAACGGCCGTAATGCACAAACAAGCTACTTTTTAACTTGTATACAACTAAAGCGTTTTAAATTACAATACATATACAACAAATATAACTTATCAAATGAAAAATCGGTTTGTTGTAAATCACCCAGTAACATCATCTCGTAACTTATATAGGATTTTATCTATGATAGTTATGATATGCTGCTTAATTTTTGCAGGAGAAAACTTATTCGTTTTTAATTGTGTTATACAGGGGTTGTTTATTTTAAAACGCAATTCAACTTACAAGTAGAGTAAATCAAGGTTTTAGATGTCATCCTCTTCTTCCTTGATTGTTAGCTAGTGTGTATTGTTGCATTGTTGTTCCAGTTGTTGTGTATTGTTGTTCCACTTTATGCGGGTTCCGTGGAAAGTAATTGCACTAAGTTGAAGTCACAAATATAGTTTTGGGCAAAGATCAGAGAGTGTTCACCGTAGAGGGGTTTCAAACGAAATTGTTTGATTTATGTAAGAAAGCGTTTGAACTAATTTCACACATAGGGTATACCTTGTTATGTAAGGTACACCTAACAAATCGACTATTAGACTTGTAAACAAATAAAAAGAAACATGTTCTTTAGGAAACAG
This sequence comes from Neoaliturus tenellus, assembly GCA_030545055.2. Lineage (NCBI taxonomy): Eukaryota > Metazoa > Arthropoda > Insecta > Hemiptera > Cicadellidae > Neoaliturus > Neoaliturus tenellus. The sequence continues at coordinate 143,630,736 of CM061532.1, read as the reverse complement.
TAAACATAACAGAGGGGTATTGAATGAGGAAAATATTAGAGGATGTTATAACTGCTTTAGAAAACTCACCTAAAATCATTAAGAATATACTTAAACAAGTCTATGAATAGTAGATTTGTTATTAATAATATGGATTAAGCATACACCAGGGTTATTGTTCTTTTTCTAAACCTTGATTTACTGCACTTGTAAGTAGGGTTGCGTTTTAAAAGAAACACCCTGTAAACATAACTTTAAGGAAATAGTAGGCCTATGCTCTCTAATTAGAATCACGGTTTCAGTAGATGAGAAGATGGTCAGGGCTCAACATTGAATAATCAAATGTATTAAGATTCTGTACTTGCGATGACGGAAAATAAATTATTTAAAAATAATTTAACGCCATAAGGCTATCCTTATCCCAGAACGCAATCGCAGTAATACATTACGTTTAAAAATATTACCAACCAATTATAATAAAGAAACATACACAGAACATACAAATTCAGGCGTCCAAACAAATTAGGTGTATACATATTAGACCTGCTCACGGCTAATTTTTCATTTCGCGTGAATAAATGGCATCTCATTTTTGAACTTTTTAACTTATGTTCCATTATCCTTAGAGCAATGTACAATTCCTCAATTCGTCATATCGGCGTGTCCTTTCATTGTATATTTAACGAAGGAAGGGTTTCATGGGCTGAGTTTTAAGCTTCATTGTCGTCGAAAGATAGGAACTCGGCAAGAGGCTTGAAAACGAATGCCATCGGAATCGGAATGCATGTGACATTTGGGTGGAATTCTTGCTTAATTTCACCTTAGCTTTAGGAGATAATAACATGAGTCACCCAATAGCAGCCTTGACATTCCAAGCCGACTCCGATGGGAAACGTTCTTGTAGTAGCCGTCGTCATGCCAGACTATATAGAATACACTTGTCACCCAGCTATACTGATGGCGTCACCTGCTTCCTAGCCCGTGTGTCATTCATAAGAATTCTGTTTCGGTAACTTACTCATCGTCAGCACAAAGACAAGCGTTCCTTTATGATTGTGTTTCCTTGCGACGGTTGGAATAACATAGGAACGGGTACAGCATTTTCATCCATCGAGACCTGATTATACTATTATAGAGTGGCCCTGTTTTGTTGTGTAATCTGTAAGGCGTAAGTTGATAATTTCACGTAAAGTAAATAAATTGGGCGATGGAATAAAGTTTGCCATTATATCGTAATTTTTACAAGAAAAGACGTATGACTGTCCAATTTAGTCAACATATGCAACAGATTTTTCAGGCTATTTACATGATTCAAGAAATGTGTTCCTTTAAAACGATCAATAATAATATTAATATCCGAACACGAGTTATTCAACAGGTTATAGAACTTTTATTACAAAAAGAAAAGAAAAACGTCGTGGCGAAACTAGCCTATAAATTGACAACTAAATTACATAGTTATCCTAAAACGTGTCATCAAAACAATAATATAGGTTGATAAGTAGTGATACTCAGGAATTAACATAGGTGTGCTACTGAAAATTTTCGTATGCAAGTAATGAATACATAAATATGTTATCTAAAACAAAACAATGTAGTCTACTTCATCCTTTTATGGCTGTCATTTAAAAATTTAAATTTAAAATAAGTACATTTATGGGAAACATTTTTTAATAAATAAATAAAATCACTTTTGATTCTACTTAAAATTATTTCGCAATTTTAACAAATGTATAACAACAACAAATAAGTCACTAAACATATCATCAGTTTAATTAGGTGTTGTTAATTTACATATTTTTTATCCGCGAGTGAACCTTCACATATTTAAAAACAAATACAACCAATTAATTATATTTAAAATAGTAATATTGATAAGCGAGCGGGATGTGTCTAAACTTACCGGCCAGCGCAGGGGGAGCCCGAAATACCTGCACATCGGTGACGTAGAGGGGTGGGGGGTGGGGTGGCGGGCGCACGCGCTCCGTTAAAGATCCTCGGATGACTCACCGTTCCCCCCCCCCCCCCCCACCACAACAACCACCCCTAAACGCCAAACACGCCGTGTATTTATATCGCAGCCCCGACCCTTCGATCCGCCACTTTAGCAAGTCTATTATCTGCCCAACACTATTTTATTCCTCCCAAATTTACCTGTATGGATTTTCGTTTCTGAGAAATGCCTGGCAGAAATACCCGAACTGATTTTAGACGTTTTAGCCTTGCCGGTGTCACACTCTTTGTTATTTTGAGGATTTCTTATTGTTTTGATGAGATGCGAAAGTTGTGCAATAAGGTGTGCATCGCGTTGCCAGAGGATCTATGGTACAGTAGTTAAAGTAAAATGCGTTATGTTTTCGAGTGACATCCGACTGTTGTGGTAAACGGATAACTGTAAACTGTTTTTAATGCTTCATATTAAAGATCGCCGCCTGATCGAAATTCGACCAAAAAAATCAGTTGATCACGACCAACGAGATTAAACTAGATATAGAGTGCTACAAAGATAGGGAAATTTGTCCCCCATTGATTAACGCCATTTTACAAAATATTCCCGCCGTTTCCTTGGTAGCCAGTCCTTTGTTTACACTTTCTCGTCTGTTATTTGCAATTTTCCCCTTCACCTGTCCGACGTTTCTACGGTACCGGTACCGGTAACCAAGGCAATTAATTTGCCTTGCCGGTAACCAATCTCAATAGCCTGGTCACAGACCACCACATCAAAGTGTTTTTAAAAACAAACAACAACATATGAAATAATCAGATGTTTTGAAAGTATACCCTGTGATTTTTAACAAGGCAATTAGAATTGCTTTGATTTTTAATTTTTAAAACTTATTGCGACCAGTCAGAATAGCTAAAACTGGTAACCAAGGAAACAAAGGTAAAGTGTGGGATGGTTGCCTATAGGCGGGGATTTTGGGTAAAATGGGTGCCAATCAGCAGGGAACAAAAAATTAACATGTGTTTATCACTCTATACAGGGTGTTTTAGACCTCCCTACCAATATTTTAGGGCACTTTTACTGGGTTGGAAACATATCTAAATATCATATTTAAATTGTCCGGAAGTCTTTCGTTACTCACACAACCGCCATGTTGTTTTCCACGTAGTAATTTTTATTTCCGTAACGGAGGGTTGTATTCAGTCATATTTGGTACGAATCGTTATCATACCAATGTACATTTTCAGGAAAAAATTAATTCTTGATTGTTTATTTTCAAAATGACGCTCAAAAAATGGCGATGTTATTTATAATATGATTCAGATCCTGCTCATCAGGATACTACCTTTTAACGGTAAGCGCGGATTCTCCTGTACAATGCAGCACATAAGCTGAGAAAAGAGAAGGAAAAGAATCATGTTAGTTTATTAATATGTAGAGATGATAGATCTTTTTTGCTATCGCTGGGACTGGGAACTGGGACTTTTTTTAAGACTGGGAACATTGTTGTAAACGTTTGGGGCAAAATAAGAATATCTCCCTAACTCCTCCCCTCCAGACTCACGCGAGGCAGCTGTTTCTTTCATAAGAACTACTGCTTAGTTATAGACGATAAGAAATCATCGGCAGGCAAGAATAGGTGGGGGGTGAGGATAAAGTAGGCTATTCGTTGTATGTATGTATGTATGTATAAATGCAAAACGCTCTTGAAAACGGCTCGAACAATTAATTTTCTTTAATCTTTGCATAACTTAGCTTTGAGATGAAAATAATATCTATATAGGTATACGCTAGGAAAAATCTTATTTCGTTACAATCTTGATTTGAAATTCTACAAATTTTAACTGGTTTTATTCCTAAACTCTAATGCGAGTAAGTTACTTCTTACTCTTTGTAAATTTTTGTATATCATATGTTTATAATAGTAATAAAAATATGATTTAAAAGTTCTATTTGTATGTATAGAAAATATACCTAATATATATATTCATTTGTAATTGTAATAATTGTAAATTATGATATCGCACGCAAATCCCGAAATAAATTATTCTAACTATTTTCTTCAAACTTTGCAAATAAGTTCTGGGATAAAAGTAATATTTCAATAAATGTATATGCTAGGAAATCTTATTTCGTTATAATCTCGAATTGGAATAAAAAACTTTTTATCACACAACATCAATATCACCTTTTTTCGACCCTCACTTTTAACAACGAAAATCTTGCTTTTGAGGTCTAGGGCCTAACATTTTTTGCCCGCAAGGTTGGTTAAGGTTATGTTTTGTTTGTTATGGGCGAATAAATATATTTTATTCATTTGTTTAACATTCATTGCATAGTGTAGTGTGATGAAAAATACCGTCCATAACTTGGCGAAAAACATGTTGCCTATTGTCGTTTGTTTCTTAAAATTCTCTATAGGCCTACTTCTTCTTGAACATGAATTAAACACGATCTCGATCGAGGCCGGCAAAACGCCCTTTTCGGCCCTTTTAACGCATATAATTGAATTTTTACTATATGGAACACAGAGTATAAAATTCTATACGATCGACTTTAAATTTCACTTAGGCGAATTTTAGACCCCCAAAAGGCTTTTTTATTACTAATTTGATTTCAATGAAATTCTCAGGTTAGATTTGAAGTATTTTAAAATAGGTAATAAACTATAATCGAGCAATTATTTTCAAGTATTAAAAAAGCTTATTTTCCGTAATTTTTGACAGAACTTTAGTTGTTTAGGCTACATGGTTTGACTAATGTAGTTGCTATGATCAGTTTATATTTCCCCATCGCAGCTGAGTTGACGCTGTGTATGCTGAAAATAACATAACCTTTTCTTGTTTATATCTGCTCGCCGTTATGTTACGTTTTTAAATAAAATTTAATTGATATTTTGACAGACCAATTTGTTAAGTTAAATAGATCAACACTGATGTATACTTGTTGAAGTTATAAATTATGCCATAAGATAGGTATGTTGGTGTAGAATGAATTGCTGTCGTACGGAATTATGCGATTAACTAATTTATGGGATACAACTAATATCTATTTGGGAGAAAGATTTAAATTGAGCAACTAATTAGAATGTGTTGTGCCATTGTAGCCTATGTCTCAGGTAACAAAATATGCATTAGGTGTTAAGTAAGCGTAATTCTACAATACTTACATTACTTGATTTTTATTAATTTGCAATCATGGATTTAAATTGTATTGTTTTTTTCGCTCTACACTCTACAATCTATTTACCTTTAATATTTTAAGCATAATTATTATTAAGTTACTTGCTTGTTTTGAGGTCTTAGCTAAAATCATTCTTTGTATGTATTTATTTGTAGGCTAGGCCTAGGATGTACGCCGGTTGACTTTGGACCATTAGATGACGTTCCACTCTTCACATTCGAGGAGATGGAAACCTCCGTTCTCTCCCTAAAGAGCAACAAGGCTCCTGACCCGGACGGGATTCTCAGCGAGGCTTTAAAGAAAGTATTTTCAATTAATGCTGACTTGTTGTTGAGAATGTACAACGCCTGTTCGGTAGAAGGGGTGTTTCCGGCTCCCTATGGAAAACCGCAAGACTTGTACTGATCGGCAAGGGCAAAGGTGATTCGAGCTTTCGTCGTCCCACAGGCCTTTCTACACGTTGGACACGGCTGGGAAGCTGTTCGAGAAGCTGATCCGTTCCCGCCTGACCTCTGCCGTGGAAGCTGCCGGGGACTCATGCCCCCGTCAGTATGGCTTCAGAAAGGGACGGTCAACGATTGACGCTATCACCGAAGTCCATGGAGAGCTGTGAAGAGAGCCGAGAGCCACAACCATTTCCCTCGCTGAGTAGTGCTTCTTGTTACGCTTATGTCAAGAATGCCTTTAACTCGGCGAGGTGGGTCGATATGTTGGATGCGCCGGATGCGCTTCGCAACACCTTTCGCGTTCCTGCATATCTGTTGCGACTCATCGAGGATTATCTCCGCTCTCAAAGCCTTATTTACGACACAAGGGACAGAAAGTGGACGATGGAAGTCACTTCTGGTGCCGCGCAAGATTCAATACTCGGCCAGGATCTCTGGAACGTTGTCTATGACAGCCTCCTGAGGTCGGAGATGCCTGAGGAAACCACTTTGGTTGGGTACGCCGATGATGTCGCAACTCTCATTGTCGCACGCAACGTTGAGCTGGCCCAACTAAAGTTGAACCGAGTCATTCGTATGGTCAACACATGGATGTCCGATCACGGTCTCTCGCTTGCTCTCCGTAAGACGGAGATTGTGATCCTTACGAAGAAGAGGATAGACACCGTCGTTCTGTTCCGAGTGGGAAGGGTGGTGGTCCAATCAACTCGTGCTGCTAAGTACTTCGGGATTATGGTGGACACCAAGTTAAGCTGGAGGGATCAGATCTTCCGTACGGCGGGCAAGGCCGCGCTAAGGTAGTCACTTACCTTAGTAGGCTGATGGCCAATGTCGGGGTTCCACGATCCAGCAGAAGACGTCTGTTAATGTCCGCGGTTCAGTTCGTGCTTCTTTATGGAGCAGAGGTGTGGGCAGACGCTCTCGATAAAGAGTAGTACAGGTTGCGACTCGCCCGAGTTCAACGTCGAGCGGCGCTCGGGGTGTGTTCCGCCTACCGGACAGTGTCCGAGCCTGCCGTCCTGGTGGTCGCCGGAGTTATCCCTGTCAAGCTCTTGGCAGGAGAGAAGAAGGCAATTTATCAGAGACAAGGCGAGATTGGCAAGGACACGGCAAGAACAGAAGAGCGCTCCCGAACCTTCCAGCAGTGGCAACACAGCTGTAGCACGACACCCGAGGACGATGGACGACTTATTAAGCACGTCCAACCATGGGTGGAACGGCGGCCAATTCTTGACAATTCACGGCTATTTCGGTCGTACCTGAACCGGATGGGCAAGACCGGTTCACCGGACTGCATTTATTGCCCGGGCGTTCCAACGATGCGGAACACACATTCTTCCGCTGCCCCCGTTGGGAAGGGTCCCGCCTGAAGGCCACACAAATTTTTGGTGCATTTTCGGTGGACTCGGTCTGCCAAAAGATCTTGGAGGATGAGGACAACTGGGATTGTTTATCACAGTTCGTCCGGGGCACCCTCCTGGAAAAGAAACCCGATATGGACCGCGAAGTGGCCCAGATCCCTTGATCAAGTGGCTGGATAAGGAGTGAGCCCCACGGGTGTTAGCCAAATTTAGGCCTAGCCTGACGTAATGTGATAAACAATTCCAGGTTAGAATCCTAAAGAGTAGAGGAGTTTTTTTAGTAGGTAAACCCGTTTTTTAGGGGAGCCTCACACTACAGGCTTGGGCTACCTGTGTGCGTAATGCATTTTTCTCACCTCTCCCTAAAAAAAGAATCATAAAAAGCGTCACCTAATAACTTAAAAAGTGAGTAAAAATTCTCGTACGGGACGGACATCGGAGCGTATTCCTAGTATTGGTATATAGAGTTAAAATCGAAACAAAAGAGTTAAAACAGCTGACTCAACTGTCAGTTTAAGAACACCGTGCTCCAGTATATAGTGTGGTGGCTTAACGAAATGATCGTGACCTGATGGATTAAAGCCACAGACTTTGCACGTTACTTCCATACCCTAAATACAAACAATTTATGGGGGGTGCCCGATTTTCAGGTCCGCCATCTTGGTTTTCATTAGAGGAATTGAGCTATTTATTGAAAATGGCCTAATATCACTCAAAAGGACACATTTGCGCCATTTTGTATGTAATATGTTTTGCTCACAATTAAATTTACTATAAAATGAGATAAAAACCACTTCAATAACTTAAATAGTCTTGAAGATATAAACTGTCAAAGTTGAAAATTTGATATTTTCCTCTACGTTACATGTAGTTTTTGCTATATATCACTCAAACGGTCAAGGGTACGTAATTGTTATAATAATATGTTTTATTCGCTGTTAAATTTGCTACAAAATGAGGTAAAAATCTCTTAAGTAACTTAGTTTTAGTTTTAGTATTGAAGATACAAACTGTAAAAGTTATAAATTTTATTTATTCTTGTATGCAGTAGGTCCGTGTGTCTTAAAAGCCATGACCATTAGTTTTACCTGCAAGTATTGCGCTAGAAGACTGCAACTTCGCACATCAATACTGGACTTAAAATAGTACTTTCCAAAGGTCTTCTTGACTTTTTCCTCCCAAAGGGGGTCGGCCCACAAGGAGTAAGTTGAAAATCTTAAATAAAACCATAGGTCATGAAGCATATAAAATTAAAGGTCTTAATCAGTAAAACACGTTGCCGTAATCTGGAGTTCAAAAGAACGGTGAGCGAATTTTCACATCGAGCAGGGCAGGTCATGACGTCATAGTTGAGCTTCGTACGGCTAAAAGTTATTGGTTCTTTGATCTGGTTTCGATAGTCGATATAATCGAAATACTCCATCTTCTGTTGTCTGATCCCCTTCCTTGGTCATTCGAGTCCTGATCCAGTCATCCTTGCATCATTGCTCGTCCTAAAATGGAAGAAGGCAAAATGACAACAGAACCAATCGGAAAATAAATTTAACTATGCATATTCGTATAGTGAATTTTTATGAACCTTTAACAGGATTATTTATTTTTATTTTATTTATTTATTTTCCACGGCAAACACCATTTACAATATCATTTGATAAGCTAGGTTACAATGTTAAATTAAACTTGCTAAAGGTGCAACAGATGATTATGATTATGAAGTTATATTCTGTTGTTTTCAAAATACTTATATACTGATGGGGTTTCACGTTTAGTATAGGCTATTTAAGTTAAGCTTTCTTAAACATTTTTGTAATGGAGTCTTTAACCTCCCGAGTGTTATTCGTCGATTTTTCGGCCCAGCTTTTCGACCTCCGAGCGTTTGAGCATTGACTATCTGACTATCTAAAGGCAAAGTGGTTTGAGTATATTTTTCGACGGTTCGAATACGTGACGTAACTTTATAGAGACTCTGACCTACCTTACCTGGTTAAATAAATATCTTAATACAATAAAAATAGCTAAAATTGTTTAAGTATGATTAGTTTGTTTTTTAATTGATATGTTACAAACTTTCCATTTAACTATTATAGCAGCCTTTACAAAATTAAGAAATTCATCAATATTGTCTTTATTATTAAACAGGCTTTGTTATTTTTCGGAAGGTCTTTAAGTTACCAGTGAATGAGTATTTGTTGTATTGATTCTGCATTTAATTAACAGTGGCAAAATAGAAAACTTCTGTTCAACTTCATTAGTAGGTTCGGAGGTAAAGTACAATACTCTCCAAACATCAGATGTACCAATGAAAATGGGTTTGATTTGAAGTTGGTGAGGAAAAGTAACAAGACCATCCATATACTACTAAAGGGTGTAACCTAGGTCTTGCCATATGCTTAATTTATTTAGTCTTTAGATAGAATTAGCAATGTTTTAAATGGACTGTATTACTAATATGGGGAGTCTTCCTTCGCAGAGGGAGCATTTAATGCTAATTTAGCAAATACGGGCAAAACGTCCTTCATTTCAGTACAATATTTGCCTAACAAACGATTACACTAGGCCTAGGAAAAAACAACTTTTCATTAGTTGGCTTTGGTTCAAGCAACAAAACATCAATTAATTAATGTTATTTTTAAGGTGGATGTTATCCTTTTATTTATCGATGACTAATCTATCATGGCCAGTTTCGCATCTTTAATAATTAATTATATGGTTTTTTGAACTTCTCTTTGGTAGAAAATGGAAGGGAGTAATTTGCATTTATTCAATGACATTGTCGGATGGATGATGAAGGACACAAGCGACAATCTCAATCTCATACCGATATCGATAGACATATTCATATCAATATGACTACCTACAATATCGACTTCATGAGTCTATCGCATAAACTATGACGTCATGACCTGCCCTGCTCGATGTGAAAATTCGCTCACCCAAAAGAACGATCCAGCCATAAATGACTGCCAGTCAAAGTTTGCATGAAAACTCCATAAGCAAAACTATAACATGGTATAACTTTTGACCCACTTGTCCTTTTAAAGTGCGGTTTGTGGTAACGAGTTATACTAGTAAATCCCTTTAATTTGATATGCATCATGACCTATGCTTCCCTAGTGAAAATATCAGTGAAGGTCAGCTGACATTAGCTAGTATTTCGCCCACCTGATCTCAGCGAACATCAGCTGACCTTCACTGGTCTACACATCAACTGATATCAGCTGACATCAACTGGTGTTGGGTAGTATTTCGCCCACCCAAAACCACCTGACCCTCACTGACATCAACTGGTATTGGGTAGTATTTCGCCCACCCAAAACCACCTGACCCTCACTGATATCAACTGGTATTGGGTAGTATTTCGCCCACCCAAAACCACTTGACCCTCACTGGTATCAACTGGTATTGGGTAGTATTTCGCCCACCCAAAACCACTTGACCCTCACTGGTATCAACTGGTATAATTTGTTTAACAAAAAAATATTCCAATCAGCACTATAATTTCCCTTCCTTGTACTTATAAGGTTTTGAAACATGTATTTAAAATATATGTATATAAAAATATACACGGCCAGTTTAAAAATCATACAATAATTTTGTGCTATTTGCTTATTCAAATTCAAAATTTTGGCGCCAGCATTGCGCGGGTTGGTATTTTGCCCCCCTCCCCACTACTGTAAATGATCAATAGAGATAAAAAAATCAAATATTAATCAAAATTAAAATCGATTGGTGGCTTTTCATAACACAAAAACATCAGACTAAAGTGACCACATATTATAAAAACAACACTTTAAACTAAACAATGTACTAGTAATTATTGATAGCCTAAATAAATTAATTTTACCCACAATCTTACACTTCAGAGTTTATTTTTCAATCCCACAAAAATGTATGATAAAAACAAAGTACAAATAATTTAATAAATAAAAAAAAACTGGTCGGCTTAGAAATTAACAAACTATTTTTTTAAAGATTTTTTAATAAAAAAATAATAAAAACATTTCATAAATAGCATTTACACTTATTCCGTGATTATTTTTTTAATTAGTCCAATTTATATCAGATACCGAGTCCGCACTAAAAATATTATCACGTTTGGCTTCTGCTTCCAATTGCTGGATTCCAGCTAATTCTCAGTTTTCCATGTTTTTGGGAGCAACCTGCAACCAAGAAACTTCGATCAGACAGTGTGAAGAGTAGGCCTAATATACAGTAACCGAAAATTTGAATATTCAAGATCATATGGATCAAAATGGATCACATTTAAAAATTTTAATCCATAATTGTTGAGTAACATTTTCTATAAACATTTCTTTTGTAATCATATGATTGATTAATTACTGTATGACAAATCCAAACATATTAGTATCAAGTGTTGAAGACTTAATAAATAATAACAAATTGATTTTCCAGGAGCCGATATAATAGTCGTTCACTCGTTCAAATCTTGTATTTTTGGCTCTAAATGACGATCGGGCCGATGAAAAGCAGTAGCTAATTGGTAGCTAAATGGCCAAAAAAGCCAATTCATTATGTCAATTTCGTCGGAGAATGACGGTCGCAGCTTGTCCAGAGTGTGTAATTATCGGGAGTCGAGTTTTATTATTTAATTCAAAATGAATTTCACCTAAAAAACGTTATGCTTTGTAATACTTTTTCATCAAACTCTAAGACTTGAAAAAAGTGTATATGGTTAACTCAGGTTAAGCGGGAAAGGAAACTAAATAGTTCCTCACTCTGCTTAAAAAAATAAAGTGTTTGTTATTTGATATACAGTATTAAAATTTTAATTGTTATGAGGGCTTTCAGCTACTACTATATAGTTAAACGACATGATAATAAACTATAAAGCAATTAGCCTAAGTAAAAGGTCTACAAACTATTAAGATAGATCTACTTACTCCTTGATTTTGAAGCTTGTAGGATTTTGAAGGTAGTATCACTACCAGGCTACTTCCGAATGATCCAAGCATAGGCCTATTCTCTTTCGTTTATGTCAGAGGTTTTCTTCTGGAACTGAAACAAAAAACTTTGTAGCTCTTTACACAGTTTAGAATTTTACTATGACTTTAATTGAGGATATAATTAGTTGTAAGAACAGTAAAATATGTGCAGAGCAAGAGGTGCAATGCACAAAGAATGATCTGTTTATAAATTCCAAACTGTAAACATTAATATAACAAATGCAGAAAGTCAGCTAATCAGGTGATTATGTTCAGATACCTCTTTCTATTCTTTACTAGCCTACTTATTGCTCGAAATCGAGCAATTTATTTTAATACAATACAAATGCAATGCAGCTCAGTCTAACGTACACCGCAATAAATCCGTAACTCAATATTAATCATTTCAAGCCCACAAAAAATATGCAGTTAATATGTGAAACTACATTTTCTGTTAGATTAGATTTTAGCCACCCGAAATAAACAAGACGGAAGACGGTTGAAGTTGAAACTGAAAATAGATGTCAAAAAAGTGCCACTATTAGCCGTTAGCGCCACCGGTATCGGCTGAAGGGCTGAACCAATCAAACAGCATAGCAAAGAAATAAAAAGCCGCGGACTGCTGGCGCCAAACTTTTGAATTTGAACTAAGAAAAAAACACAAAATTATTGGATGATTTTTAAACTAGCCGTGTATAAATACATGTTTCAAAACCCTTTAAGTAGGTACAAGGAAGGGAAATTATAGTGCTGTTTGGAATTTTTTTGCTAAACAAATTATTCTTTTCCAAAATAAATAATTTGTTTCTATTAAAATGATTTAAAATTACCACTTTTAGTAAATTAAAAACTATACCAGGATTTTGTATATTTATTTTTAAAATACTTATTTTTATGTATCAGTGCTGAACTTAATTAAACATTGCTATCCGATTAATATTTTACCAAATTCTTATATTTATTTTCTAAACTAAATTGTTACTTTAGGGTACGACAGAAGTTCAGTGATATTTATCGGTTCCCATAAAATACCCCCTCCCACAGTTTTGATTATGATGGCAACTGATATCATTAAACACAATTGGATGACACCAGCTGGTACCAGTGAACTTTAGTAACATCAGCTGAGATCACCTAAACAGTTCAATTGCCATCAGATGATATCAGTGAACCTTCAGAAACGTCAGCTGATATCATTTAAACAATTCACTTGATATCAGGTGACATCAACCAATAGTCAAGAGATGTCAACTGACATCAGCTGATATTACTGAGGTGTCAACTGATATTAGGTGATATCATCCAAAAGTCAACTGATGTCAATTGATATCATTAAAACTCTTCACTGACATTTTCACTAGGGTTTTATTTAGGATTTTCAACATACTCCTTGTGGGCCGACCCCCTTTGGGGGAAAAAGTCAAGAAGACCTTTGGAAAGTACTATTTTAAGTCCAGTATTGATGTGCGAAGTTGCAGCCTTCTAACGCAATACGTGCAGGTAAAACAAATGGTCATGACTTTTAAGACATACGGACCTATTGCATACAGGAATAAATTAAGTTTATAACTTTAACAGTTTGTATCTTCAAAACTATTTAAGTTACATAAGAGATTTTTAACTCATTTTTTAGCAAATTTAACAGCGAATAAAACATATTGTTATAACAATTACGTACCCTTGACTGTTTGAGTGATATATAGCAAAAACTACATGTAACGTAGAGGAAAATATAAAATTTTCAACTTTGACAGTTTATATCTTCAAGACTATTTAAGTTATTGAAGTGGTTTTTATCTCATTTTATAGTAAATTTAATTGTGAACAAAACATATTATATAAAAAATGGCGTAAATGTGTCCTTTTGGGTGATATTAGGCCATTTTCAATAAATAGTTCAATTCCTCTAATGAAAAACAAGATGGCGTCGTATTTCAAGATGGCGGACATGAAAATCGGGCACCCCACCATAAATTGTTTGTATTTAGGGTATGGAAGTAACGTGCAAAGTCTGTGGCTTTAATCCATCAGATCACGATCCTTGCTGATATTTTCTCTAAGCCACCACACTAATAGTAGACTGTAGGGCTATAATAAAAACATTCTGAAAGGCGATTGAGCGACGAGCGAGGCGAACAAGCTCATCTTGAATATAAACAAGCCTTTTTTTCACTTGGCATTTTAGCTCAAAAAGTTTGTTACAGGCATTATTACTGTACTACGAAGAATAGTTTTAATTTACCGACCAAATGCTCGGCCCCTACTTGAATGCAATACTTTACAAATCAAAAATTAAGAAAAAACGCGACTAGTTTTAGAAATTTTTTTTAGAGTTAGCTGTAAATCTTATCGACCAGGAACAACACAAAAATAAAAAAATGTTTAGTCACAATTAATTTTTATATGTTTAAAGGTACACCTATCAAAAGGTACATGGGTAATTAATTTTCAATTTTTTGAAAAGGGTAGAATAAGTTTTGCTGATTACGGAAATGGTAGGTTTTTTAGCATGGAAAATTCGTTAGGTATCTAAAATCGGGAAACCCATCAACAGTTGTATTCCAAAATGGGTTATCGATTCAAATTTCCCGTAATTCAAGAAACAGAAAAGATAAAAATATATAAAAAAATTCCAAAATCCAGTGATAAGTAACATAATTTTTTGCTTTAAAATTGAAATGTGTACCATAAGTGTAAAGGTGTAGGCCTAAGTGTGGGACCATGAGATTAAATAGATATAGAGTGCTCACCAGATAGGGAAAAGTGTCCCTTTTCGACTGGCGCCATGTTACCCATGATTCCCGCCGTTTCCTTGGTAACCAGTGCTTTGTTTACACTTTCCCACGTGTTTTTTGCCATATTACCCACAGCTATCCGACGTTTCTATGGAAACCAATCTCAATAGCCGGTTCACAGACCATCAAATCAAATTGGTTTTAAAAACAAACAACAAAACAATAAATAATCAGATGTTTTAAAATTATAATCTGTGATTTTTGAAGCTTATAGCAACCAATCAGAATAGCTAAAACTAGTAACCAAGGAAACGAGAGTAAAGTGTGGGATGGTTGCCAAGGAAACGGCGGGAATCATGGGTAAAATGGCGCAAATCAAAAAGGGACACAAAATTAACATGTGATGAGCACTCTATATCTATTTAACCTCGTTGGTGTGGGATATCCCAGTCTTTACCATTTTTAAAAAGTCTAAAGACAGTACATTGTATTTTGGGGCTGCAATGTTAATCTTATGGAGAATAGGCAAACTCCTTTATTTATGGACAGATATAGATTAAACTTTATGTATGGCTTCATATAGTCTAAATAAATTTTTTTCATGCTAAAAACCTACTTTTAGTGTTCCCCATGGCAGCATACCTGCATATTCTTTCAGTATATTTATCATAAGGAGAATAGACATTTATTTCCCTATTTATAACACATGATGCAATTTTGTTTACAGGTTTATCTGGTCAAAATTAATATTACTAATTTGGAAATTCGCTGGGTACGCAGGACTGCTGCGGCGGGGGTATATATATAAGATTTGATATTGATAGGGCTACTAGTATTATACTAAAAATCATTTTAAAAACAAGTACCTTTTTTTTAATATAACAATATATATATACTGTATATATTATATAGTATATATATATATATATATATATACTGTAAATGTATGTATGTGTCCCTGGACACGATAACTCTCGTAAAAACGGTCTGAACGAGACCAAATTTGGTAGAGATGTGTAATCCTACCTTTATTTGAATGAGTTTGTAAACCAGATATATCAACATACCGGAAGGGGTAGTTTTGGGGGTTCTTGTATTCTACTAATTTGGAAATTCACTGAGTAGTCAGGTCTGCTGCGACAGGGGGTATTTATATATAGGTCTGTATTTATGTATATTCTGTTTATATATAGGTCTCCAAAAAGTCTTCCAAAAAAATGTTCACCAATTTCTTTACTTTGCCTTTTTGATAAAGTAGAATGAAATAAACATAAAAAACCAAGCAAAATTTTAAGTACAGTATAATAAATCCTGGGACATCCAAACTTTAATACCTTTACTGAAATGGCGACCTAACTCAATAGGTAGTTTAAAGCCAAGTATGAATGAGAGATGAGTGTAGGATGATTGTAGCGCGATCTTGTAGTCTTGTTACTGACTAAGGCCGACATTCTCCTCAGACAGGACTGTTAATTCATAGCCCAACAGCCAATGGTATCTAGGGACCTACAGTTTAACGTGGGATCCAAACCACAATTTTAACCTCATCTATCTTCTTATTTCTATAAGGGTTTCGTCTGTTACGTCCCTTTTTCTCTCGACCTACTGAACCAATTTTTAAGATTGAGGTGTCATTTTAAAGCTTAGGATATACCGCAGTGACGAATCGTAATTAAAAAGGTCAAATTGTTTCGGGCTTCGCCCCGATTTACTTTGATTTATTTCTAGAGGGCGCTTTAAAATGTTGACCATCTTTTATTGCAAGTTCTTTAATGTGAATTGTAATTTAACAGCTGATTACCTTCAGATGAATTTTAAAAGCCAGATAGTGAACAAAAATAGATCTCTGTCACTTCATAATCAATATTCACGTACTATAGGTGAGTTTCACTCATACAGAATCATAAAATGCGCAATTTGCGCACGGGCCACCTTGTATATACAAATTGGTCTAATTATGAGGATGGTCTTTATGGATGATCTAGTATTCACTAGTGCGGACGTTAATCCCCACCAGGGAATATCGCATCCACAAACCATCGCTTATAACATACTTGGCTTTAAACTACCTATTGAGTTAGGTCGCCATTTCAGTAAAGGTATTAAGGTATTAAAATATCCACAATTCGTGACCTCCAAGTAGCTGGATTAAAGGACGACACCACCGTCCCAGTCTTATACCTGAGTTAATACCTGAATTAAAGAATGTGAATTTATAAAATATGATTAACAAAATATGATGTCACAAGAATCCACTGTAGCGTTTTTGCAAAATGAATATTTTAGCAAATACAATTCCTATTCAAGCAATGAAAAAAATAACTTAATACTTTTTTTCCACACTTATTTTCTGAAAAAAATAATACTTAATAAATAAGCCACAAATGAAAATTAACATTCAGCCACTCACTACAAATCAAGTGTACTGATTTATAAACAATACTGATTTTATGACTACATGGTGGACTACAACACTCCAATGTAGCAGTCAATTTTAGTGCACAGCCACACGAGCGTTTTTTCACTCGGTAAATTCTAGCTTATTTTCACACTGCTTGAATTTATAATCATAAATCACTATTTTGAGACAGGGACCTCACATAGTGGGTATTTTAACCTGAATATGAATGAGAGATGAGTGTAGGATGATTGTGGTGCGACCTTGTAGTCTTGTTACTGACTAAGGCCGACATTTTCCTTAGACAGGACTGTTAATTAATAGCCCCAACAGCCAATGGTATCTAGGGACCTACAGTTTAACGTGGGATCCGAACCACAATTTAGACCTCATATATAGGAATTGGTCTAATCATGAGGATGTTCTTTATGGATAATCTAGTATTCACTAGTGTGGACGTTAATCCCCACCAGAGAATATCGCATCCACAAGCCATCGCTTATAACTATCCACAATTCGTGACCTCCAAATAGCTGGATTACAGGACGTCGCCACCGTCCCAGTCAATAACCAATGTAACGTAATAATCAATAAAAAATACATTTTGTTTTACTATGTGTATTTTTTAAATAGCGGCCATTTTAAAATTATAATCTCAACTATCCTAAAACTGGTATAGGTTATAAGATATTACAAAGACAAAAAAGCTCTAAAATTAAATTAAAACCAATAGGCCCTACCAAAGTCGTAACGATCTGACAACATAATATAATGGAGTTATTGTGATTTTTTTATTATAATATCCATAATTTCCATTAAATATAATACAAAATCAATGTATCTCGGCTAAAACATCACAATAACTCCATTATTACATTATACATCATTATGGTATTTCATTTAGTCGTCAGATCCTTACGAACTTGATATCATTGGTTAGATAATTAAATGTTGAAACGTTTTTGTCGCATGTACATTTTTATTAAATTTACCGGCTTTAATATATTTGGGTTTAAAAATTTAAAATATCCGCCCTTATGAAAATAAAAATTATTTTAAAAGCTACAGTGGGAAAACACACTTCGTGTGGCATACCCTATTACATTTAATGCTGCTCATATTTCTCGTGTGTTTTCATGCTGCTTTGTGAGTGAAAAACGTCATGTGTTTGTGAGTGAAAAAACCCTCGACTGGCCGCAGCCTTAGAACTAAGACTTTTTATTATATTTTACATCCATCTTTTTAATTTAATAAGGGTTTCGTATGTTACATCCCTTTTTCTTGACCTACTTAACCGATTTTTAAGATTTAGGTGTCATTTTAAAGCTCATGATATAGCGCGTGTGCGGTGATTAAAAATTTTTTTTCTTTTCGGGCTTCGCCCCCCCCCCCCCACAGCCTTGTCAATACTTGATAGTTTAATGTTTAGTCATATGATTCTTTTGAAATTGTATTGTAGGTAAGTTTCTTACAAACAGAAATTACAAATGCGCAATTTGCAAAAGGGGAATCTGTTTACTATACAATATCAGGAGACACAAAACATTACACAATTAGCTTCTGAGTCATAGCACTAATCACTAAATCACTAATTTGAGACAGGGACCTCACATAGTGGGTATTTTAACCTGAATATGAATGAGAGATGAGTGTAGGATGATTGTGGCGCGATCTTGTAGTCTTGTTACTGACTAAGGCCGACATTCTCCTTAGACAGGACTGTTAATTAATAGCCCAACAGCCAATGGTATCTAGGGACCTACAGTTTAACGTGGGATCCGAACCACAATTTCAACCTCCAATTTACGAATTGGTCTAATTATGAGGATGGTCTTAATGGATGAACTAATATTCACTAGTGCGGACGTTAATCCCCACCAGGGAACATTGCATACACAAGCCATCGCTTATAACTATCCACTTTCGTGACCTCCAAGTAGCTGAATTGCAGAACCTTGCCACCGTCCCAGTCCAGTCACTCTGAAGGGAAGCAGTATCAGAAGATACAAAGACAAAGAAGATATATAGAAAATGAAGACAAAAAAAGAGAAGTATAAAAGAAAAAAATTTTAGAAAAAAGTTACAAATAGTGTTAAAGAATCCACTCTTAGTACCAGTATTTGTAAATTCCATATATTGTCAAACAATGTTAAGGAATAAATATTATTACAGATATTATATACTTTACATCTTGGCAATAAATGTAAGCCTTTTAAGTACCAATGTATGCAGGTGTTTTGCTAGCGACTCGATCGGCGGAATCAAGCCACGCATCTCCGATCGGATGAAAAGAGCTTCTCCAATTTTTGGAAACGAGTGTCTACTATCGGCGGATACGAGGGACCTAGATTGACTAACACAAGCGCCCAATAAAAAGCTATGGGTGGATGTGTGTGTTGTTATACATAAATAAATAATTCACCCATATTAATAACTGAATTTATTAACAAAAACTGAACTAGAAAATTGCCAAAAAATCTCATAATGTAAACAAAACAACAATAATTAAATATTTACAATATCAGCTGTTACTTGAATTTATATTAACATCTGATAATTTAAGACTCTGCTGGAGCACCGCCACATCACCCCCCTGCGGAGTAGAGATACCCAAGGTGAATTTCTGTGGGAACCGTACGTGACGCCCAGACCTTGTTGTCTTTTCTTGCTGTAATTCCTTGGGAGGTAGAAGTTCTTTTGGTGGAGCAGGAGCGTCGTTCCTTTTCTTAGGTAAGCTACTTGTTGGTGTTTTATCCAAAAGAAGGTGTGCAGGCTTTACACGATCAATCGACACCTTGTGTGGTTCTTCGTTGACCTTGAGAGTGAAAGTCTTTTCGTCTCGAGTAAGAACTTCATATGGACCAGAGTAGGGTGGTTGGAGTGATTTCTTAACACCACCATGTTTGAGAAAAACGTGGGAGCAGTCCTTCAACTCCTTGAACACGAAGGAACCAGGCTTTATGTGACGGGATGCAGGAACTGGTCTAAGTTGAGAAAAGTGGCGACGAAGTCTTGTGAGGAAATGTGTGTAATCTTGTGTACATCGCTCTTTTGATTCCACATAAAAATCTCCTGGAAGACGAAGCGTTGTTCCGTACACCAATTCCGAAGATGAAGCTCCAATATCTTCCTTCAAAGTCGTTCTAATCCCCAGCAAAACAAGCGGGAGTGCCTCAAGCCAGTTGTTAGGTGTATGTGCCATGATCGCGGCTTTGAGCTGACGATGAAAGCGTTCAACTGCGCCGTTTGCAGCAGGGTGCCAGCTGGTTGTATGACACAATTTAAAACCAAACTGTTTAGATAAGGTTGTACACAAGGATGATGTGAACTGAGAACCACGATCTGTAGTAAGTCTGATCGGTGATCCAAATCTTGAAATCCAACCCATTAGAAAGGCATGCGCTACAGATTCAGCTGTTATTTCCTGCAAGGGGTAGACTTCTGGCCATCTTGTAAAACGGTCGATGATTGTTAGGCAGTATCGATAAGAGTTAGCAGGAGGAAGGGGTCCAATAATGTCAGCATGTATGTGCTGAAAACGACAAGATGGTAGTGAAAAGTTACCTAAAGGCGATTGAACATGACGTGTCACCTTAGATCTTTGGCACGGTTGACATGAGCGAGCCCAATTCCTGCAGTCAGATTTCATCATTGGCCAAACAAATCTTTCAGAAATAAGCTTTACAGAAGCTTTAACACCAGGGTGACTCAAATTATGCAGTTGGTCAAAAACCTTACGGCGGAACCGATGAGTCACGAATGGTCGAGGTCGTTCTGTGGATACATCACAAAACAGTTTAACATCCGATCCTGGAACGAATACTTCTTCAAGCTTCAAGGAAGATGACTGATTGAGATACTTCTGTAATTCTTCGTCTTGAACCTGAGATTCTGCCAACTCCTTAAAATCTAATGGCGAGGATATAGCTTCAATCCTAGATAAAGTGTCGGCAACAACGTTGTCTTTTCCACTCACATGGCGGATGTCAGTTGTAAATTGAGATATAAAGGAAAGTTGTCTCAACTGCACTGGCGGAAGCTTTTCACGCTTTTGAGAGAAAGAAAACACCAGTGGTTTATGGTCGGTAAAAATTGTACAAGGTGTACCCTCCAGGATATGCCGAAAATGCTGTACAGACTCATAGATAGCTAAGAGTTCTCTGTAGAAGGCGGGCCAATCACACTGTTTAGGTGTCATTTTCTTGGAAAAGAATGCTAAAGGTTGCCACACACCATCTACATGTTGTTGCAGACAAGAACCAATTGATAAATTCGACGCATCAGTAAAAAGTCCCAACGGTGCATTAGGTTGAGGATGAACGAGGTTAGTGGCTTTAGCGAGACTATCTTTGCACATTTGGAATTGTAGTTCAAGTTCTGGAGTCCAGGGTACGGGTTGAGATCCTTTTGTATCATTACCACTGAAAACAGCATGAAGAGGAGCTTGAAGATCAGCGGCGTTAGGAAGGAATCTTCGGTAAAAGTTCATCATGCCCAGAAACCGGCGAAGGCCACGAAATGTCTTTGGTAGGGGGTAATCCTGTAAAGCTTGTATTCTCTCTTGAGGTGGTCGTGTTCCTGAGGATGAAACTAGGTACCCAAGAAATTTCACTTCCGGTACTCCAATTACACATTTGGATGGATTAACAACAACACCGTAATCAGACAGTCTTTTGAATAAAATCCTAAGATGGTCTTTATGTAATTCCTCGGATTTGGAAAATACCAAGATGTCATCAATATATGAAAAACAAAAATCAAGGCCATGAGTCACCTCATCAATGAACCTTTGAAAAGTTTGCCTTGCGTTTCGCAAACCAAATGTCATAAAAGGAAACTCAAACAGACCAAATGGGGTAGTAATTGCAGTCTTAGGGATATCTTTCTCGTGAACAGGAATTTGGTGATAAGCTTTAACCAAATCAATGGCAGAGAAATGGGTGCAACCGGCTAAATTGTAGGAAAAATCTTGAATGTGTGGCACAGGATACTTATCAGGGATAGTGCGAGCATTTAGGGCACGGTAATCCCCGCAAGGACGCCATCCATTTTCCCCTTTAGGCACCATATGCAAAGGAGATGACCACGGACTCTTTGATGGTCGAGCGATGCCAAGGCTTACCATATCCTGAAACTCCTTTTGAGCAATCTGCAATTTTCCAGGGGGTAATCGGCGAGGTCGGCAGGATACAGGGGGTCCAGGTGTCACTTCTATGTGGTGGACGGTACTGTGTTTCGTCGACCTAGGGAGGCCTGCAGGCCGGACTATGTCCGGAAACTCAAGAAACACTTCCGCCCATGGCGAAGATGAAGAAACAACCTTAACACTATTTTGGTTGGTATGAGAAACAGTTCCCTCTGAAGCAAGTCCCGTGTCTTTATCAACCAAACGTTTCAATTTACAGTCAGGAAGTAAGTGATAGTGGGAAAGGAAGTCAGATCCCAAAATAGGTAGAGCCACATCAGCTACAACAAAGTTCCATGGAAAACAGCGTCTAAGACCTAAGTTAAGGTTAAGAGATATTGTCCCATAAGTTTTAATCTCACTATTATTTGCGGCACTGAGTGTATAATCAGTAGCAAAACGTTTGTACTTAATTAGGCGTTTAGGGAAACAGGACACATCAGAGCCTGTGTCAATGAGAAATCTGTGACATGAAGTACTATCCGTGACAAACAGGCGGCCTCCTGTGGTAAAGCAATCCGTCGCCGCCGCTACAGATCGCTGTTGGGGTTTTCCTGAAAAGTGCATGGGGGAACACATTTGTTAGCCTTATTCTGATATTTCATATGGTACCAACACAATTTGACTGAAGGTTTACGTTCTGTGTCTGACCTAGAACGGGACCGGGAACGACTCTTATGTTTTCCTTTGTTTTCTTTACTGTCAGATAAAGCAGAAATTTTCTTGGACAAAGATTCTATAGCCTTTAACAAAGCATTACCTGAGTCAGTAGAGGAGATAGCATGAACAGCTGCAGGCGGTGGAGTCGAAACCTGAGATACCTCTACTATCTTGTCAGCCAGGTCAGCCAACTTGTCCAAGGAGAGCTCCAGCTGGGTTGCAAGGATGGCTTGTGCGTGAGGTGGCAGTCTGCGAAGCCAAAGCTGGCGAAGTAGGTTGTCCTGAAGTGTGGTACCAGCAAGAGACCGGAGGTGCCTTAAGAACTGGGATGGCTTGCGATCGCCGAGATCCTCTTCGCTGATGAGCTGTCGAACACGTTCCTCTTCCGAAGCAGACAAGCGTTCAATTAACTTCTCCCGAAGTCGCAAATACTTGTCGGTTGGCGGTGGATTTGTTATTATGTCCTCAACTTCAAGTGCAGCCCTCGTATCCAGTTGAGAAACAACATAGTGAAATTTCGTGTCATCATTAGTGATGCCAGAAACAACAAACTGCGATTCAACTTGAGAAAACCATAAACTAGGTTTTTCTGACCAAAAAGGAGGTAATTTGACAGCAACCCGGTGCACAGAAGAGTTTTGTGATGAGCTGGCTTGTGAAATACGTTGAAGCAAATCCGCATTGGTAATTCTAAGGTTGGAAAGTTCAGCTTGAATTTCTTCGAGTGACATTCTAGGAAAAACTAACACTGGCAAAAAATTATTAGAGAACAAAGTTGAAAATGCCTCAATGTAAAAAGGGCATTTCGAAGGAAAAAAAGGAGTTAAAACAAGGATATTCCAATGAAGAAGGGTATTTCAAAGTAAGACGGGGTCACCAATTATGGGTGGATGTGTGTGTTGTTATACATAAATAAATAATTCACCCATATTAATAACTGAATTTATTAACAAAAACTGAACTAGAAAATTGCCAAAAAATCTCATAATGTAAACAAAACAACAATAATTAAATATTTACAATATCAGCTGTTACTTGAATTTATATTAACATCTGATAATTTAAGACTCTGCTGGAGCACCGCCACAAAGCCCTGGGTCTGTCACAAAATTCACGATCCCTCCCATTTTTCCCTACTCTATTTGAATTCCCATCTTTTACCCGGTTTTCCCGATTAGTATTCAACCTGCTTCAGTTTATTGTTTTAGGGAGGTTGTGTGATAATTGTACTGTACGCATGTCCTAGATGTGCCTCACACCCTTCTTGGCGGTTGATAGGCTTAAATTCACCAGCTAGTTTCTGTAAAAGCTCAAGTGACAATTCAAGTGATATATTCAAGCATTTCATATAATCACAATGAGCTGGAGGAAACATTGACAAAAATTAAGTTAAGTGCAAATTTTTATTTTTATCAGCAAAACAAAAAATAATAATAAAGACATGAACAGATTAACATATCACAGACAAAATCATCAAAATATACAACATCTATTTAGTTCACAAATAAATAAAAGTCACTTCACATAATTTTTTGCACTTTTCAAATAAATGAAGTCTTTGTTGCGGTAAACTTTTAAGGTCTTTAATTTTTTATTTTATTGGTAGTAAAAAAGTTTAGTAGGACTAGTAAAAAAGTTTTTTTAGAAGATAATTAATGGGTTCACAAGTCTCTGAATGGTCCCTTAATAGTAGACAAAAGTTGATTAACAAATCTCTGGTGTAATATAAAAAAAGATAAACCAAAAAAGTTGCAGGTATTATTACCAACCTAACCCAATTTTCATACTTTTTTGATTAGTAACGTATTTTATGACCCGTGGATTCACTAATATCGTTCACAAACCTGAGGCTTATAAATCAAGAGGGTTACTCTTTATTATGTTTATATGCTCGTATGTTGAACCTGGGCCTTGGGGGACTTCCATAGAGAAGGGCGAATTCCATAAAAAAATTTACATTTATAAGCATATGAAAACAGCATGACTTGTTTTTTATGGCCATCCAGTCTTCTTCTTTGGTAAGTTTTCTAGCACATAATGCTCAAATCCAACACTAACCAAGGCCAAGTTCAACACAGTAAGCCAAACAGAACCTTGTTCTTGTGAAGCCACTATTTTCTTAACCAAACTGGACTTAAGAAAACAAAATTATACAGATTATTCAATTCAGTCATTCAGTTTATTGGTATATTCTTATAAAATCCAGGTTATGTAACTCTGAAATTTTGTATTATGACTTCTTTTGGAAAAAATGAACTAACCAGCAATTTTACAACACTTTAAACATGAATTTAAAGCATTTTGATAAAAATGGAATGTATTGTTGGAGGTGTAAAAGCAAAATGATTTTTTGAATGATTTTGGAGAGGATAGAAATTGTTATATCCACAAAAATTGAAAGCAAGGTGGCCATTTCAAAACTAATTTTATCCACAACAAATAGAAAATAAAAATAATGAAAAAATTATAAAAAAATCAGTAGAATTATTTATTTATGGGGAGATTTTTTATGGATCTACGTAATTGGCAAAAAAAATCACAAATAAATAACCACCTTTGCAAACTACGTAATTGGCAAAAAAATCACAAATAAATAACCACCTTTGCAAAAATGAAAATATCTTTCAATGAAAACATATATACCTTAAACTAAGTAACAAACATATATTGTGTAAATTACACCTTGGTAAGTTCAATTATGCTAACATAGCAAAACTAAAAAAAATTGCCATTTTAAAAACACAAATTTAAGGAACAAAATAGCAATGAAATTGGGAGTGAAAAAATTGAATGAAAAATTAAGTGTCGTTTCACTTTACACATTCTACTATACTCTATTCATTTTCAGATAGAAATTCAAAGCTAAGGAATGTAGTGGGCTGGAGCATTGGAGTGACTAGTGTTCAACTGACGCTCTGGATGAAACGGCACGACTAGATTTTGCTCGACTTTTGGCTGCCGTGGTCAGTCTCTCGTTGTTATAGGTCAGATAGACCTTAGACAAATCTGGGACTGGTATCTGTAACAGCAGAATAAAAACTTCAGAAGTACCAAGATTACATAGAATTTTCAATTCTTTTAGCATCAGTGGTAAGACTGTCTTTGTGTAACCTGAACCAAAAATCTTGTAAATGTTGTACAGAAGAGGCCCTCAAATCCAGCCACCTTATGATTGTACCCTCGGCCAGATTTTGTAATGGCCGGTTTAACCGGCAGTTTACTAAACAAGTTAAACAGATGCTATCTTGATGTAGGTTCCAAAAATGATTTATTAGAGTGTAATTAACAACAAAGGTTACTGACCCAATCAATGCTGTGGATGGACTTTAACAGTCATAATTTACTTGCTCAGACAATGACAGGGTTCCCACTCCAATTTGAAAATGAAAATCACAATTTTTCCCGATTTTCACAGTCAAAAAGTCATGAAATTCACAGTAAAAAAAAGAGTCATTTTGCATAGAAAATAATAATTACCAGCTGAAAATTAGGCCTGTATAGATTCAAGAACGTACAAGGCTAATCCTGTAAACAGAGGCACAACAACAGCAATCGTTTGATCTCTTTTATCATTTTTCGATAGAGAAACTATAACAAACTATGCTATCATACAAACGCTGCACTGCCTGCTGTTGACAATGCACCACTCCATGCGGTTGACTCCGTCAATCCAATTCTCAAAATACAACTTTTTGCTGTCCGCTGTTTATGGTGTACCAGTGTTTCTCAACCGGTGGTGCGCGTACCACTGGTGGTACGCAAGAGCATTCCAGGTGGTACGCGAGAAACAAAGGAAGATCAAAATTAAATACACGAAAAATAAAAAGGCACTTTTGATCTACGTGATGCCGACAGCCGTTTTGGTCAGCTCAGTTCTGCGTTACAACGTTTTTACACATATTTTGAGAGACTCCAATAGGTTATAGCTTTATCTCTTCCATACTTCAACATAACACGCAATTTCGTACCAACTTAACAAATTAAATTATTTTAAGTTAAGAGTCCCTTTTCCGAGCATATTTATACTAATGAATAGTGATTTTGTGTCCACTACCCGTCTGAACCCTTGAATTAGGCCTATGTATTTACCTTGTACTATTTGAAGTTACAAGACATGCTCCGAAGAAACAATGAAACGATAGGGAAAATTAATTTGGTCATATCCACGGAGAAAATGAAGTTCATCACTTGGTAACCCTGGAACACATTCTGTGTACTCCAACGAGGTTAAACCATCCTCGTTGGTAGTTGGTGTATTCGTTCGGTAAAGCCAAAATCCAGTCAAGTCAAAATAGTTAGTGCCGTGACCGTTATTTCTGCATGTGTAAAATTAGTCCTGATTATTAATCAGCATATTGAAAGCGATCATTTCCTGAGCAAGAAATAACAGCAAGTTTCCCATTAACAACCTATTTTGCTGTTAATATTATTTATTAGTTTGTTAATTTAGTATTTTTATTGTTTTAGTTACTTTTGTAGAAATGCAAAATAATCTTTTTTCGCTGTAAGTGTGTATTTGAAACAAATTATTTAATTTGTATTGTAGGCCCTATGAAACTTAGTTTATAAAGCCTGCAGCTAGCAATTTTTAGTTTAAAAGTGAAAAACATAATATATACCCACTAATAATATTTCGTTAATTAGTAATCATAGTACTATTTGTATATTTTCAAAATAAAATGTTCATCCCAGTTTATGTTTTTTTTTTCGCCAATAAAATAGAACTTTTTAAATTATTTGTTTTAAATGTGAATTTCATTTTTCTCAGACTACTAATTAGGGGTCTATAATGAAATATATCAAAAGGAACACAACAACCTACGCTCTCTCCCGCTGTATTTGTAAGGGGGGGGGGGGGGGGGATGTATGAGTCTGGTGGTACGCCAAAAATTTGAAAAGCCTCAGGTGGTACGCGGGTACCAAAAGGTTGGGAAACATTGGTGTAACGTCATAAATAATAGTAATAACTTCTTATTATTATAATTTCTTCTGATAAAGTTATTTCTCTTACTCCTTGAAGTCGTGCCATAAACGACGCACAGCGGAAAGTATCATATGTATGGGACTGGACTCCATTCTTTAGGCGGTAGCAGCCATATGATGGTATACATTAGGGATGGACAAGTCTCGAAATTACGAGAAATTTTCGAGAAATTTTTTATCTCGTTCACCGAGACGAGATTTTATTTTGATCGAGATTTTTTGAGACGAGAAATAATTCGCGAATAACGATAAAAATGGGTATAAATAATCTACGAATTGCTAGGCCATATTTTACTAGCAATTTAATACTGAAAAATAAATTATTTTGAAGCAATGTGAAGTGTTTTAGTTTCCTATCCTCCTCACAACTACAAACTTAAATTGCCATCATAAATGGTTAAACTACGGTTGGACTTCCAAGATTTGGACTGGACTGGAGATGGCTTGACGGCTGCATTTGCACTCTGCACGGACTGTTAGTGGTAGTGAGTCAACATAGCTACTGATTTATAAAATAATTCATTTGTTTGATAAATCTTTAGAACATTGGAAACATTTTATAAACAATACACAATCATTATTTGACACTAGGGGGCCTGTGCAGCGCAATGCGCTGCATTTATTAGGGTACCTGGTGAACTTTGCTCCATGGTAATACTTTGAAAAAAATTTTCAATATAGGAAAAATGAGATAGAACATTATTGGTGTTTCACCGATCGATCTTCATTACCAATTCTCCAACTTTCGAGATGTGGTGCTCGTTCTTTTAGGTCTAAATTAGCTATAAGATTACGTAGTTTTTCTTTTGCCGATATGTCTTAGGGCCTTTGTTTAAACCCTACTATAAAATTTAGAATAAATTCACAGTTGTTGGATCAATTCTGCATCAAACATAAAACGTAAATGACAACAGAATAAAAATCAACATTTCATTACTCCCCGGTCCTGTATGAGTTATGCAGCACTCACTGCGGCTGTTTTTGTAGTACTACTGTATGAGGTAGTCAATGACATAGTGAATGAGTCCACATTACTATTTATGCCTAAATCCTCCTTAACTTAACTTTCCATGACATTACAACATTTAAATAAAGAAATCACAAAGATTAAGTGAATCTACATCTTTGTTGGTGTGGTCCATTTTGTTTATAGTGGAATTTTTATTTTGGTTAAAATTTCTCTTTATAAAAACCATTTTTGTAATAAGCTTGTTTTCTATACTGGAGGTAAAAAACTATTAAATATTGTCTTTTAATTTTTTTTTAATATGTGTAGCATTCTGCATAAAACAGGTTCATACTATAGTAGTACATAAAAAGGTTATTACACTTACAACCAACTATCCCTTTTTCCTTATAGTTTACATCAGTTTGAAAACCCATGCACACAAATTTAGAGTTCTATTTCAATATTTGTTACCTTTTATTATTGTTTCAATACCAGTCGGACAACCAATAAGACCCATGTCAAAAATTTAAATTTCCAAAATTGTTTTCGTAAACAAAAATGAATTTTTCTAGGGTTAAGTTACAAAACTTTTTTTGTGCCCAAATACGCGTGAATAAAACTTTCAAGCAAAATCTAAATGCTACATTTTGAGAAAAGGTTAAAACCTCAGATTAGACACTCCTCGTATTAAAGTATGAAATTGTGTTGATATTTCAGTACCAGTTCAATTTGCTTCTATTCAGCTTTTAACATATGTGTTTGTTTGTTTAACTATCAACAGCTGTTTTATTTAGCAATTCAATATAAATTGTTTGCCATGTTAATCTTATGGACAAAAAATGAACTTTGAAGGCTTCCTGTGGGCTTCAGAATTATAATATCAAAAATCTAAAACCTTATTGCAAAACTACTAACTGAAACCATTCTTTTGACACCTCAAACTTTAAAATTGGTCCAGAAATAAGGGAGGAGTAGTGTTAACAAAAAAAGGGCATCACGTATTATATATATAGATTTAATTGCTTCAAGACGATTATTTAAAACTTGATTCAAGTAATTTTTGTTAAATTTAAGAGCTGTTTTGACATTAGCAGTAAGAATAGTAGTGACAATCAGATGAATGACAAGATGGCCTATCAGATTTAATAATGGCTAACCTCAAATATCCCACGTAATACACAATTCCTTTCACACTCTTTGCAGAGTTCAGCTATTTTGAGCCATAAATGCTTAAAATCGGCTGATGGTTGATTTTATTTCAAGGTTTGGATACCAAAAAAAAACTGAATAGGCCTATTAACAATAATTGTTGAACAGCAATAAATAGGTTGTGTTGAATACATAGAAAATCAATGGTCATACCAGCAGGGGTGCCCACAGGGGGGGGTTACGACGCAGACTGCGTCATTGAAATTTTTGGGGGGGGTCGAAAAAAGGGTATTTTTGTCCGAGATGGGGGGGGGCGATTTTTTAAAGTATACTTTTATAACGAGTAGTATTAAAACTAAAGTTTTTTAGATAAACAAATCATTTATGACCGTCAAGAACTGTACAGCTTAGGATTTACCAACGAATTTCCCCAACTGTTGGTCAACAAACACAGTGACTCTGAATTCATTTCTCTAAGGTTGGCGGAATCTAGAAGCCCATGGTTGCTATGGAAACAAGCTGTAAATGACGGGCGCTATGTCGTTCGCGGAATCGGCGGAATTCGATGCCAAAGTTGATTCACTTGCTCATATCTGTTTTTATTTTATGCAACAACACCAGAAACAGACACATTAAGCTGTTTGTAATTTTGTCCTGAAAGTAGCGTTTTTCATAGCCTTGGTCAATGAAATTTCACGATAAAGAAATCAGAAATCTGACTGTTGTGCTTGCGCGATAACCTCAAAACGTTTAGTTGGTAAGTTAGGCCTATTCAAGGTTTCTGTGATTCAAAACCAGACAATTATTAAATTTTATTCTAAAAGTTGACAATGTATTAAGTTAAATTAGATCGCATTAAAGCCATCCACAAAAATGAAATCCACAAAAAAGATTCGTGTGTTCCTGATGATTGATGAAACACCAAAACAAACGGAACAATCAAATACAAAGTTTAGTCTTTACGCCGTGTCTTCCTATTCACGTTGTCAAAATGGTGACCCCCGCACAATTCACTTTAAAAACATAAGAATTTACCTCTGTTAGGCCAAATCAGTAAAAATTGAGTTTATGTGTAATGTTAGTAATTGTTTTTGTTTTAATCTTAATCTTCGGTAATAATTGCATTGGCTCGAGACTTTAAAGAGATATAGGATGCAGACTAATCCTGAGGATAATCGTGTATTTAAAGGAAATAATGCAAATATATATCATTTATTTATTAGTAAAATTTATGTTTTATTGTATATTAAGGTTAGATCTAGGTCCCTCATAGGCCTACCTTATGTATAAGTAATAATAATTGTAAAATTACAAAAAAATCTTAAAAGTAAGTAAAATTGATTTACTTTGCGACGTCACAGAAAGTAATATTTGTTAAATTTCCAAAATTTTGAGGTGTGAGGGACCTAAAATAACTATTCAACTAAACACTTACTAAGTTTAAAGAAAATCGGCTGAAAATGGCGTCCGAAACAGGGGAATAAAATACCATGTTTTACATAAAAGCCGTATGGTTAACATTGCCGACTGCGCAAAAATGGGCTACTGTATTAGCCCAAAAGTGAAGATGACTCTTAATAATTAATACATAAATCATGAAAATTAGTTTAGTAGTTATTAAGAACATAGCGTTTCAATTGTATAACTTATTAAGATATAGGCCTATAGATGAAATTTACTCCAAAGCCGACATCATAAAAACTTTTGTAGTTTTTTTCTTTTTTTTTACAGGTTGCTTAACTAATAACTTTAAACAGCCAAACCTACATTTAAATTAATTTCTTGATGAATGAAATACAGAAAGTTTACACAAGAATAATTTATATTTTGAATAGGACATTTTTCCGTTGGGGGGGGGGGGGGGGTGGGGGGTCACACATTTTATAGCCATGGGGGGGCCCAATTCGGTTGGGGGGGGGGGGTTGAGTCCTAGTCCAAGGGGGGGGGGGGGGTGGGCACCTCTGCATACCAGAACCATACAGGCTTCATGGCTATACTAATGCTTGCTTTATTCAGTTAGGAGCAAAATAAAAAAAATACCACTAGCAGATGGAAAATCGAGGGAATTACGTGAATTCCAAAGCAGTGAAAGTTATGTATACAGGACTTGAATAGTTTGGAGAAATGACAATGAATAGCAAACAAAATGAGAGCTGAAGATTTTCTTATGGACAAAGACAAAGAAGAAGAGAGAGTTTAAAATTCAAATTTAAATCCACCAATTACAAGCGATTTCTTCTTAGCCTCCCTCTAGGCTTGTGATTTGAAGTTAGTAGGCCTATGCCTATTAAAAAAAACTGTGAGTGAGGAAAAGCTCTTATTTGGAAACATTTTAATTATTAGAAATGAATATTTACCTCTTCAATATCCTTGTTTTTATAGGGAAACTACATGTTTCGTGGCGACAGCCACATCCTCAGGTTTCTCCAAAAAGGGTCCTCAAACCTGAGGGGTGGAGAAACCTGAGGATGTGGCTGTCGCCACAAAACATGTAGTTTC
This sequence comes from Neoaliturus tenellus, assembly GCA_030545055.2. Taxonomy (NCBI): domain Eukaryota; kingdom Metazoa; phylum Arthropoda; class Insecta; order Hemiptera; family Cicadellidae; genus Neoaliturus; species Neoaliturus tenellus. The sequence continues at coordinate 143,598,321 of CM061532.1, read as the reverse complement.
CCTATAAAAACAAGGATATTGAAGAGGTAAATATTCATTTCTAATAATTGAAATCAATATCCAGAAGTAGGAATCATGAATCTAAACATTTTAAAGTAAGTGAAAAGTGTGAAACATGAAAGTGAAAAGTGAAGTAAGTAACTGTAACAGAGGATTCTCTTTTTATGTTTTATTAAATGTAGGTCTGTAGGGTTCATGGTGAACCTAACATATATCTTCTCAATCTTTTTATTGGGTACATTCCTTTACAGGCCTAGACCTTTTGTTAAGAAAGTGACTTTTTTAACTTCAGTTTAGTAATATTATCAACAAGTTTCATAGAAATATTTGTTCCTTCACATAAAACAGGATTTAACAATGTTACAAAATCAGATTAAAATCCCGAACGCACATTTCTTACAATGTACGAGAAGGAAAATCTCGTCTCGAAATTATTTGAGAATTAAAAATTCTCGTCTCGTCTCGTCTCAAACTAAAAATCCAATCTCGTCCATCCCTAGTATACATGATAAACAACAACTGATTAAGTAGGAAGCAAAAGTATAATTGGATGAACAGATCGAAAAGGAGTGAAATCCTCATACATGACTTTTGGTGCTAGGTTGTCATGCTTACCAACCATCCAATCATGCTTATTGCTAAATGTGTTGTCACAAAGAATACGGCAAGGGAACTGGTTTCAAGAAGCAGTGACATTTAAATTTCTTATAATCGCAACAGCAATAAATGAAGTTACAATGAAACGTACATGATACTATAATATATTATAGTTTGTGGTGCGGACCATATACTTTACTGCGAAATTCTTGTATGTAAGACAGACCAATGTTTCGGGAGAGTGATGGCTTGCCACATTTGTCAATCAGGGTTCTACAAAAGAACAATTTTCAAGTTTTTGTGATAGTAAAAGGTAAAAGGTGTGATAGTAATAAAGATGTAACACATTGATTTATTTTATCTACAGTTATCAGCTGATTTTGTTCCATTTAAAAATCTCCATAAGAATGATATGGAAACCTTGAAGGGCTCTAGAACGAAAACCGGATTTTTCCCAGACATGGGACCAGCTCCAATCGATTTCTGGTGGCCAAAATTCAATAAAAAAATCAAAAATCCTTGGATCCATAAAAAAACTTTGCCCGTACAAACAGAGCATTTTTAGAGTATAAGAATAAGATAATTCACAGCATACTACACGGTTTATCAACAGAGACAAAATTCATGGTTTTAAGATTGAGTGGGGACCCTGAATGAAATAGGGAAGAAAAGACGATCAGACAACACACAAGCAGTCACTAGTCATACCAATCAGCTGCCAATGAAGTTCCTAACTTAGAAATAGGAAAACAAAAGCGATGGAATCCGTCTAGTGACCTAATTTTCTTGTTAAATTGATGATCGTTCTGCGAAAATCGCCAAGTATACGAGCACAATATTTTAGAAGACATGTAAAACGGGACTGACCAGAAATCAGCACCTGAATGGATATATTTTAGTTATTATACCTGGAACCAGTTGACTTGTGTCTATTTTTGCCGCGGGAAATGTCGCAGCCGAGTATTTCATTTCCTGTGGACCACATCCGGATTATCCGGCGGCCAAACCATCAGAAGTCAGACTAGAGGGCTTCTGCTGTGTGGTGATTTTAAGTTAGTACCTGACCAAAAGAACTATCAGTCCTTAGCATTTTAATAAGGACCAGGGACCAAACTTAGATGGTAACAAAATAATAAGGTTTGGGCCATTACCAAAACCAGGGTGTTTTTATTTTTCTGAAATGTTATCTCTTTTAACAAAAAATAAATAAAACTTAATTTTTCTGACAAAAATTTTGTTTGTTTGTCAGGGCAGTAAAAATAAAATCTTGAACCATCCGAAACATAGGTCGGATCAACAAAGATATTTTACAAATAATTATAGGTATGCTGACTGCTTGTCGTTGGTTTGTTTACGCACCTCCTTCTTGTCCTTGGGACTGAGTGGTCCCAGGGTCTTGCGCATGTTGTTGCCTGTGTATGCCACACACTTGAGCTGCCACTCGCCGATGTCCTCGTTCCAGTGGGCATGCCGCTCGATCATCTCCTGCACAACACACAGAAAAGTTGCAGAAAGCTCGTAGGTGCATTCAAAACAAATTTGTCAGTTTTTGCTGACATCAAGCATTCACTGGTCTGAGATGGTACACTGTGTACAACATGTGTGCGCTAACACAACCTATCAAGGGGGGTTTGGTTTTATACGAATTCAAACATTCAGAGGTTCCCAGCAATGGCGTTTGAAATCAGCACTTGAGATCACTTGTTGTGAGCTATAACTACGAACATAGAATTATTACTTTTGGCAGGGCAACAAAGAAGACTTATTTGGGATGCCTCTTCAAAACTTTAAAGCAATTAGGATTATATAATTAGCCCTATAATTCTAAAATGTCCAATGACAGAACATATTCAAATTTTGGATTCTGCAAACTGGAAAACATACACAAATTCGCCTCCCTTTTCCATTTCCTCCAAGACCCATGTTTCCCTGACACGCGATGAACACATCAGACCAATTTTAAACCCTGCATTTTCAAATTAAACGTCCTCATTGTCTAATAACTCCATCTCAATTAGAGTGATTCATGTACTTTTAACTTTAAGTCACATAGGCTGGCCAGAAGTGACAATTCAAGTTTGTACATCTAATATTGTCGCCCAAGATTGAACTGGTGACCATTAGCTTGTGAGGCCAAAGCTCTACCACTAAGCTCCCGTATTCAGTTGCTTGTGGTTGCATCTAGTGATAATAGCTTCATAGATCAAATCTGGTTGCGTATCTTTGGCCCAACAGGGCCCAATGCTTGTTTGTGCAAACATGCATACAGTACAGCATCTTTATGAGAAAACCTTTTAACTTCTAAACTGCAACCAAACAGACAACCAGAAATAACCAGAGGTAACGAAAGTTAAAATTAACATTTTCCAATCTCTGTTTAAAAAAAACCAATCATGCCTTGATCCCACTTTAAAATTTGGAAGAAAACACAAATTTTGTGTTTTCAGATTTTCTAACAAAAATATTGTAATCCTGCAAATACCAAAAATGTTATAAACATTAGAGTCTTGATCTTGCATAAAAGACCTGCTAAATATCAAATCTTTACTTCAAATGTTTTTTTTTTCTTTTTTAAGGTAACATGGATTAAATAAAATTACTAAATGGACATGCAGAAAATAATGAAAATAGGTCTCTTGTCGCAGTGAATTATTTGCTTGGTTTTACCTGCTAAATAAACTTGTGCAATTTAATCAAATTGTTGCAAGACACTCTGTATTTGTTACATTATAGATATCGAAAATGTTGTTTAACTCCTTTGGTTGTTCAATAACACATAGAGGGTTAACCTCGCGAAGCTTGCAAACAATTTGAAATGTGGTGTCACACACAATCTACTGGTTTAGGTTTGAGAAAAAAGATTTAAAATTGAAAATCCTACAATCACAAAAATATGTTTTTTTTTTTTAAATAATTTGTGACATTTTAATATATATATATATATATAAAATAATAATAAATAAATATAAGTTTAACAAATACATAGAGAAATGTAAGTTTTACCAATATAATCACAATATAATCAAATGAAATAAGTCAAAGCTGAGAAAAATATTTTATTCTGAAAAGTCTAAGAATGTTATTGAACTTCTTAAAAATATGGTCCTCATAAGCTCATTAACTCCCAGCCCAGCTGGTTTGCATTCAACAGCCCTGAAAATAAAGATGAACAGAAAATATGGCACAATATTTCTAACAAGATGCCTGTGAAGTACTGTCACTACCGACTCAAGGAAAGTAAAGTTATTTACAAAACTAAGCTGACCATCCAGTAATTTCGACTGCTGTGCAAGCTTTCCCGTGATCGTATTGAATAAGATTTTTTGCAATGCTTTTTTTATAAAGAAATTGTAATTTTTATTGATAATAAAATTTTGGTACAAGTTAATATGCTAGATATCTATCTATATATTAACAGGTAAGCATGTTTCTTTTCCTCCTTTTTTCTCAGCTTGTGTGCATCGTAGGGGAAATCCGAGCATACCGCTAGAAAGGTTGTGTCCTGTAGATGAGCAGAATACCATTACAATTCACCTTGGCCCATTGGGCTACGCCCTACAGGCTTTTAAAGTTTCAATGTTAATCTTATGGGAAAAGTGTAATTGATTGAATCATTAAACAGACGTTGTAATGATAAATGTCCGCAAATCAGGATGTCTCCTGGTCGACTTTCGACCAGTGGGCGATCTCTAGTAAACATAGAAATGTATTTATGTTATATTTGGAATTCCATGTCCATATCAATGCTTTTTCCTCATGGACTGAGTTAAGCAGTGGGATTAACTATCTAACGCCAAAGCTAGAATTTTACCTCACACAGTATAATTATTTAGTAGTTTAAGAAAGACTATCAGCTGCACTAGCCAACGATTTTTTTTCGACATTAGGTAACACAGATTAAAATAAAATCAAATGATTGCTCGTCACGAAAGGAACCACCCTATAACATCTCACCTACTCTTGGTACCTACTTACCCTATAGTGGTCGGGTATGAAGACCTTCTCTATGGTCTCCTGCAGGGCTAGCTCCTTTGTCAGTTGCCTGACGTTGTCCAGCAATCCTTCCATCTCCCGCTGGTTCTCCGCAGTCACATCTTTCAGCTCCTCCTTGGCTGACAACAGCAGTGCAGTAACTTTCTTCAGCTTGCGGGTCAAGCCCGCAGCCTCGTCTTGCAGGGATGAGTACCTCTCTTCTATATTGATTCGCTCTGCCTATAAACAATCAATTAGAAGAGTAAAAACTGTACTAAAATATTAAAGTATTAGTTTTAAAACAGTGGAAAAATCCACTGGTAAAGCCCTAATAGAGTTAGCCATATTACTGATTAACCAACAAGAAGGAAGAAGTACCACCATTGCAATTCAGCTCAACTACAGCCAACATTGATATCATCCTCAAGCAGCTGTTAGAAAATTATCATTGTTGGCGGATACAGAGAATAACAAGGTACTGGTTTAAAAACTAGTGCAGGGGAGCTGAGCTTCACTCTAGAAATAGTATAAGTGTCCCCTCCAATCCGAAACTCCACTTAATCTGATCAAGTTCTGTCGGAAACATTCAGATTTTTTCTTTAACTTTAAACGAGAAAAAATCTAGAAAACGTGGTCTTTTTTGTGAAAAACTATAATTTTTTGTTACACAAATATTAATTTGATCACATTAGATAATAGGCTAATGCATTTAAATACGTTGACTGACTCTAATTTATTAAAATATAAACAAAGCATAAAATAGAAAAGATTTTGTTTATTGGACATCGTTTGTGTTGATCTGTTGTCAGCTGGTGTATACAGCACACATTGACATGGTACATAAACACATATTAAACAAGGGGTAGCTACAGTTCATTCGACAGTCAAGATTCAAGAACAAATCATTTAATAAATCAGCGCCAACAGTTTATAAAGCTAACAAAATTGAACTACACAATCCTGGCCTACTTTTAAACACTGATTCTCAAAACAGCGCTAAGTAAAATGACACAATGACTCATATTTGGAATTTGGGAAAGGGAGAGATGACAGTTATGGGGCGGGGAGGGGTCTCCCCGATTATGTCTCCATGATGAATTTAAGATATCAAGAGTGCTTTATTGCTGAAATATACAAAGTTTAAACCTTTCAAAAACTTTATGAAATAACAACTAAAGTCAACAAAATATCTTGTAAAGTAAAAGGTGAGATTAGTTATAAGTAATAGAGATTAGTAAGTATTATATAAGTAATCCTATACTCTTATACGAGCAATGTTTGCTTGTTTGCTTGTTTGCTTGCACAATTATCTCAAAAACGGCTCCGACGATTTCCTTCAAATTTTGGAATATGGGGGTTTTGGCCACCAGAAATCGATTGGAGCTGGTCCCATAGCTGGGAAAAATCCGGTTTTCGCGCTAGAGCCCTTCAAAGATCCCATGTTATCCTTATGGAAATTTTTTAACTGAACAAAAATCAGCTGATAACTGTAGATAAAATAAACCAATGTGTTACATCTTTAACCTGTGGTTTTAGGAAAATCATACCAATGTGCAGCAAACCTTCCGCCTGGCGAGTGAGCGGAGCGAACGAGCTTTGAGTGAGAAACGAAAGTAATAATTTTACCGAGCTTAAGCTCGGTCCCCCTGGTACTTTAAACATTATACAGGGTGACCAGACGCGTTTGAAACAGTTGTTGTGTTGTATGTTTGGTTCAGTTTGGTTAAGTTGTTGTCTTGAGTATGTCTTGCCGTTTTAGTCTAAATGTATAAGTAATCAATATAGCATCTTGTTTTTTTCATACAACAAGCACTTTTGTTAAAATGTGTAAAATTATTATAAAAAATGATACAGTATATTTTTATTCAAGTGTTAATGATCAGTGGAAATGACACTCTTATTATCCGAAAAACATTGTTAAGATGAGTTTCCATCCATTCAAACAACAGAAACAGTAAAAAAATGAAAAGCCAAATGGTAGTGTAAGCTTAAATGGTGACTCACAAGCTTAAGAGTCATTAACAAAATTTAACAAATAATACTAGAGAAAATCGAATTACTTTGCGACGTCACAAAGAGTAATATTTGTTAACTTTTCAAAATTTCGAGGTATGAGAAGCCTACTATAACTATTCAACTAAACACTTACCAAGTTTAAAGAAAATCGGTAAAAAAAACGGCATCCGAAACAGGGGAATCAAATACCATGTTTTGCATTAAAAGCCGTACAGTTAACATTGCCGACTGCGCAACAATGGGCTACTGGCACAGGGGTGAGGATGACTCTCAAGCTCTCAAGTTTGCGTGCAGAATGACCTGTTTCTGATTGCAGCAGGTTTCATTATGTCAAATTCTTAAGTGTTTGCACAATTCACAGTTACAGGACCATTTTTTTAAGTTGTTTTAACACATGAAAACTTATCCTAACAATGTGTTTCAGCTTAGAAGAGTGTCATGTTGTTGTTATGTTTGTTGTTATTGGTGGATAAGGAGACCCCTGCCAAACTGTTAAGCACCTCTGCCTCTAATGGGCATTTTGCGCAAGCCCCGGAAGGATGGGATATAGAAGGACAAGAAAGGGTGAGAGACGGGACATCAGACAGCAGTTTCACCATTCAGAGGGCCAACCCCCGTGTACTGTGACAACAGTCCACTCTTCTTTCTAAACGGCCGAACAACCGACTGTTCACTCATGTTCCACCTAGGGGTTTCCATGCCCGCAGAATTTACCTAACCCCCCCCCGCCTTGAACATAAATATGTTCCAGCTAGGGGTTTCCATGTCCGATGCATTCCTTTCTTCCCGCTGTCTTGAACATGAATAGATTATGAAAGAAGGGAAGTTGTCAAAGTGGACAGCCGAAAGACTTACCACAGTGTTAAGACAACTTCGTTCGCTGTACCCAATGTCAACTTCGCAATTAGTATAAACCAGTTTTAAAGTTGCCCTAGGACAAGAGTGTCATTTCCAATGATATTTAAATCTTTAGAATATAAATATGCTTTTCTGTGATGTTTTTACAAATTTTAGCAAAAGTTTTATATAAAAAAGACTGCTATATTTATATATATGCTATATTGACTGCTTTAAACTAAAATAGTTCAAGTCTTCAGACATTCTAGCAGGGCTAAGTTCGACCACCTAAAATAAATTTTGCACATACCGGGAATCCATAGTCTTGCAATGATAAAGAAATTGAATAGCATGAAAACAAATGATGGTAGAACCATGTTTTATTTACAGTTTTAACAACTGACTCCTTAAGTTTTCTTTCATATGTACAAACTCACTAAAGAGTGCGCCTTGGGTTGCCTGCAAATATTCTAGGCGATTTCTTCCCACATTTTTAACTAAGATTACATTCTCTTCGAAAGAAGTGATGTAAGTTGAGAGTGGTTCTAATAGTTTCTGTATAGCAAAGCTATTAAATCAGGGCAAGACTTTTCAGGGCACGCCCGGTGTATTGTTGTTGTATATAAGTTTGTCATTCAAAACATTATTGGGGTGTTTTTTTAAAGGCAATGTAAATATGTAATTCTTCCAAGGTTGTCATTAATGATGATTTTTTGCGTTTGTTTAAAACTTCTAAATTAGATTATGAATTATTAAAGCTGTGATTGTTTTCAACTAAATGTTCAGCAAATTTAAACCTCTGAATCTTCTATTTTGCTTTCGGCATATGTTCAGAAAATCATTTTTTAATGTTTTGAATGACAAACGGAAGAAGTAAAAGTGTGTCCTATGGTTCTATGGAACCCAGTCCCCTATTACCGGTATTGTCTAAAGACTGTTTGTGCAAACATTTAGAAGACCTGCACCTGATGTAAAAAGCATCGAGAGGTAGTATGCATATTTTTGTGACAGGGGCAGTGTGAGTGTGACAAGAAACAAACTGGACGCCCGCGCATCACTGAAGTCACGGTGGATTGGGCGTGATCGCCTGACTAAATGGCCTCCTCGGTCACCAGACTTTACTCCTCTGGACTTTTTTATGAGGCGGTTTGTCAGACGTAGTGTATTATACCCCAGTTCCTGATTTAGAGAGACTAAAGAGAGAGAATAAGAAATGCAGTGTAGTCTGATACTTAAGAAATGTTAACCAAAATATGGGAAGAAATAAAAAGTCGCCTAGAATATTTACAGGTAACCCAAGGTGCACATATAGAAGTTTATAGAGTTTGTACATAAGTAAATAAAACTTAAGGAGTCACTTTTTAAAACTGTAAATAAAACATTATTCTACCATCATTTGTTTTCATGCTATTTGATTTCTTTATCAGGGCAAGACTTTATGGACACCCGGTATATCCAAAAAGACGTGGTCACCAATAGACTGTACCTCTTTCATCTCCAATTCACGTTGCAGCTGCTCCTCCCTAGTCATCCTTTGCTCCAATTCTTGTGCTGAAGCTTCCAAAAGCTTCTCTTGTTCCTCCGCCTTTTCCAGCAGGTTTTCTCCTCCCACTAGTATTTTTTTCTGAAGATTCTCCAATTTTTCTTTGAGAGCATTAACTTCAGACCTGTATTAACACAGAAGCTTCTTGAAATACTTTTGACAATAGCGAATAATTTTTTCCATAGACAATATTCGGTTTTACAAAGTTTATAGCATAACATAGATATTCTTTTATTAAACACTACTCTTATTTCCTCAATGAATTACCCCTTGATGTCGCCCATAACTACTAAAATGCATGAACTGGTCATTACAAGTAATTCGGTAAGACTTTCCTATATCCGACCATGAAATTAACTCTTTGAGATAACTAACTGAGTCTGTTGTTATTATTCGCTGTGGCAACTAAATTAAACTGTTTACAATTTCAGTCTAAAGACCAAAGGAAGACCAAAAACATTAGTAAATTATAGGCTTAACATAGTTGAATTGCACTTAATTTTTTCCAAAACGAATCCCCATTTTTCTATTCATTAGAGATTTGGGAGATCCATTCGCTATCCTAAACCTAGCCACTACAACAGTTCAATGTTACCGTCAATGTTGTATTTTTGGTTTTACTGAGGGATAGTTAAGTACAATATTGCTACTGACGGTGCTACCGGAGTGTCCGGCTGGCTACGTGGCTCGTCCCCCCCACTCTCCTGTACCACCAATGCCTCCATCGTCAGCGGTTCCACTCTGTGTAGCCTCTCCTCCCCATCACTGTCCTCCCCCTCCCCCTCCGACCCGCTGCCCTCCGCCTCTGCACAACAACACAAACTACACTGCAACAAAGCTGTGAGAGTATACTTATATGGGTAAATATATTAGTAGGCTACATTGCTGTTGTATTTATACAACAACTCAAAGTTATAGAGTAGATTCTTAATTATCGAGATCCACAACATGAGGACCATGACTTGGAATATTATTTATTTATTTAATAGTAAATAAAGAATTTTACAAATTTAGTGTTTTTAATTAATTCTTACAGCAGTTACCCACATTACACAAATGTCAAATAGTTTGCATTGCTAAGAGGTTCTTCAAGAGCTAAAGAATTTGTTGTTATTCAAAATATGTTTCTAAATCGTAAGTTTCTTTTAGATCACTGCACAAGAGAAACATCAATTTGGCAATGTCGTTTTGGGTTGAACATTGCCGGTTTATCAAGTGACTCACCGGGCGGTGCCACGCCGTCCTCCAGTTGCTGTCTTAACACTTCTATCTCCATCTGCAGCTGCCTCAGCAATGCGTCCTTGGGGTCCTCGTTGATGCGCGCTCGGTTGCAGATGTTCTTGGCTCGGTTGGCGTATCTCAGCGTGCTGATGGTCTCATCGTAGTTGTAGTTGGCCGGGCCCACTGTCGCCACCTGAGATCAAACATGTTTAAGCCGCTCAACCATTCTCTCAAATATATAGATTTTCCAAAATACAAACAAAATTAGCATATTTTTAAGGGAAAATAGTAGATTTTCTGAGACATTACCATGACAGTCTTGGAGTTGCCTCCGAGGGAGTCCTGCAGTATGCGGGTCAGTTTGGAGTTCCTGTAGGGGATGTGAGTGCACTTTCCATCCACCAGGGCTGAGATGACGTTGCCCAGTGTTGACAGTGACAAGTTGATTTTTGTGGCCTCGGCTAGCCGCTGACCTGTCGCCCCCGTCTTGCTCTGCCTCTCCGACCCCTACACCATATCATTTGCTTACTTCTTATTTTAATCCTTGAACAGTTTTATGACAATAAACTTGATAGGTATTTTAAATACTATTCTGTTAGGCAAAAGGGACCAGAATGGTTGCACCTGAATCCATACTGATATGTCTTGAAAACGTAAAACCTAAAGAAGTAAAATAAATTAGCTAAAATCTTCTAAATCATTCAGGTAGAATGTAATTTCAACTTCAATTTAAAAACTCTGTTCATCTTTTATATTAACTTCTTTTGTCCTTTTTAATGAGTATTTCACTTTACACAGGTGTTTTTCCAGACGTATTAAAATTGTCAAATATAAACCCGATCCTAAAAAGGGGAGATCACAAAGACAAATAATTATAGAACTATTTCATTACTGCCAGCATTTTCTAAATAGCGCCCTTGTTTTAAGTCTGATTCTCCTCAATTTTTGGTGGAAACAACTACAGACCAAGCCCTACCTAATGAGACCAAAAACTTGAAAATCTGTTTAGGATTGTAGGAGGAGTTGTCAACACAAAAAAGTCCTCAGCGTATTAAATAGGTATGGATAAGAACATTATTTTTATTGAGGTATTGTTTATCTAGTGATTTGTATTTTGTTAAAAAATGAATATAAATTAGTAATGGCAATTTACTATAGTGCTGGTAAAAATCAAACATTGCATGTATTTTAGTGAAGAAAGATAGTGCAAGACTAAAAAATGTTGCCGAGATATAAATATTTCTGATTTCTCTGAGTGTAATTATCCAACCTACCAATCCATTTCAAGGTAAGAGTTAGGTATGGTAGGTGAGGCCCAGTGATTTGAACACAAAATCCTATCTTTAACCTGAGAAAGCCTACTAAATAAGTAAAATTTTAAAATTGAAGCGATTAGTGTTGATAAAAATAGAAGACATACGGCCAAGTCAACTAGGTGGAGGCGCCCCATCTTGACATGCTGCTGCTTATCTTCACGCATCACGCTGGTTTCCACAGTGATAGAAAATATGGCGTGTGATCTCGAGCTCTCCAAATTCATCGCTGTAGCTGCCACTACCCCTGCAACAATGGCCAACGGATGCTGATAACGGAACCTGGAGTCGTAATTGATAAGCTATCACTCATCCCTCATCAATAGATATTATAGAGAAAACAAAACATGTCAACTTACAATGCATTATGTGGTTTGCCAAAAAGACAAAGTATGCCAAATATATGAGTTCTGCCAAAGACTCTAATTTCTGGCAGTAGTGAGGAGCATTTTTTATAAAAAATAAAATGTCACAACATGTAAAAAATAGTATGCATTTAAAAAACAATCAAACAAATCTGGAAAAGTATTTTTAAATAAGAGTAGCAATTATAAAACATCATTAGCAAGAAGACAACAACCAGATAAAATCAAATCCTTATCAAATTGCAAAAATGTAAAATATGTCAAGTTTTCAAAAAATGCATCTTTACACATGATAATAAAGTTCATTTAAGTAATTTATCTAGCAATGAGGTACAACAAATTTTAAATCATGAACCTTCCACTTAAGCTTCTCAATTGAAAACTCAAAACCTACCGTTATCCAACATTACGATATTTCATCAAAATATTCAACATTTATCATCGTGTTTATTGTCCTTAGAAATCACTCTTGATGAAATAAAACCAGACTTTGTGGTTCTCAGTGAGCATAAACTGAACAGTGTCAAAAATAAAAATGTAAAAATCTCTGATTACAGCTTAAAAACTATTATTGCCGACAACTATTCTGTGGTGGAGATACTAGCATGATACTAGCTCGAAATTGTAACAGAATAAAAATTAAAAAATTACAATTCCTGTAGTTGAAAATCTATTAACTGATAAATTTTTGAATGTTGCTTGGTTGAAGTTAAGTTACAAAAATTTTCATTTTGTTAGTAGGAGTATAGAGAATGCCAGGTTCTACTTTTGAAAATATTTTTCTTGAAAAGTTAAATTCTATGCTAAATGTTGTTACAAAAATGAATACAAATGTGGTAGTAGATGGGGATATAAATATTGACATATTAAAATGTTCAAAGATTTATCAGGCCTTTTGTAATACTTTAAAGGAGTATAACATGCATTATCTAGTAAATTTTCCTACTAGGGTAACTTTTGATGGTGAAAGTGGTATAGACAACATATTTACAACAATTCCTCTAAAAAACCTTTTAATATCAGGCATAATAACTGAACTTTCAGATCATGATGCACAGTTGTTAGAGTTGATTACCCGGAGGTAAAGCAAAAAAATAAAACTATAACTCAAGAATGTAGAAAATATACTGTTGAAAGTATTACAAATTTTAAAAACTGCCTCAAACATGAAACCTGGTCAGAATTATTTTCGGTATCAGTAGAAGAGAAATACAATGTGTTTTTTTAATATCTTCATGTTTTATTTTGACTTTGGTTTCCCAAAGAAAAAGTCCCGTCTTTATCCAAGCAAGAGGGTTACTCAAGAGTTAAAGATGAAAAAAGATGATATAACAAATCTCAGTCAAACCATTGGAATTACAAAAGATAAAGTTCTTTTATTGGAGATACTTGGTCCAATTCTATTCCTTTGCTACATAGAAGGTTTACCCTCAGCTCTTAATGGCAAAAATAGTAAATTATGTTTATATGCTGACGATTCAAATTTAGGCCTATTAGTTTCTGAACGATCTTTATAAGAAATAGAATCTTTAGCCCAAAACAACTTATCGTCAATAAAAAACTATTTAAATTGTAATAATTTACTTTTGAATTTAGATAAAACAAATTTTATATCATTTTGCACTGCACAAAAGACAAATATAAATCCCTCCATTGAAATAGAAAATGTTCAAATAGATCAAGTAAATGAAACGAAATTCTTAGGCTTAGTGCTCGATGAAAATTTATCTTGGAATCATCATATTGACAAATTGATAAATAAGATTTGCTCAGGCTTGTTTATACTAAGAACTTTGTCAAAATTTTGTTCATTGGAAATGTTATCAAAGGTTTACCATGCACACATCTATTCTCATATAGCTTTTGGAATACAGTTATATGGTGCTACCAGTATCCAAAATTTGGAAAAAATTTTAACTCTAAAAAAGAGAGCGATACGAATCATGCTAAATTTAGATACCGTAACAACACATCTGTTAAGAATCATTTTACAAAACTAAAAATTCTAACCGGTTTTGGATTATATATTTTTTAAACAATAATGGCAGTAAAACTGACTGAGGATTCGTTGCAGAAACTGGGGGCTTATCATATATAATACCCGTTTTAAAAATTTACCAGCCATCCAAAATCATAATTTACAGTTTTATAATAAAAAACCTACAGCTGCAGGAACAAATTTTCTATACTACATCAATAAAGATATAACATAGGCTATATAAAAAATATTAAGACCTTCATGAAAAAGTTAAAAAGTTATTTGATTCAAAGATCAGTTTATTCATTTAAAGAATATTTTGGAGAGTAACTTCTTTAAAAAAAATTTATAGAATAGTTTTTGTTATATTTAGTTTAGTGTATCAGTTAGTTTACTATATCCTAGTAACAACTATACGAGAAATTTACGCCATTCTGTATTTATACATTGTATGAATCATGAATAAAGAAAATTTGATTGATTAATTTTTTTTGAAATTTTTCTCAATATATATGCATAATAAGTTAACTTAATTTTTTATTGAAAACAGAAATTCACAACGAACTTTGGTTGAAAATATGATTCCTTAGATTCTGAACTGAACTTTTCAGAATACTTGTTACTATAATTTTATCCATTGCTTTTGATGTTCTTCTTGATTTCAAATATTTTTTTTAAGTGTTCCTCTGGATCCAAAGAGAAGTCAAATAACAGATGTCCTTGATTTTTTTCTCTGAAAATATAGTATTGTTGGGACGTAAATAGTAAAACGGATAGTGAGGTCAATTAGAGCTCTGCTGGTAGTGATTTTTCAAGTCGGGTCGGCCTTGGGTCGGGTAGTAATTTACCACAAATTTCTGGGTCGGGTCGGGTTTGGACATTATAAGTTGAAGAAAATTTCGGGTCGGGTCGGGTTCGGGTAAAAAAGAAACTCGGGTCGGTTTCGGGTATTGGAAGTTGAATAAAACTTGAGATCAGCTACAGTATTATTTGTCAAAAAAATGTTTAGGCCCATTTCATGTACCTACTAAACAGTATTGTTTATCTACAAGGCAAAAACCTTCCACTAACCAAATTAGGCCTAGGTCTAACGAAAGCTAATGAGAAAATACAATATATTTTACTATAGTAAAAAAATTTGAAAAAATCTCTTAAGCCTATAACGTGAATGAATGTATTTATTTATTCCATTAATTTTACAGTTCAGAATATACACAAAATAATACTCTATGAAAAAGATTTTTTCAAAAAGTTACAAGACCAGAAAAATTACTATTCGCACACCCCTACATTTTACTACCAACAGGTTAGTCACATTTTATTGTAGTGTTTGCAAATTTATTTTACAAGAAGTTTTAAGATTATTGAATCTAAAATTTTTATTTTTTTAAGAGGCAGACCACAGTCTGAAATAAATAACCGAGGGGATAAATTTTACTACTTACAGCTAAGCTAGGTTTTTTTGTCGATGGTATCAAAAGTATCGGTATTGAGAATCGGGAATTGATTTTTGAAGAATCGGTATCGGTATTGAGAATCGATAAATTTTGGAATTGACACATCCCTAACTGTAACTATAAAACTACATAGAGATTGAAAATCTCTCTCTATAAAGATTTCAACTGTAACAGTATCCAAGAATTTGTTTCATTAGTTATCGGCAAATCGGGTGAATGAGAAAGAATTTGGCAATGGACCAAGTATATGGAATAGTCATGTAGTAATACTGATTATATTTTGTAAAAATATTTCTATTGATACATTTTGTATTGTAAAAATATTGTAAACACTGATCTGTTGAGATTTTTTTACTTCGGAAAAAATTTTGCTGTTGCTGTTTACTAATTATCATGTAAATAGTACCGATGCGAATGTTGCCTTGATTTCGGTTTGTACAGTTGGTAACGTATTGGCTATGCCACAGTCTATCTCTCTGACATGTGAGTGTGAGTTAGCCACGACGACACTGAGCTGTTCCTTTTAGGTTCGAGTGATAAAAGTATGCTAGCGCTACTGGTGTCTAGACTCAAAAAAGTAATTTATTACTGTTTTAACTATTTTTTGTTCATAAAATTGTACTGTACAAATGAATACAAATGTACCTACGTCAAATAACATCTTTCATGATCAAAAAGAATAGCGGCTGGGACGATGCCTAGTAATTCCGTGAACGTTATAATTCAGAAACTTTGGTCGAAAAATAACTAAAACACCTGGGTTTCTTTTTAATGTCATGCCGAGTACCTACAACCCGATTTAATTCGGGCGCATTAGGTACCCGCCTGACCAGACTTAAAATAGAAGCCTGTCCGAAAAAAGCCCGTGACATATTAAACCCTCCCGACGCGGGTAAGGAAGGGGCAGTTGCTTTGTAACTTAGATATCAGTTAGGGCCTAGGGCACAGCCGATTATCAGGGCTGGGCACCAAAGTTCTTCATGGGATTCTTCTTTTGTACAAAAAGTTAAGGAATGAAAATCGGCTGGCTCCAACTACGCAACTTAAATAACATAAAAATATGCATGCAACATGTGGAATAATTTTTTCAGTAAATATTAAAAATGTCAGTTGTGCAATATAGACGTTATTACTGTTGACTCACTGTTTTTGTTGCCGAGGGTCATGATGCGGTCCATGTCGTCTGCGTTGTTGACGATGTATGTGGACAGGTCCTTGACGAACACGCCGACGTCCGGCCGCTCCTTCACCTCAAGCTTGGCCGAGCTCTTGGTCAACAAGTCTCTGATTTCCTCATTGTAGATCTCAAAATACGATACTCGCACCAAGAACCTGCACCGCCACAGGAGGGTACGTATAAAGTAATCATTAATTTTAATATACAGAAAAAGGCGACTAGTGTTGGATATAAAAAAGTGACTGGATATTTTTTTATAAAAATTAATACAATCGGGAAATAATTAAAAAAAATTGAGTGACTTTTTTTCTTGATTTTACGAACTGCATGGACTACGGTATATATAATGTAGAGACACATTTACTGTTCCCAATGAATAATGTAAATAAAGAAGAATTGTCTATTGTCTATACAGGTTCTTTAAAAATTTCCGAGTAAGGTTGGTTATATGATGATCCGGCCATGATCGGTTGATGTAACAGAGATATGTAATTTTAAAGGTATCTTTACGGTTTTTATAGTTTACAAAAGAAACTTCAATTGTGCGATATCCTTTTACAATATGAAAACTAACTGATAATTGTTAGTTAATTACAGTACACTCTCGTTCATCGGACTCGGCGACATCGGAACTCCGCTTCATCGGAACTGAAAATCTGGATATTATTAATTTTTTTTCTTACGAAATAAATAATTTTTCCGTTTTGGCACCTTCAATTTCCATTCGTTCTATCCGCACAACAGTGAAGTATCTCACTTTGCATCAAAAGTCATCAGGCGTTTTCCATAATCTGTACCCATCGATGTGATTTACGAGGCCGTGGAGTATTCACACAAAAATAGAAAGAGGAAGGGGACAGGAAGTGAACATCCGCGTCGACTGCTTCCCAAACTGTCATTCAGACCGTCGCAACTGCACCTGTGTTACGTGGAAGTCAGATGACTGCTGGAATATGAATATGGAATATGAGAATAAAGATTTTGGATCTTTATTTCCTGCGTTGTTTTTATTCCTATAGGTTCATTGTTACCATGTTCAAAGTTTGAGTGCCTTATTTTCATAAAATCTCTAGTGTTATTTTAAAATCAAGAGTGAATACAATCACGATAGGTCAACGTACGGGCGGGAATGATGACTCACGACGGACTCCGCTTCATCGGAATTTTTTGACATCCGAACCGGCCGTCCGCCACATTAGTTCCGATGAACGAGAGTGTACTGTATTGTAAAATTTTAGAAACGTATTTTATTTAATTTCCTATAAAAGTCGGCCTATATAAACATTTTAGCAAACTGCAATTTTTCATCATACTCCTATGTTTGAGACAATCTGCCATTCATGCATGTATTTACAGTGAACGAAACAAAATATAATTTTAGTAATAATATACTTTATACCTTTACATTTTGTAATAAAGGTAATATGCTCCCATAAACCTTGCGTAAACAAAAACAAAAGTTCAAAATTAAAAAATGGTTGTTTGGTATATTATTTTTATAAAAAATAAGTGGCGTATTTGATTAAAAAATAAGCGAGGTAAATGTAATGTAAGTAAAAATTAATCATAAATTAAACACATTTTATTAATGAATCGAATTCATCAAAGGAGCAATATCTGGCTATGACTAGTTTCTACACAGCAGCTTGTGGACTACAGGCTACTCTACATTACATTTGTAAACATGTATTGAAATGAACCGCTACCTTCCAAACATGTGACAATTGGGTCATGTCTTAAAACTGTATATTTTCCCAAATGTATTAATATGTTAATTAGTTTTCGTGATTGTAAAGTTTTGTACTTTTAATTGGCCAACCTGACAAATTAAATACAGTAGACTCCCTCTTAACCGGCCACCTCGGGACCAGGCCGCGGCCGGATAATGAATTGGCCGGTTAAACCGATGTTCATTTAAGAACGCCAACCCACAATTTTATACGGCCTAAATATAATTATTACTTGAAAAACAACCTTAAATACACTACTGTATATGATTTATAGCTAACATTCACCACCCATGAAATCCACAACAAACCTACACTAATAATAATTCGTTTCTTTATTTTGGTCTACTGGATAGTAGGTCCAAACGCATTGACTTCCGGCGGCAGTCACTTCCTTCCAGGACGTTACAGTTTAATTGGTTTGAGAACGTCAATATGAGATAAATTTGAATTGAATGATGTATTAGACAAGAAAACTACATATGAGATAAATTTGAATTGAATGATGTGTTAGATAAGAAAACTACGATTCCGGCGAAACGCGGCCGGTTAAAGCGATGTTGAGATTAAAATGGCCGGTTAAAAAGATGTCATTTTGTGTCAGGATAGGCCGGTTAAAGCGGAGACCGGTTAAAAGGTGGCCGGTTAAGAGGGAGTCTACTGTAAATCAGTTTTTGTTAAAATGTTAATTATTTTTTATTTTGCTCGTACGACGCTGCGGGCTACAAGTTAACCTCAATATAACACATTAACACACCTCGATGTAATGAAATACTCGATATAACAAATTTTCAGTTCGGTCCCTTGAGAATTGCGATATCAGTGTTTGACTGTACAAAAAATAATCACACTAATTTATTACAAAATTAAAACTTAAATCAAGGTCAACATAAAAAGGACTAGAATGTACATCAATTGGAAATTAACACTTTAGCTACTGGGTCTGCTCAATTAGCCTACAAGCTGCCGTGATCACTGTGGCAGACTGCAATGCCAGAAAAAAGTACTCTCCTGTGAGCCGAAATACGAATGGGAGTACTAAGTTTGGTAATATAGACCAGTATTCCATAATCCACTACTTGGATGGATAGGAATACCAGCCTACTTGCTGGCTCATATTTGAGCCGTCAAGCTGTGAAGAGAAAACCAACAAGTTCACAAATGAGCCAGCTGGGCTATAGTTAGAAAAAAATTCTTTTGGCCAGCGTCAAGTGTATTATTAACAATGAATTTAATGAAACATAATTTGTTAAAGGCTTAGTAATAAAAAAAAAAAACAATCAAGTAGTTATCAGGAATAAACGAGTAGGCCTAATGTTGGGTTCATCAAAACATTCACAATTACCTTTCAAATTTTGAACTTATAGCTAAACTATAAAAAGTAGGGAAGTGTAAAACATACTTGGTATCTTCATTTGCTTTAGCAATGTGTCCAAATATATGGGCAAAAGAGTTGGGAATAATTCCTTTGAGTTCCGGCTCCGTGCGCACACCCTCCATGGTGAAGGTTTTACCAGTGCCAGTCTGCCCATAGGCCAGGATTGTGCCATTGTAACCGGCCAGGACCTTGTCCACGATCGGCCGAGCGGTCTCATTATAAACGTCCAACTGCAGACATAAATCAAACATTTTTTTAAACAAAAAATATTTACACAATTTTGTAACTGATAATTTATGGACAGAAGTTATTGACAATTCACTCTTTATGTTAACAAAAATCTCCAATCCAATCAATGGTCTATAGCATTTATTTGCAAATTTCATTTGTATACATTTCAAACGCATCAAACATCATGTTAAGTACCAAACAAAATCAATCTCAAAGTGGATCAGTGATGACATTTTATTGTCTTAAGTCACTCAAGGAGTTCTATTGGCCAACATACCAGGCAGATGAAAATGCCATCAGAGCTGAGTAACGGTACCTCAAAGATCAGAAGAATTATGTAAAACTAGTTTCATCTTGTAAAATCATTATTATAGGAATAAAATAATTAAGTAAAAAATATAAACAAAGAATCGTTTTTGAAATTTTTGAAATTTAAGTGTCAAAAATGGCAGTTCTAGATCATTTATTCACTCATCGTTGTGGAAAACAATACTAAATCGCCAATCAATTTTTATTACAAACAACAGATTTGTCAGTGTACCAACTTTCATTGCTCTTATCATCATTAATATTTAATGAGAATGATTTTACTTTGTGAAGTACAATGCATACACTAACCTTAAAAAATTTGTTCTTAAAGTCTTTTACACATACTAAGCCAACTACTTCTTTATATTTTTTGGACTGCGATATTAAAAAAACAAATCCATTGAAAGAAGACTATTTACTGGACATCGTGTGAAAATTACACGTTTCTAAGTTTTACGGTTTTTGAGTCGGGCTTGCTTAAAGTCAGCCATGCCACCAATGATCGCGGCGAACTCGTCCCCGTCCGAGGCGGCGACGCTGGGTTGGTTATAACTGTCTAGACGGTGTTACGTATCGTGACCGTATGATTTGTTTTAAGTTATTGAAAGTATTTCTTACCTATGTATAAATAACAAACATAACCTAATCGCCGCAGCGCATTGTAAACTTTGCTGAGTACTTGTAGCATGTCCCGTTTCAGTCCGTGGTTGGAGATGCATTCACCGCGATCATCGTTGACATGGCTAAATGTAATGAAGTAGAACAAAAATATAAAACATAAGATTTAGAAACTTGAAATTTTACACAATGCTCAGTAAATAGTCTTCTTTCAATTTAAGTAGTCTTTAATACTTCAGTTCAAAATAACATAAAAATGATGCTGGCTTATGTATAACAACAGACAAGTAGACCTACCCGAAAGAAGATTTTTCCTGTCATAGAGACCCGCAAATATATAGGCCCTATCATTTTTATCAGAAAACTGTTTATTTGAAAAGTTTGAAGAAACCGTTGTGGAGCCTTTTTTAAATATCCGCATGTACATCAGAAGGACATACTATCAAAGAAATATTGAGAGATAGATAGTTTTTTACTGCCATGGATCGGTCACCTAGTGCAATCGGTCCCCCAAGGTATATACAAATTATCATACGTATATACCTTCCTCGTATTAGAGTATAATAATATAATAGTTTTTGTCAGTAGGGATCGAGTGCCGATACATATTATAGTTTATAAGTAGCCTATTGCAAAATGTATGATTACTATTTGAGTTAGTAATACGATAAAACTTTATTTTAACGGATTTCACTTCCAATTGATTTTCTCCAGGTTCAAATCTACACGGTTCTGGCTTTTATAAAAAATAGAACGTCAATTTTGACTGCTTTTTGTCGACTTTTTTCAAATCAGATTTTCGTTTTCAACAAAATAAATTACGTAAATAAATTACCTCATTCCTTTTTGGCCATTTTTGGACCCCCCCTCCCTAAAATCATCCTACCATCATAATATGTCTGACCCCCCCCCTCGGAAAAATGACGTCATTTTTAACAAACCTCTGTTTAAAGTAAAAATAATGCTTTTTATACGCTACAAGATAAACTAAAAAAAAATTGACTAATCAAATCTGAATTTACCTTCAGAAATAAAGCCAAAATGACTTTCTCAACGCCAAAAATAAACTATAAAACAACGCCTTAAAATAGTCTAATGTATTTTATAGATAATTATTTTATAATAGTTGAGTTGTGTTAGAATTTATCACTGTTTTATTGTTAAAATTTGATATAAAACATCATATTTAAAATGACCTCATATCAAAGCTGACCACCCCCCCCCCCCTTGCACATCACCTTACCGTCATTTTCAATCTGGACCCTCCCCCCCTATTTTCAGATGACGTAATTTATGGACGACCCCATATGAATCTTGATAATTAAGTGGTCTCGTTTGAATCAATAGGTAGTCATCACAAAGGGTTTATCAGATATACACATACACAATTAATTGTGTTTTGCTCGTGTTGTGACAGGAAAAGTTTGCGCATACAATACAACATCTAGTTTTAATTTTGATTCCCCTTTGCCTCCGCCAATCCCACTTAGGCCCCTTAATACATCGCGTCTTTCGACGCGCGTAAAAGAAATACATTGAACAAGATAGGAGCATTTATACCCGGCGCCTGACGGTCGCCTGTCACCCGTCATCCAAGGTATCTTTATACAGCGATTCGAGAGACGCACGGCGAGCGCAAGCCTGAGGATGGAATATGCAAACCCCCCCCCCCCCCCCTCTCCGCCTTGTCGCTATACGAAGACTCGGCATACAAACACGGAAGGACTCTGGAAGCTGCAGAATTGGTGCCCCGCCGACAGGGAGGGCATACCGATTGAGGCGCTAAAATAACGTGTCGTCTAGTTGAATTACCAGAAAAGGACATTAAAAAATCATTTTTAACTACAAATATTTTCAGGGGTGATGTTTTTTACAGTGTGCATAGCAGACACAAAATAGTTTATATTGAAAAATATCGGTAAAACGAGCGCTGATTTGCTGGCGCTCCACCCGGCCTTCGCCCGACTCGGGCCAGCGCCCGCCCCGGGCCGGCGCGGCACCCCACCTTGGCCCCCAAGGGGGGGCTATAGCCCCCTTAGCCCCCCCCTTAGATCCGCCACTGTTAAAAGATGAACAGTTTGACATTTAGAAAACACTATTATAAATAAACAAACAAAAACCAGAGTAAATTAAATATGAAATAACACGGCCAACTCCGCCTCATACGAATTTCCAGCATCAGGACCGGGTGTCCACTACATTAGTATGGATGAGCGAGATCGTACTGTACCTTATCTTAGAAGTAAGTTATAAAATGACATGAAGGTAAATAGCCTGAATTAGTAAATTAAGGCTACATACTTGCCTGATTTGAGTCTGTGTCAAAAACAATATCAAAGGTAAATGTTTTTGGAGGCTCTTGTGGAGGAGCTTGAGGATTCGTTACAGCAATTGTACCAGTCACAGGATTCACTGATATTACACTGTTGAAACCACTCTCTAACTCTTCTCTGCTTAAAGGCCTCACACGAATCACAACCCTCACATTTTCTATTTCTTCGCAGAGAGTAAGACTGCTTTTGTTACTTTTCTAAAAAATAATATCCAACTGTTAGCAAAAAAAAAAAAAAAAATAAAATAAATAAATAAAAAAAAATAATTCCCCCGTTGCAGCAGGCCTGCGTACTCAGCGAATTTCCAAATTAGTAATATTAATTAAGGCCAGATAAACCTGTAAACCAAATATCATCACATGCCCATAAATAGTGAAATAAATGTCTATTCTCCTTATGATAAATATAGGGGAAAAGTATGCAGGTATGCTGCCATGGAGAACACAAAGAGTAGGTCTTTAGCATAAAAAAAATTATTTCGACCGTATAAAGCCATAAACTGTTTCATCAATATCTGTCCATTGCTAAAGGAGTTTACCTATTCTCCATATGATTAACATGGGAAAAGAATATGCAGGTTTGCTGCCATGATAAGCTCAAAAACCAAGATTTTTTATCATGAATGGAAGAATCTCAACCAAATGAAGCTGATTACCAAGTTTCATCCAAAAATATTGGTTAATAAGTTAAATATTAACTCATCCTTATTCTCCATAAGATTAACATTGGAGCCCCAAAATACAATGTACGGTACTGTCTTTAGACTTTTTAATATCTCGGTAACCAATGGAAATGTATACAGAACCGAATAAGGGACATCCCAAATTAAAAAAATTTAGTTTTGCCCTCGAAACCAGAGGAAAATAAAGCGCTGATGCTAGGATTACTTCTCCTTACTGTCACGGGAAGCGCTCTTTCTACCTCTCAAATGTCAAAATGAGCATATTTGTTTACAAAAAATCAAAACAATAACAAACCACTGTAAAATTATTCTAGTCATCTGTTTCCATTCAACCAATCAGCATAATTAATCCTTACCATCTTGGTGGTTCTATCTGTGTTTCAGGGGCTCACTTCCCCATAAGGATGTCCCTACTTATTCGGTTCTGTATACATTGCCAATAGAGATAGAGCAAAGATTCAAAATACTAATTTGTATGTTTTTTGGGCTAAATCCAATGGTCAAAATAAAAATTCAAAATTAAAAAAAATTACGGGGGCAAGCCATTTGGCCGAAAAGGCGTTTGGTACCCAGTAGCCTCGAACACACGCCCAACCAATCAGAGGCGAGTAGCAATTGACCCCCCAGTCGAGACTACAGCCTGTATGTTTCCTGGTCAGGTGTGCCAACGTTAAACAACAGTGACAAAACACGAAATAACTCAATGCAATGTTTAATTAATCTTAACGATTATTATCTATATATTAATAGGCAAGCATGTTTCTTTTCCTCCTTTTTTCTCAGCTCGTGTGCATCGTAGGAGAAATCCGCACACACCGTTAGAAAGGTATAGTCCTGTAGATGAGCAGAATCACATTCTAATTCTCATCGGACTCAATGGCTACGCCCCTCAGGCTTTCAAAGTTTCAATGTTAATCTTATGGAGGATGGATAATTGCTTGACTGATAGACAGCTGTTGTAAAAACAACTGCTAGAAAAACAGGAAGAACAGATGTTTCAGTTATAAAATGTTTTTAAACTTATTGTGTCCAGATCAACTGAAATTTTGATCGAATTTCGATCAGGAGGCGATCTCTAGTTATTATTATTACATACGTTATTGATATTTAAACACATATGGATATGTATTAAATTTAAATATAAGGTACAGCAGTTAATTTAATTGGAGTTTTTATTTTAGTTACTCACAGGAATACGGCAATTGAGTTAATTTTACTCAACTTCAAACTGAATTTTGTTACAAAACATACAAATAAATTATTTGTTTATTGATGTTTTACTCCTATGAGTTTTATTTGTTAGTTCAATTGCACCAATTTTATAAGTCTTATTCTTAGTCTTAATAGGCCTAGTTTCAGTTGGGAATTTGAAAGAAACACGTAAACTTAGGCTAATAATTTTTTAAGTACCGGTAATGTATATTTATGGGTCGGTTTCACAAAATGTTTTAATTTCCTGGAAGAAAAAAAAAATAAAAACTAACTTCTTTATAAAAAATTAATTGTTGGCCTAATCAATTGAACATAGGCTACTAAACTGATCTCAAAACAAAAGCAGCTAAGCTGAATTTTTATTTTTTCCCCATAAAAAGTTGTTTTCTTATGCAAAATGGACACAAAAATACAAGTCGTTCACGCAAACTCCTGTGTTGCTTTAAACCACTAAAAAAAAAGAAAACAACTTTACCTAAAATAAAATTGCTATCTTAGTAAAAAATATGTGTTTTATCACCAGCAATAATCAAAAAGTATATAATTCTATATATTTACGATTTATCACGATTTACTACGTCACTCACGTGAGCGACTTGAGCGTGAGTGACTTGTAAATTTCACATCTAAACTCCAATAGCCGGCAAACAGCCACATGTAGGCCGGTTTAATTTGAGGTTAGGTTATGTTGTTACTCTTCTAACATAAATATGACTTTTTCGTGGGTAACATATTCAAAATTTTGTGCGATATCAATTTTTTTTAAATAATGGGTATAAATATAACGGGTATAAATGCATTTTTTAAGTATCACATAATACCTTCCTGGAATCTATATGCAACTGTATAAGTGCATTTAAATAGCTATTACCGATATTGTCATAAATTTACAACGGGGAATGTGTTTCTTATAAATAATCTGAAAATTGCTCCATAAATCTAACATTTTGAAACTATTTAACCCCAATAACAGTCTGAGGGTTTAAAATTAATATTTTTCCGGTCAAACACCATTAATAGTTTAGAAAAAATCACGTAATGTAACTCCATTACCATATTTACACGTTTTAAAAGCGAATATAAGTATGGAAACCGTTGCGGCTTAAAATCTACGACGGTTACATCGCCATACCTGTGACTAGGCCTATGTTAATTACTTTTAACACATACATGAATAGTCTTTTTGAATTAAATGGAAATTTGTATTGATGAAATGCAAGAATGAAAGTACAAAATTTTATACATACCCCTACCCTATGGCTGAAAACAGTCAAATTTCAGAAAAAATCCAACGGCGACTTACATGGTCTCATTACCTGGCCTCTAAAATATCAACATATATATCATTTCAACAGGGTGTACACCATCCTCCATGGCATGTACAAGTATAATAAATGTTATTTACCGCTTCAAATATGTGTCAAAGGTATGGGCGACAATTATACCGCTAGCAACATTCAATGCTCAACGGAATTTTAGCGGCCGACACAGAAACACTCTTGTTTTTTCTCCATATACATACCAACCTTCAATATGACTTAAAATGGCCATTTCTCAACATATTATAACACATACGACTTATATAACAATATAATACAATATAACAGTATCGTTCAGAAAATGTATGTTAGGGCCTAACATTGTGAACAACTCACCTGGTGTTTTTTAACTTGTAGGGTGTAGTCAATTTACAATTTGTCAATTAATGACAATTGGATATTAATTACTTTTCATATCAAACTGTTACAAATCTTTATTATATTCTTCATAACTTAACATTGAATGTAAGCCTACACCTACGTCAAGAAAATTCATTCAGGGCCTAATTAAGGTAAGCAACTAACTTCTCAGGTGCTATAAAAAGTAGGCTACTAATCCATTCCAAATTATACAGATATTAAAAAAAAAAAAAAAAAAAACATTGTCTACGACATACATGGCATGTTTAGGTATAACAGTTGGTTTTAGAATTATTATACATAGTGATCTGCATAATGTAACTTAGGCCTACATTTGGTTGTCGTTGTCACAACAATCACATAACTTGTAGGCCTAAACATGTAGGAATATAGTCCCCTTCTTGCGTAGTCAGATGGACTATATAAACTCTTATGTGATCCACCCAATGACATTTTTCAACTTTTTCCCGAATGCCATTGTCTTTATTAATTCTCACCACACATAAGTTAAACATCAGAAGATTTTATATTAAATTAATAGATTTAACTTAACGTGTTGAAACAAATCTTAGCAAGCCTACAATTTTTCAATGACATTTTTTCTAGTGTTAATTTATTACGATTTTTTATTTACTCTGAAAACTACTCAAATTATCTGCAACTTATTTGTAACATTAATCAGAAGTTTAAAGAAATGCTATATATCGGAATAAATAGGTTTGATTTCAGACCAAGCCTAAATATAAGTTACGATTTATATTGAAATATTGATTCATAATTTGGAACATTAATCAATTTTTGCTCTTTTGTAGACACATATTTAAAAGTAAAATAATATATGCGTAATTGTACAGAAATATCATCAAATAATTCTTTGAACTTGTATAAAGGCCTTTTTCCAACAACAAAAACAAAAGTATAACACGTTTTAAATAGTAAATGCTAATTAAATATCTATATTTTAAAATGTCAGTTTTCAAGTTCGTTTATTAACATGAACAGAAAACACTAGTTGAGTAATTTGTTTTTTATAAAGAACAATGGTTGGCAAAAGAGATCCGTGTTTTAAGTTTTGAGTAACATTATATTCGCGTATTTAGCTCTTAGCCAATGGCGTTCGACCAGTCAACAGCTCCCGCTCCTATTGGCTCATACGGAATTTCGCATTAAAAATCCCAAACTGGGTACCAAACGCCTTTTCGGCCAAACGCGAGGATCCCAAAAATTACATATGAAAAATGCAAAAAACCCATTTTTGGGGTACAAAACCCCCCAAAACTACCCCTTCCAGTAGGTCGTATGTCTGGTTTACGAACTCATCCGAATAAACGTAGGATTACACATCTCTACCAAATTTGGTGTCGATCGGACCGTTTTTACGAGAGTTATCATGTCTAGGGACACACACATACACACACACACATATATATATATGTATGTATATATGTATATACTTCTAGGTGTCAAACGAGGCAACTCAACCGTACATTCAAAACTCACAAGATAATTCTGTTTTACATACATATTTTAATGACTATTATTTTTGGTCTCTGGGCACCTAAAAACAAAAAAGTAACATAGTCCCAGGCTTAGGTCTTACCATGAGACCTACGGTAATAGCTTATTCCCTATGGGAAATTCGCTAAAAAAGAAAAAAAGATGGTATGATCAATAGTATAATACTTGCTCGCTGTATCTCTTTAACCCATGTTACCAAGGTAAACTTAAATTTAAGTTCTGACCCACTCCAACATTTGTTGAATGCCTCTTTGTTATTTTTTCAGCAACCAATACAGAAATGTAATAGGCCTTGTTTGAAAATAGCAAATTTCCTACAAAGGAAATTCACTAAAGTCAAAAGGTTTCTTGTGAGTTGACAGTTTTAAAAATGGTTAAGGTTAATACATAGAACTCTCTATATATATGTTACACTCAATTGCCAAATTCGGACAATGTTCAAAATTTTTCCATTCCACGATGTGGTCAATGCAGAATACCCACATCGAGGGGTGAGCATTTTATTCGGACATTGGTCGAAGCAAAATACCCAGATTGCAGAGTGGGTAATTGTAAGTGTGCAAATGCCGAAATAAACACGTTCTTCGGCGGTTGACTAAAACCACGATACCCACACCACGACGTGGGTAAATTTTATTGCCCACATCGCGGTGTGAGTATTTGTAGTTTACGCAAACTCCGAATAGCCTGCATACACAGCTTCTAAGAGGAATCTAATAAATAAGTACAGTAGACTCCCTCTTATCCGGCCACCTCGGGACCAGGCCGCGGCCGGATAATGAATTGGCCGGTTAAACCGATGTTCATTTAAGATCGCCAACCTACAATTTTGTATGGCCTAAATATAATTATCACTTGAAAAACAACTTTAAATACATTACTGTATATGATTTATAGCCAACGTCCGACACCCATGAAATCCACAACAAACCTAAACTAATAATAATTCGTTTCTTTATTGTGGTCTTCTGGATAGTAGGTTCAAACGCATTGACTTCCGATGGCATTCACTTTCGTCCAGAGCATTACATTTTAATTGTTTTGAGAACGTCAATATGAAATGACTTTGAATTGAATGATACAGTAGATAAGAAAACTACATTTCCAGCAGAACACGGCCGGTTAAAGCGATGTTGAGATCAAAAATGGCCGGTTAAAAAAAAGGTATTTTTGTGTCAGGGTAGGCCGGTTAAAGCGGAAATTGGTTAAAAGGTGGCCGGTTAAGAGGGAGTCTACTATAAGCTTGAATTCATTGCTTGAAATAATTTTTTTAAGAACACCAAAGTAAAATATCATAAGTAAATTAGTACTAAAAGTATCTAAATGATTTTACAATAAGAAAAATACGTATAAAAGTGATGTACATGAATGTTTATAAAGGAGAAACGTACAATATAAAAACGTAATCAGTAAAATTCAGTTAATCTATTAATTTTAAACTGACGTTAAATAGTTGTTAAACTATTCTCTTTTTAAACAAAGCCACAAAACATAACAGCACTTTAAAATAAGTTAAACCTCAAGTTACCACTTTCCCACTGAACGACTGCGTAGTGTATCAATTAATTATATTTAGTTTTAAATTTTTAGTTTAAATTAAATGAAACAGAAACCCGATTTCATTAATTGGGTATCTTTAAGCGGTGAAATCCTGAAACGTGCGTGTTAGCTGAAGAATTATTTGTTTATTTTGGCCGCGTGGCTTATTTTAGTTTTTTGTTATTCCAATCAGAATTTCACCGGGGAAACAAAATACACTGTTTTACAAATTCAAGGGCTATGATGAGCTAATGATTGACTTTGAGAACTTGATGTTCATTTTACCTTGCATCTAAGCCCTCTAATAATTAAATATGTTTGCTAAATTAATTTCGAACCTTGGACATTTAACACGATTGAGCGATTCCGAGGCTGTAGCGTGCAATTTTGCTTCGCTACAAAATCGTACCATACCATATAAAGCCAAAGAACCATTGTAACAATATTTAAAACTTTTTATAGTACCTCAACAAGTTTGGATACTTATTTGTCCAGTTTGACTGTTCTGTTCGGCGCAACATTGCATGCTGTCTTTACGTCGCGTCACCTGTTTGGCGCCAAGCTGCCTGTTGGCGGCAATTAATTGTGGTTGCCAATTGTTGTCACTTCGAGGTGTTCCCTTATTTACATTTAAATGAATGATAAATGATGA
Organism: Neoaliturus tenellus; assembly: GCA_030545055.2. NCBI lineage: Eukaryota > Metazoa > Arthropoda > Insecta > Hemiptera > Cicadellidae > Neoaliturus > Neoaliturus tenellus. The sequence continues at coordinate 143,567,967 of CM061532.1, read as the reverse complement.
ATAAAAAAAAATGTCATGAATGATTGTGAAAAAATGCCTTTGTTGTGCCAATTGTTGGCACTACTTGATGTTCCCTTATATACATAATTGAATAATGGAATGATAAATAATCGATGAAATAAATATTCATAAATAAAAATGAATACTGAACTAAAATACAAGTAGGGTCTGAAGTAATGTATGTACCACCATCTCAAATCTAGCGGGTAGATTTTTCTTAAACTTTGTATTTAAGAGTGATTTTGATCAAAAATAAATTTAGGAACACCATCAACCCCAGAAAAAATAAATTTTTGTCTAAAATTAAAAATTTAAAAATCGTGATTTTTAACATTGGTCTTATGGGTTGCTAGCCTATTTTGATAACGAAATAACAACGAAAAAGGTAAACAAAAAATACCCGTCGCAGCAGACCTGCGTACTAAGCGAATTTCCAATGTTATTTCAGATGTTTTTACTTTCCCCATAAAACACCTTAGGATCGAATATGTATGTTTGCTGCCATGGGGTGCTGATAGAAAATGTAGGTAAATCAATAAATGTAAAGCTAAACACAAAATTGTGCCAAGATCTGGCACTTTTTTATTTTCCCCATAAACCCCATGGGGGTGAGTATGTAGGTTTGCCGCCATATGGGTCTTGTAAGCTAGTATAAGTTAAACCCTATCTAGGTAATGTATGCATCAAATTTAATCAAGTTATGTTAATAAATAAGCAAGATACAGGGTTTTGTTGATTTCCCATAAGAATAACATGGGAAACACATTTTTCGATTTTCTCTGTAACCAGTTACACTTAAAAATTCAAAATAGGTACTCAATTATTTGTTTTTCAAACTCTTTAAATGGTTTCAGTTAAAATTGACAAATTTTTAAAATTGAGGTTGAAAAATGCCTAAAACCCATTTTTGACCCCATAAAACCCCGTTCCCAAAACCCGATAATGCTGGTTAGCGAACTCATGAAAATAGACCTGGTCCTACACCTTCATACCAAATTTAATCAAAATTGGAGGTCCCTGACAAAAGTTATCAGTATCAAAGGATCTTGAGATTTTCTATTTTCCCCATAAACACCATAGGAATGAGTAAGTAAGTTTGCTGCCATTGGATGTTGTTAAAAAATGTTAGTTTTGTTAGAAAATGTAGTAACTTAGGTAAGGTAAATATTAAATTGTATCAATATTCAATATCGAGTATATAGGTTTGCGCCATAGGCTATGAGTGTTGTAAGCAAATATCAGTTAAACCCTACCTAGTGGATGGAGGCTACATACCAAATTTTATCGAGTTATTCCAATAAATGAGCGAGATAATAGGTTTTGTTGATTTCCCATAAGATGAACATTGGAAACCTATTTTAGCTTTTCTCCGTAACCTGTTGAGCTAAGTTGATAATTCAAAATACTATTTTTTCAAGCCCTTTTAAATGGTTTTTGTTAAAATTGTTGAATTTTAAAAATTAAGGTCCAAAAAGGTAGGGGGAAGTCACCCGGAGCGCCGCTTGACGCTGAATGCGGGCAAGTCGCTTCCAACCTGTATAACTCTTTATCGAAAGCGTTTGCCCACACCTCTGCTCCATAAAGAAGCACGAACTGGACTGCGGACATCACCAGCCGTCTTCTGCTGGATCAGGGACCCCCATCATTGGCCACCAGCCTACTAAGGTGACTGACTACCTTAGTGGCCTTGTCCACCGTACAGAATATCTGATCCATCCAGCTTAACTTGGTGTCCACCATAACCCTGGAGGTAATTGGCAGCACGGTTTGATTGGACCACCTCCCTTTCTACTCGGAACGGGACGACGGTGAGGATCTTCTTCGTGAGGATCACAATCTTACTGCGAGCAAGCGAGAGACCGTGATCGAACATCCACGTGTTGACCACACACATGACTCGGTCCAACTTTAGTTGGGCCAGCTCAACATTGCGTGCAGCAATGAGAGCTGAGACGTCATCGGTGAACCCAACCAAAGTGGTTTCCTCAGGCATATCGGACCTCAGGACGCTGTCATAGGGGTAATTATGCAGTTTAGGTGACACCTCTTAAAAATTGAATTTTTTTGTTCTAAACTGTCCAAAATTACACCCTGATTTTGAAAATGATAGTTTTTTTCCGCGGAAAAAGTCGGAAAATGCCGGAAAATCGGGAAAACCGGAAAAACATTTTTTTGCCAAAATAAGTCGAGTGGGTACTTAAAATGACGGGGAAATCGAGCTGAATACAAATTTTCAAGAATTATCAAAATCCGTCCATAAATTACGAAGTTATCGCCAGAAAAGCGGTGGAAATGCGGAAACCGGTTAGCGACCATTATATTCAAAAATATATCAAGTGGGTACTCAAATTAACCGGGATGTTAAGCTGATTACAAATATGTAAAAATTATTTCGATCCGATTTGAAATAAACCGTATATTGCAGGAAAAGTGTTGGAAAAGCCATCATATGAACTATTTTTTATACTACAGCACTTAAAGAATGCCATGTGGGTAGGCCTACTCAAATGACGCAAAATTTCATGTAGAATACGAATACGTATATATTACTTGATTACAACAATTTAGTAAGGAATAAAAATAGAAATGAAACATTTAGAAATAAAATAAAACCGGATGATAAAACCCATATTCTTGAAAGAAGAATAATATTTACGAATAATATTCGTAATATAACTGTGGTAAAAGTGGTGGTTATTGATGTAGCCTAAAGTCTTAGTTAGTATACAGTAATATATGCATTTTTAAAAACTTAGACATATAGTATAAAATATTATGTTATAGGTTACATAACTAACCTAACCTAACCTAACTTAACTTAACCTAACTTAACATAAACTAACCATTATGTGAGTACTAACTTGGTATGTTTTATTCCATTTTAGGTATATATTCGTATTTTACATAAAACTTTGCTAAATATGACTCATATGATCGTCAGACCTTGGTTAGGTTAGGTTAGTTAGGTTATGTTACCTATAACAACATATTTTATACGAGGCTATAATATGCAAATATAAGTTTTTAAATATGCATACAAGCCTAACTATAGCACTTCAGGCTACATCAATAACCACTTTTAACAAAGTTAGTTCGCTTCTTTGAAGCATATGAGTTTCAGGGTAGTTTTATTTGATTTCTAAATGTTTTTTTTTTCTTTATTCCCTACTAAATTGTTGTATTCAAGTAATATATACATATTCGTATTCTACATGAAATTCTGTGTCATTTGAGTACTACACATGGCATACTTTAAGTTCTGTATAAAAAAATAGTTCATCTGATGGATTTTCCAACACTTTTCCTGCAATTTCCGGTTTATTTCAAATCGGATCGAAATAATTTTTACATATTTGTGATCAGCTTAACATCTCGGTTAATTTGAGTACCCACTTGACGTATTTTTGAATAAAATTGTCACTAACCAGTTTCCGAATTTCCACCGCTTTTTCGGCGATAACTTCGTTATTTATGGACGGATTTTGATATTTCTTGAACGATTGTGTTTAGCTCGATATTCCGGTCATTTTGAATACCCACTTACCCCATTTTACTAGAAAAATGTTTTTCCGGTTTTCCCGATTTTCCGGCATTTTCCGACTTTTTCCGCGGAAAAAAATTATCATTTTCAAACTCAGGGGGTTTTTTGGGATAGTTTGGCACAAAAAATTCAATTTTTAAGAGGTGTCACTTAAACTGCATAATTACCGTCATAGGCAACGTTCCAGAGATCCGGGCCGAGTATTGAACCTTGCGCGGCACCAGAGGTGACTGCCGTCCCTTGTGTAGTAGGCCTAAATTAGGCTTCGAGAGCGGAGATAATCCTCGATGAGCCGCAACAGATATGCAGGAAAGCGAAAGGTGATGCGAAGCGCATCCAACATATTGACCCACCACAAGTTAAAGGCATTCTTGACATCTTACAATTCTATTTAGGCATGAATCTACGGTGCTATTACAAATAGGCTTAATACAAGAACTATAAGCTACAGTCTAGAAAATGAATCAATTATTATTGTAATTTATACTTACTGCAGACATATTTTTCTTTGTTAAAAATTGCCCTGTAAACAAAAGTTACTAGGACCAAGTAACCTAAGCCTTATGAACAATTAACTTATTTACAATTAGCCTATTCCATATTAAAGCTGTATGTTATAGTTATTAAATTACTGGGGTACAAACCCAACCAATAAATGAATTAAATAAAAAACTGTCAAAACTATATTTGCCATAATAAGTTTTATATGATTAATTGCTTTTATGTCACTGTTTATGTAGGACGAATACAAAATATAAACAAAAACAAGAACCTTTTTTCGTTTCTTTTTCGACAAAGCAAGGCTTTAGCGTATGAACCATGAAGCATCGAAGCTCACCACGGCCATCTCTAGTACAACAAGGCCATGATGGCCTTCAAACTGGCAACGCCGCAACGGCTTGTTTCCCAACAATAGCCCTTTCCACTCGCGCTATTGTTGTTAAGGGACTTAAACGTACTTATTTCCCGTTCTTGCTTTTTAGAACGAAATTATAAATAACCTTTGCCTGAGGGTAGTAATAACGAAAACAAAATAGCATGTTTTAATCGAATGAAAATTTGTTGTAAAAATATAATGTTTATTCAAGCGACTAATAGATATAGATTAGACTTTCTCTTTCTGAAAAAGGCCTTCTTAATTATTATTATTATTATTATTATTATTATTATTACTGTATTTTAAATAAATTTAGTAGTAATAATATATGTTGAATTAGTTACAAATTATATTTAGTTATTTCAGATCTAAAGCTTACATCAGCCATATTTATTTCTAAATAAAATGCTTTGAGACTTTTTTAGGCTCATTTATTTTTTATATTTGAATCTTGAAGAGGTCATCAAAATAAGTTTATACAATATTTGCCTTATTTTAAAGGTGTATTTTTATCTTTCTTATACCTAATTTTAATGGCTTATTTAATGACATGTTTAAAAAATTGTATAATGTATTAATTTTCAACTGTCAAATATTTGTGTTTGTAAACATTAGGAAATTAACCAAACTTCATGATGGATAGCCTCTGGATCATAAAAATTAGCAAAAAATGGTTTATGTTACCTGCCTATAAATGATCCAATTTAGTTGCAATATCACAAAAGCTGTTTCGTGCCCTTCATGAGCACATCTTCAAGGTGAAGAACACAAATTAACACATTTCACTCGCGGAAGAGCTCGTCAAAAAACATAAAAAGTACATAAAGTTCACAAAAAGCACATTCATTATTAAAAGTACACTTGGCCAAGTAAACGCGGTCAACGTACGCGATGCGGCGCCGGTGGTCGGTATGTCATGCCTACTATATAGTAGGCCTATGAGACTTTACAAAAAAAAGATAATGATTAAAGGTTTTTTTAACAGCATTTCCATTTATTCCATTCCAGTTGTATGGCCAATTAACTTATTGGTAGTGTAATATCGCTGACTCAGAGTCCATTTAATATACCAGAATTTGGAATTTGTATCTTTGTTGAATTTGTATTTGTTGAACACTGGAGATTTACCTATCTGATTAAGAGTGTCTTCAACCTCTGACATTTTTGCCTCATTAGTTCTTGTTTAATTTTGTTATATCCACGCAGAGTCTAACGTCAGCATTAGGTTTTGGTATCACCACCATCACTGAACACCATTCTGTGGGCTCTTCCACAGTGTTTATGCACCTAATTGAACCTTGCTTTCAAGTTCTTACTTGCATTTTTCAAGCAATGACATAGAAGAATATTCCTGGGTGTAGTAAGTGTTACTGCATTGTCCTCTAAGTTAATCGTATAGTAGATTTTTTACCTTAAACACTATTCAAAATGTTTATTATATGTTTTTTTGTTTCCACTTTATTTTCATCTCCTTTTCTTATTCTTGGTATTTCTTCTTGTATATTTCAAGACTTATTTCTTCCAGTTCATAGTTCAGCATTTTCACATTTTTACTCCATTGTTTATATTAGTGGGAACAATAAACCAACTTGGGAACAATAAACATGTAGAACCAGAAGCATAAACCCTTAACCTCAACCTTAAAAGGATGAAAAATAAGAATGTAAGGACGTGATATATGACTTAGTTATAACAAAAATTAATGGTTTAAAATACGGTGGGGGAGAATTTTACAATCAAAAGATTATGTTTATATATTTCAAAACAAAGCTCATTATTTGATAGCTATAAAAACATATGTGTAAACAAATATTAATAATAAATAACTCATACGTTTAAATGCATAAATTCAATCATCTATATTAATAAACTCTCTTTATAGTATAGCAACCAAAATTTTATTCAAACATCAGCTGTTAAATATTTATTTTACTGCTTTAAAAACCATATCAATATTATGTGTCCTTGATTTAATTTGTATCCATCACTTATCATAGAACTGAAAAGTTGTCTGTTTTGTTTACAAAAACACTTTGTAAAGCAGCCAGTGGTGTCAAATTTCAATGTATGATATGGATCACCTGGAGCAGTAAACAAATCAACAAAATCACGTCTTAGATTGGTCTGAATAAGGTCTAATTTTCATTTTGCGGCTTTATAAGGCATTTTCTGAGGGATACTATATTTTTCCTATCATCTAGGGGTCATAAGAAATCCATTGACACTAAAACGGCCTCGACCCGTTCAGTAGTTCTCTCTCTAGAACCTTAAATGCACTCTTTTATTATATAAAAAATAAGATTTTGAATGGCAAACAAACAAAATTTATCCTGTAGGTAAATGACAATATAAAATACCCCCGTCGCTGCAGACCTGCGTACTCAGCGAATTTCCAAAGAATTATTGTTTCAACATCAAAGAACTTTGTGGCTATCTTATATAATTAATAATCTTTACTAGGAAATATTATATATTTAATGGCAATACATTTCTGAGTAAATTATTTTTATTTAACAATTTATATATTAATATTTATATTGTAATAGGCTATATGACTTTTTTAACAGAAATAAAAGTGCATATCCAAAGCTTCCTTGCAAAAGGAATTATTTGTTTATATACAAATAACAAAACATAAACATTTCAAATACGACAAATATGCAAAAGACAGCTGATCAGCTGATTAGGAACAGATACTTTATTATCTCCATCTCTCTTGCTCCCATCATACACTTATTTTCCATGAGAATACCATGGGATTTAGCATGTAGGTTTGCTGCCATGTGGGGTTTTGATCAAATCTCAATTTCTCACCACCTAGTCAAGGTTCATAAAAATTTTTATTAAGATATGTTTATAAATAAGCGATATATAACTTTTTAAAGATTTACCCATAAGAATAACATAGGAAACTTGATTTGAATTTTCTCCACAACCAGTTAAGCTATTTTAATGATTCAATATACTAAATTGTTGGTTTTTTAAGCTATTTTAAGTGGTTTTGGTTAAAATTTTTGAATTTTGAAAATTGATGTTCAAAAATGCCAAAAACCCATTTTTACCCCTTTGAAACCCCATAAAACCCCGTTCCCATAACCCGACATTGCTGGTTCGCGAACTCATGAAAATAGACCTGGTCTTACACCTTCATACCAAATTTCATCAAAATCGGAAGTCCCCTTCAAAAGTTATCGGTACCACACACACACACACACACACACACACACACACACACACACACACACAAACACACACACACACACACACACACACACACACACACACACACACACACACACACACACACACACACACACACACACACACACACACACACACACACACACACATATATATATATATATATATATATATATATATATATTATATATATGAAAACGAACGAATGGTGTTTTTGGCTTCTGGGGACCTCAAAATGAAAAAATAAAGTGGTCCCGGGCTTAGGTATTTCCATAGCTACTAATAGCGTATTCCCTATATAGAAATTCGCTAAAATACTCAGATTTAAATAAATTGCATGTTTTAATTAATTGAATCCTGTAAAAAGTTCCTGATTTTAAAATATTACATACTATTGTTAAACTAGTTATATTAGATGTTTAATTTTTTATTTACTCATGTACTGAGAATTTATTTTCATTAGGATATAAAAATAATAATGTTTAGGTTATTTCTATAAACGTTGTACCGTATTATGACCATTTCGGCTATGGATTTTGCTATCAATCGCACACGCAAAAAATTTGTTTCATGCTTCCTTTTACGGGTTTTTCTGGTTAGTAAAATAATCGAAATTACAAAAGTTATTCCTTATGTATTAAATTTGGAATCTATACTTATTTAATACGCTAAGGGTTTTTTTGTCTTGAGAACTCCTCCTACAATTTACAACCGATTTTCAAGTTTTTGGTGTCGTTGGATAGGGCTTGGTCTGTAGTTGTTTCCGCCAAAAACTGATGAGAATCTGACTTAAAATAAAGGCGCTATCCACCATTGAAATATCAAAATTTCCCATTTAAATAACATTGGGATTGAATCAAGCATTTTAAACATCTGTTAATAATCAGCTGTAAATATGTGTAGTTTTGGTGATTAAAGAGATTCACAATATTGGATTGGTCGGACGTCATTGATTTAGAGATAAAAGTAACATTTGCATTGTATTAAAATAAATTGCTCGATTTCGAGCAACACGTGCACTAGTTTAGTGTAAAAGAAGTTGTACCTATGTGCAGTACATAAGACTAACACTGCAGTACAAAGCGACCTTATCCGCTTCGCGCGAGCACCATCAAGTCTGATATATAATGTCGTCTAGAAACGGAAATACTGCTTTTAGCGAGTTATTTTTGTTAATTGTATTAAGTTTGGCTCTTATTCTAAATTGCCATACAGGATTAAATGTGGCTATATACGAAACGAGTCTAATATTTATTCTTTGATCTAAAGTATGCTTGGTAATTGATATAAATCGTTCGTTCATTACTATATTTTGAATGGAAAACAAGCAAAATTTATTCTGTAAGTTATAATGATAATGTAAATAAACTCAAATTAAAATTTATTGCATGTTTTAAATTGAAAAGAATTATGTAACAAGTTTTAGTTTAAAATATTACATTCTATAGTTAAACTAGTTAAATCGGATGTTTTGAATTTTTATTCACTCATGTACTGAGAATTAATTTTCATGAAGATATAAAAATAATAATGTTTAGGTTATTTCAATGTGTAAAAGGTTACTGGATTATGACAATTTCGGCTATGGATTGCTATCAATCACACACGCTAACTTGTTTAATAATGGTTTAATGCTTCCTTTTTACATTTATTTTCCGGCTGGTAAAATAATTGAAATTACAAAATTTATTCCTTATGTATTAAATTTGGAATTTTGTATAAAAAGAGTTTTATTTAACGCACATAACACCGAGTAATCGTACATCACGACTTTATCCGCTCCGTGCGCACACCATCAAGTGTGTTATAATTTCACCTAAAAATGGAAATACTGCTTTTAGCGAGTTGTGGCTGCTAAGAGGCTAAAGCTATACTTTTCAGTTAAACATTACAATGTAGGCGATTTAAGTTTACGGCTCGCAACTTCTTCCATTTAATGCAACTAGTATACGTGTTGCTCGAAATCGAACAATTTATTTTAATACAATACAAATGTTACTTTTATCTCTAAATCAATGACGTCCGACCAATCCAATATTGTGAATCTCTTTAATCACCAAAACTACACGTATTTACAGCTGATTATTAACAGATGTTTAAAATGCGTGATTCAATCCCAATGTTATTTAAATGGGAAATTTTGATATTTCAATGGTGGATAGCGCCTTTATTTTAAGTCCGATTCTCATCAGTTTTTGGCGGAAACAACTACAGACCAAGCCCTATCCAACGACACCAAAAACTTGAAAATCGGTTGAAAATTGTAGGAGGAGTTCTCTTGACAAAAAAATCCTTAGCGTATTAAATAAGTACTAGTATACGTGTTGCTCGAAATCGAGCAATTTATTTTCATACAATGCAAATGTTACATTTAGCTCTAAATCAATGACATCCGACCAATTCAATATTGTGAATCTCTTTAATCACCAAAACTACATGTATTTACAGCTGATTATTAACAGATGTTTAAAATGCTTTATTTAATCCCAAGGCAATTAGAACCCAGCGAGCACAGAACAAAAATAGAGAGGCCAGCTGAGCGCAGCGGTGAAGCCAATTCCGACAGCGGTTAGGCCCACAAAAGTAGTGGGGGGAACGGTGATTCATTCTAGTTCCGAGCGCCACCATCAGCTTTAAGTTCATTTATTTGCAGCATTGTAAAATCAAAAGAGTATTCGGACCGGTGGTGCTTCGGCAGTGTTCGGGTGCGATCGGGACTAGTCGGCTCTACTAAGTAAACAACTACCGAGTTGTTCAAATGAACGAATCAACGAGTGAATAGAATGAATCATAAGTCAATTTCTAAAAGAGTCGTTTTGTATCAGCGACCACAGAGAATTCTGTGATAGCCGACGATTCGCATCGCTATTTGATTTTAAGATGATTACTTTGTTTCGATCTCGATCTGAGAACCAGGAAGATGTTTAATCGGCTTTGTTTATAAGGTTTTATATCTATTCATCATTTTCAAGGTTTTAATATAATTATTTATGATACTAAGGTTAGCGTTTAATTTGATGAATCTCAGACGTAGTTATACCTATATATTTGAAAACTTCTTACAAGTCCAATGTTATTTTTAGGCTAATTGCATTTTTAAAAGATAACAGCAGAGCGAACATTCGCAATTTACAAAGTCAAAACTCCGTTTTAAAAACTATCATAAAAGGGAATGTCAACATTATTCTCAGTTGTCTATATAAATTATCAATAAGATGGCACTTAATAAATAGGTTACTGTAAGAAACATAGCCTTTGTAAGGGGAGGGAACAAAGAGCGGAAGAAAGGAAACAAAAATATATAAACTTCAACGACCTTGGAATGAAATAAACGCGAGAGTTGAGCAGAAGTGCCATATAGTAACGCTCCTCCCACATTGGCTCCATCATTCCCTCCTCATCACTTGCGCGGCGTGCGAAATGTTAAGTAGTGTCTGTGTATTAAACAAATCTCACAGCCTTTTCTTATTTTGTATTTTGAGTCAACGTATACAACCTAGTCAGCACAGGTAAAGGCAATCACCAAATCGCCTGGTTGTTATGTATGAACGCAATCGGTTCACAAAATGGAACAGTCTAACGTAGGCATACACTGAAACAAATGTAACAGCCACATTTGAAAAGTGCAACAGCGGGGCATTTTAGAGTAGAGGGAGGACGATTCACGTCGTCACGTGATGGACAGGAGGCGCTGCAGTAGGGGTAAAAGCAGAGTGACCCCGACGGAGGTGGTCAGTCATTCGTCGTCTTACCATGGTTGAAGAAAAACTATTACTTTTAATTGTTGCAATTTATTATTACTACGATTTATTATTAAAGGTTCTATAGGCATATATCTGTCCTATTCTACTTCGACTATTAAATTTATCAATCTTCTATATTACCTGGGTGAAGAAACAATGTAACTAAATTTATAATCTTTCATCTGTGGCCTAATTATTTAATCACGACATCACAGGATGAGAAACCAACGTTCAAAATTAAATAGTATAATTCGGCATTCGTAATTCAATTGTCATAATATATTAGGCTTTTATCTTTGGAATTAACCCCGCTTTCAATCTGATTGAATCCTGGCAACTTAACTCTTTTTTAATGTGGGTGCAAACTTAAAATTAACTAAATAAATATTTACGTGACCCTAAAGTACGTCACGGAATATTAGCGTCAAATAATCGATTAAATCCGATTTGATCGCATATAGACGGAATCATTCAAAATTCGATTAATGAAATCGAACGATTCAAATGAATCAATTCGCCAGATGAGCCGTATGTTACATTACAGTACCAGCTGATGCAATCACGATTTAAACAGCGGGTTTACCCGAGTGTTGCCGATTATTACCGAAGCACCGCCAGTCCGAATACTCTGTTGATTTTAATTCGACAACAAAACAAAATAAAAATCACCTGTTTGTCTAATTTAGCCCACAAAAGTAGTGGGGGAATTGGCTTCACCAAATACAATGTTATTTGGATACGAGTGGCCCCTCTATTTATGTTCTGTGCTCGCTGTTAGAACCCTACTAGGTAGCGGACACCAACAAACCCTAGTGACGTCACTGGCGTGGCCACCTGTTTTCAACCACATCAAACTACTTCATTTGTCAAAACTTCAAACTAAACAATAACTTAATTAGGTTAAAGTATTTTTGTTGTCAGTGTCGTCGTGATGTTAATTTTACAATTCAGGCAAATAAAGTAGGCTAGCTGTTTCAAATTTGAAAAATGTTTTGTTGTGTGTGTAGTTTTATTGGAGAAATGCAACAAAACGTCCACTATTTTAAATAGTTCAAAATTGCAACGTTTTTTCATGTGTAAAAAATAAGATTGGAAGAGGGAAGATTGTTCACGAAGGAACACTGTGTTTTGTGGTTATTTTCAAACTGCAATTGACAGAACTAAAACAACTTTAATTTTACATAAATAAAAAATAAATAAATACCTCCTTTTAATTGTGACTTTACCTAATTTCATATAGATAACGTAGCCTATTGTAAACAATACATTCTTATTATACAAGTGAAGTATGATGTGCATTGTTACTGTAGGCCTTATGCCTAATGATTAATTACGCCCCAAACTAAGTTTTGTGTTATAAATTACAGAAACAAAATATCATACTGAAACTAAGTTAATACAAGCCTGTCCTGAGCAAAACTTTTAAGGAAATTAGGCAATGTTTTTTCTATCTAACACAATGATAAGGGTTTCCTTTCAAAAAATTCGATTAATCAGTTTTCGAGGTTTAACTTACCGAATGACTAAAATTTCAAGTGGCCTAAACCCTAAACGTCATCTCCACCTTTGGACTAGTAGCGCAGTTGGTTATGTTAGCCACTTTCCTACAGCTTTTGGGTAAAACATGGCATTATATTTTCCTGTTTAGGACGCCGTTATTTAACAATTTTCTTTATTGAAAATTGAAAATGTGAAAATATTAGCCTACTCCCTGTGACAACGCAAACTAACTCAATTTTCCTTACTTTTAAGTTTTTTTCTACTAACTTAATACGGTAAGTTACCATTTGTTATGTGGTATAATTATTGTTGTATAATTATTATGGTATAATTGTTATATGGTATTGTTATATGCTATCCATTTGTGAGTTAGATCAAAATAACTTTCGAGGAAATTTGCAGTGAAATACATCTAGGAATGTTAAATTTCACCAAGCACTTAACTGGACTGAATGATAGAATTTTCTATATTCAAAACTTGGTATTAGTCTATGCAGTATGTTTAATTTATTAAAACAGAGTTTCATAAAAACATCCTGTTGAAAATATTTGTTTGGTTAATAATCATTATCGTTGATATTCTCAACAAAGCCTCTTCGTTTCGTTGAGGTTAAAGTGCTGCACGAAATGTAAACAAAATTGCAAAATGTAAACAAAGATGACGACACTGGCGTGGCTTGGACATGTCGTCTGCAGATGTCCGCTACCTGGTAGGATTCTAATTGCCTTGTTTAATCCCAATGTTATTTAAATGGGAAATTTTGAGATTTCAATTGTGGATAGCGCCTTTATATTCAGTCCGATTCTTATCAGTTTTTGGCGGAAACAACTACAGGCTAAGCCCTATCCAACGACACCAAAAACTTGAAAATCGGTTGTAAATTGTAGGAGGAGTTCTCAGGACAAAAAAACCCTTAGCGTATTAAATAAGTATAGATAGATGAGGCTTTTCACAAGCATCCACCGCAAAGCGGTTTGTTTACGTTTTTGCCTATTACGTGACAAAATCGCACCACTAAAAGTCTGGAATTAGTCATGTGATTGGCAAAACGTAAACAAACCCCTTTGATGTTCGTTGATGAACGTGAACGGGCCCAATACTACTGCAGAGAGCGCAAAATTACACACATGCGACGTTGCCACTTCTCGTTCGCCATGTACTAGAAATGGCCGTGGTCGAACACGTCCGGGCTGGACACGGCACTTAAAGTTCTTGGGCTTGAGTACATAGATATATACTAAACACCTGGATCGGTAACTCCGTGTTGCGAAAACGAGCCGTTACCCCCACCACTAGCCAGTATTCGTGGTCAGTGTTGCCAACCCTGTGCGAGTAATTATGTACTGTAATTTAAATAAATAAATTAATTATTAATTAAAATACAGTAAAACTGTATTTTTTGTCTTTCTTAACTATGAAATGATAAATTTTAGCCTTTGGAATGTGCACTAATACATCCAAAAGCTGCACAGTACAGAACCATCTGCATCATCATAATTATAATTGAACATTTAAAAGAATGTAAACAAACAAGAATGCAGCTGGAGCACCGACAACAATCATGTCAGCTTATATTCAGCGTGGCGCAGCGGCGGTCATATTGGCTAGTGGTGGGGGAAGCCGGTTCGGTTTTAGCAATATTCCACCATTTCAGTTACCGATCAACCCAACCACCCCCAAGATTGATAACGGGAAATGTTGACTGGGAAACTTTTGGCATCAAACTGGACGAATTAATTCAGCTGCCCAAAGACTTGGATTCAGTTAATGGCATTGATACTGCTATTCAAAATTTAACTACAAGTATTCACAGAGCTACTAAACTTGCAACATTTAAACAATTCACTCCAAAAACAAACAATTTCCTCACTCCACCTGTTCGGATTGTAAACCTAATCAAAGCTAAACATCAAGCTCGACGCCAGTGGATCAGATATAGGGAACCCCAAATGCGTAGGAGGCTTAACCAACTAATACGCCAAGTAAAATATGAAATCGACAAATTCAAAATAATGTCTTACAAAATTTATGTGAGTGACCTAAGCCCGAATGACTCGAGTCTATGGCAAGCAACTAAACGCATTTTGAGCACCCCTACTGTAATTCTTCCCCTGAGAAACAACAACATTACCTAAGAAAGTGACCTCGAGAAGTGTAACGCTCTTGCTGACTTCTTCCAAGAAGCATTCTCTCCAAACAATGTTACCGATGACGACACCACTGCTCTTGTAAGTGAAGCTATGAAAACCACAACATTGACTGCTGAACTTCCGATACATTATGTTTCACCAGCTGAAATCAAGGACATAATCAAGAGGCTTCCTTTGCGAAAATCCCCTGGACCTGACCTAATCCCAAATGTTGTTCTAAAAAATCTAACCAAGAAAGCAATATCAGTTTTAACTTCTATTTTTAATTCCTGCATTCATCAAGGCTATTTTCCTGATTCTTGGAAAAAGGCAGAAATTATAGTTTTTCACAAACCTAACAAACCAAAATTTTCCGTCTCCAGCTATCGACCAATAAGGCTGTTGTCCTGCCTATCAAAATTGTTAGAAAAAGTTATCCAGAGAAGACTAAATACATTTCTAGAAGACTCAAACTCAATTCCCCCCCATCAGTTTGGATTTCGGCCTAAACATTCAACTACTCATCAAATTGAACGCATTGTCGAAACAATTGTAAAAGGTTTTGAAAGAAAGGAACACTCTACTGCTATATTCCTTGACGTTTCCCAGGCATTCGACAAGGTATGGCATGAAGGCCTTCTTTATAAAATTGATTGTCTGGGATTTCCACTTTATTTAAAACGAATAATTAAATCATTTTTACTTAACCGTCAGTTCTGTGTCAAAATTAATTCATCGTCATCTTCATATCGCCCAATTTCAGCAGGAGCGCCACAAGGCTCAATATTGGGGCCTTTATTATTCAACATATTCATGAACGACATCCCAATTCCACAGAATGCGACCTTGGCCCTTTACGCTGATGATACAACCATCATCACTCAAAACAGTGACATTCTCCAAGCATACCACCAGCTTCAAAATTCTGTCGATGACGTGACACAATGGTTCAATAAATGGAACTTTTGTTTGAACCCTACAAAGTCAGAGGCGAAGATCTTCACCCTAAGACGACCATTGCTGCCACCTGAAATCATTATAAATAATTCTCCCATAAACTGGAATCCACCTGACCAAGCAGTAAAATATTTAGGAGTGTTATTGGACAAAAAATTAAACTTCAACCTTCATGTAAACTCTAAACTTAATCAAGCGTATTCTCGGCTCTATCCTTTTTCCACTCATCAACAGAAGATCTACACTTCAGACACAATGTGCAATATTAATTTATAAAACTATTCTCCGGCCACTAGTTTTGTATGCCTGTCAAGTATGGGGCCTTTCAATTTCATCTACAAAACTTTCTAAAATACAGATATTTCAAAACAAAGTTCTGCGAATTGCAGTTAATTCACCATGGTTTGTTCGAAATTCACAAATTCACAGAGAACTTGGAATAGAACTAATAGCAAATTTCATCAGTAAGTCTACATTAAAATTCTCACATCGCCTAAATGACGTCCCAGGTGCACAACGTTTTGAAATTGGATTACCCCTTCCAAATAGAAGGCTACGCCCAAGACTTTTTCAAGATTTGTTATAGTTTTCTTGCCTTCCATATTATTCATATTTTAATAATCTAGTACCAATTTTCTATTATCAATTTTATAACTTTGAAAGAAGTGTTTCCCCCCTCTATGAACTTATTTTAGTTACAGGGTGTCTCTAATTCAGAGCGAACCCACAATGTTAATTTACTGTTAAAATTATGTTTTAGATGTTCTGTGTATAACACTCTGTATGTTGAACCAGAAATAACTGTTGTTAAAAAAAAAAATTAAAAGAATGTAAACAAACAAGAATGCATCTGACGCACCGACAACAATCATGTCAGCTGATATTCAGCGCGGCGCGGCGGCGGCGAAGCGGCGGTAATACTGACTAAAGTAAGATTCACGAAAATAGTCCGATGAGAGTCGTTACATTGTTGCCAAATTTACTCTGAAACACATTTTTATACTGCATTACACATGGTAAACATAACCACAAATGACAACATTGCAGGGCGAGAGGGGGTGAGGGGGGAAACAGCTGTTAAAATTTCCATCGGACTATTTTCGTGCATCTTACTATAGTGGTGGGGGAAGCCGGCTCGTTTTTAGCGCTATTCCGCCATTTGAGTTACCGATCCAATATATCTATGCTTGAGTACCGTTGTAAATAAAGAGTAAGCCAGCTAGTGGTAAATATTGATGAAAAACACCCAAGAAGGTTAACCGCTAGGTTTAAGCAAAATAATCCATAACTGATCTCATGCCATGAAGTTGGTCAACCGTGACGAAGGGGGATAAATAAATAAATAAGTGGGTATTTTGTGGCAACTAGAGTACGGTAGCTGTTATTAGACTCCATGGACTTATATGACAAATTTATATTGTAGCAGATATCCTGAATAAGAGTCTTACTCTATGCTTAAATAAATGCAACGTTACTCGCTGCATATCCCCACCAAAGAAAACCAAATGTTCTTTTACTTCGCAATAGTGAAGTTTTGAAAACTGTGACTGTGATTTTAACGAACTCAATTTTTAAATTCCTTCCATTTTAATAAGTTGACATTATTTCCAATCAAAAATCACACTTTTGATAAATATTTTACAAGCATAAGCTCATTGAAACAATTGTTTAATCTTCAGTTGTGAGCGAAAATAATTGTTGAACGGATTGATCTAGGACAATTCGTCATATGGTAGGTAGCCCTAAATTATGTCTATGGTTTTTATTCGCTATTGTTGGTCCATCACAAATATTGCTTTGTTTGCCATAAGCTTCAGTTTCATAGATATCAAGATGTATTGATGCAATTGGATGATGGGTCTTAGGAAAACTTTGCTTCAAAACTTACTACAGTAAACTTAATTCATATACCGGTAAGCCTTACGGTACTGAATGTTAGTAACGGTAGGCTTGCCATAATTTTACAGGACCAAACCGGGACACCTAGTATGAAACCCAACTACCTGCCCCCCCCTCCCCCCCCCTCCCCCCCCCCCTCCCCCCCCCTTCCCCCCCCCCCGGGCGTAAATGGAGAACGATACGGTGGTCTCAATTATGCAAAATTTAAGCTTGGATTTAAAATATTTTAGAATAAACTTTTTGATCATACATACAATATTTTATATTAGTCTGGAAAATTTAAAATATTTATATTATGTACGAATGAAAAAATTATATTTTAAATAAAAAATTAAATTAAAGCAGTTGCATATTTTTTGTTAGCTTTTTATTCTAAAAAGTGCTCAAAACATAGGACCAACACATTTTTTTATAAAAAAATTTGCATAATTAATAAATTGCCTTTTTTGTCACTGAAATTTCCTGGATTAGACCTTTTTAAATAGTATGTCTATTTTTTCCTAGAGCACTAGAATTGCCCCGAGACAATCTTTACCCCCCTCACCTCTCGGACGTAATTATTTTGACTTTAAATTTGATTGCCTTCTACGAATTGAATCGTCATGCAAATTTAATAATAGTACTTTTCATTGTTAAAATTAAAAAAGCATTCATTTTAAGAAATTGAACAAACAAAAAATGCTATTTTTTATTAATAATCTACTGTTTTCTCAACTTTTACAAAAAAACCGGGACAAAAGCAAAACCGGCCGGGACACCGGGACAACAGCTAAAATCCGGGACTGTCCCGGTCAAACCGGGACGTATGGCAAGCCTAAGTAACGGGTCATTCCATATCAAATCAACACACTTTAATAAAAAAATTTTTTTGACATTCTCATATTTTGATGAAAATTTTCACAAAGGTTATACTCATATAGACTAAGAAAAATGTCAAATTTTAATTTTTTATCTCAACCCGTTTTTGAGTTACGGCTATTTAAAGTTTTCAAAAATCGCTCAAAATTGCACTGCGGGCATTTACTAAATTTGTCATAGCTCCTCTCCTAATTGAGCTAGAAACTTGGGAGTTGTGTCAGTTTCTTTTATTTTTAATGCCCTTTCATTTGATATGCAACATGTGGGGGGTTGTGATTACAAAATATTTTCCAAAATCGGTACGAAATTTTTGAATTTGAATTCCCAAAAAGTCACAAAATCAAAAAATCTCATAAAAATCATAAAAGTAGTGTGCCTTAATACTAAGAAGTGTGCAAAATTTCAAAGTGGGATGGAAATGGAATCTCAGTTTTAAAAATGATTAGAAGTGAGTCATTCAGCAAATTTAAGAATTACGATCAGTCACATTATTTTCTAATTTAAATTGCAGCTCTCCTAGACAAGATAGAGAGTTGCAGTTGGTGTCATTTGAAATTTAATTTTAATTCCTTTGATATGATATGCAACTTAACAGGGGTTAAAGTAGTTTATATAGCCTATATAAATTTGAATTAATGTAAAATTTTTATTTCTCAATATGCGCATTTATACAAAGATTTGAAAAATTCTATAGAGTTAGAAATGTTTTTATTCAAGATTGTTAAAAAATTATGATAGGACAGTAATGAGTTTATAATTAATTAAAATATTGTAGGCCTAGTTATTGAATAATGTACCCTATCGCAACTGAAAATCATATAGTTTTGGGGCGTACTTTAAGGGTTTAGCAATCTACAATTAATTAAACTCTAAATCCTAAAATTCACTCTATCATCACTTCAGCTTATTTGAATTTAAGAAATAACACAAGACAGATTAACTTTGCCAATTGAGTGAATAGCAGATCAACAATAATACAGGTCAATACTGTCTTGCAGATAGAACATATAAAAATATAAAGGAAGAGGAAGCCCTTTGTCAGCCAGACAGACTTATTCATACAAGTATCTGGCACATTATTAACATCTCAGTGTCCAGGGGAGACTGAAATAAGAAATATTTTAGAAAAGTCATTTGAGGGAAATCTTGCTGCCAAATTTATGTTTTGCCGATGGGTTTCAGTGGATAGGTGTAAAAACTGTAGAAAAGCCTTCAGCTGAGTTTATTGACATCCTCTGTGAAAAACTACAAGTTCTGGTACAGCACGACTTTATCGCAAAACAACAAACATCATAAATGAACCAACTGAACAAAGACTTGAACAAATGTGAGAGTAACATTGGATTTTTCAGAACATTACAGTATGGTAGTCCAAGATGAAGCCCAAAGCTACCACTGGGCAGTACACATGCCTCAGTACGTCTTTTTGTAATTTACTATAAGGCAGATGATTAAGTCACTCACACAAACTTCGTCATCATATCAGACTGTCTTGAGCACAATATGGTTGCAGTATATACAATTCTCAAAAGGAACTCATTGAATTCCTAACAACTAAATTTGAAATATCACCGAAAAAGATATTTTATTTTTCAAATGGATGTGCTGCTCAATATAAAAAAATTATTAATCTGTGTTACCATCTTCCAGATTTTAACATTCAAGCTGAATGGCACTTTTTGCTACTGCTCATGGCAAAGGACATTGCGATGGTCTAGGTGGGACTGTGAAACGTTTGGCCGCTAAAGCGAGCCTACAGCGCCCTTATGAGAATCAGATTCTTTCTGCTTTCGAACTTTATGAATGGGCCAAAGAGAATGTTTCTGGGATTAATTTTAATTATTCAACACAAGAAGAATACACAAAATCACAAACGTTTTTAGCAGACCGTTTTAATCAGGCAATAACAATAAAAGGTACTCAAAAATTCCATTCCTTCATTCCTGAGCGTAAAATTAAGTATCAGTCAAATACTTTTGTGAATCAGGCACATCTTTTAAAGTAAATGTGTCCCAAACTGCAGTCAAAATTAGGACAGCAGACTGCAATTGTTATGTTACTATAGTATACGATAAAAAATGATGGCTTGGATATGTAATGGACAAAAATGGGGACTTGGATGAAGTTAAATTTACTTTTCTCCACCCATGTGGACCATTACCTTCATTCTGCTACCCAAGGAAACCAGATGTCCTGTGGGTTTCTTTAACAGATGTACTCTGCCTTGTATGCCCTATTACACCTACAGGAAGAAGCTACTATCAGAAAAGGACATATTAGCAAGTAATGAGACATTGTTAAAAAGTTTTCAGTGAAACTAACAATGTTAACATGTGCAGATTGATGTAATTGCAGTAAGGTATCGAATTTTTATTTAACTTTAGTGTTTACACTTTATTACAAAGTAATAAAGGTCGAATAAGCTAATAGTGACAAAAAATGTTCGATTTCTTCCATAAACTATATGTCATGAAAAATGAAATATAATGAGTTAAACATAGACTTCTTCACATCTAAATATACTACTTAATATTCTTAAGGTAAGACTATCTACCGTACTACCTTTATTATTAATATGTTTTTTTTTTTTTTCAAACTTGAGCATTGATCTGAATTTTACGGATCCTTTTACAAAACCTCACCTACAAAACATTTTTTTTCAGTAAGTTCCCATTTCCATCCCATTTTGAATCTTTGCATACTTCTTAGTATTAAGGCAAACTACTTTTAGGATTTTTTTGAGATTTTTTGATTATGTGACTTTTTGGGAATTCAAATTCAAAAAATTCGTACCGATTTTGGGGAAAATTTTGTTATTACAACCCCCCAGATGTTGCATATCAAATGAAAGGGCATTAAAAATAAAAGAAACTGACACAACTCCCAAGTTTCTAGCTCAATTAGGAGAGGAGCTATGACAAATTTAGTAAATGCCCGCAGTGCAATTTTGAGCGATTTTTGAAAACTTTAAATAGCCGTAACTCAAAAACGGGTTGAGATAAAAAATTAAAATTTGACATTTTTCTTAGTCTAACTTATATGAGTATAACCTTTGTGCCAATTTTTATCAAAATCTGAGAAGGTCAAGTTAAATGGGTGTGTTGATTTGATATGGAATGACCCTAACATGACCTTGGTTTTTTAGCTTAATAAGTAGTCTCTACCTACAGTAAGTCAAAGGACCTAGGCCTTCTGTATTTCATTTTTCCCTTGCATGTCCTTGGCATGATGTTATTATCGTAATATTCTTTCATGAACAATCTTAACAATGGTTGAAGGATTAGACCTCTTACCTACTTGTATAGGCCTACTTGAATAAGTTAAACTTACTTAAACTTGAATACTAGATGTCATTATCTTTGCGAGTGCTCTAGCTAGCCTATGCACATTTTTTTTTTTTGCACCGCAGACGCCCGGTGGAACTATTGATTGAAAATCATGGATCGATTTTATTGATATTCAAACGATAAATTATTGTATCTTTTTAATGCAAGAAATTTATTTAAATATAAATGTCTATAAATTAATTTAATATTGTGTAGGCCCTAATGTAAGTTAGGCCTAAAAAAATATTTTATATTTTCCGGTACCCAGATTACCTAATAGGCCTAATTATACTTAAACATAACTATAATGTAGGCTAGGCCTACTACACTATGTCACCATATTTAGTTCAATGTCAGCCATTGGAAATTTGCTGAGTAAGCAGTTATGCTGCGATGGTGGTATTTAATTTTCCCCATAAAACCATGGGGGTGAGTGTGTAGGTTTGCCGCCATATGGGCGTTGTAAGTAAATATCAGTTAAACTCTACCTAGTGAATGTACTTACCAAATTTTACCAGTTATATCAATAAATAATTTACTCTAAGGGTGTTAGGCCTATTGGTTTCCCATGAGATTAACATGTGAAACCTATTTTTATTTAGCTTTTCTATGGAATCTGTTAATCTACTGTAGCCTAAGTTAAAAATTCAAAATACTAAATTGTTTTTTTAAGCTCTTTAAAATGGTTTTAGTTAAAATTCTTGAATTTTGAAAATTGAGGTCCAAAAATGCCAAAAATCCATTTTTGACCCCTTTTAAAACCCATTAAACCCCGTTCCCTAAACCCGACAATGCTGGTTAGCAAACTCATGAAAATAGACCTTGTTTTACACCTTCACACTAAAGCTTCAAATGGTATTTTAAGCTTGTCAAGCTTAAAATACCATTTTATAATTTCATTGAAATTAGATGTCCCCTTCAAAAGTTATCAGTACCACGCGCACACACACACAATACACATGTATTTTATAAATACATGGGGGACCCCAAAATGAAAAAGGAACTTGGTCCTGGGCTTAGGTGTTACCATGGCTTCTACCGTAATAGGGTATTCCATATTGAAATTGTGTGAAAAAAATTTGTGAAATTCAGGAAAAATACTTACAGTATGTTAAATGTGGGATCTATTCAAATTACCCTACCTACCTTTGATGTCATATATAAGGCAGAATAGAATGATGAAACAACAAAACGGTGTCATTAAATATAATTAAACATATTTCATTGGCGAAACTTCGTTATCCGTCTCAACCGTTATTATCGATGTGGAAATTTCGATATTGGGATAATATTGCTACCTATTATATCGATGATACAATTAATTACACGATACGATTACGATTTTATCACCTGATTTAGTTTCTCGTTCTAATATAATGAAATAAACCCTTTGACAATAAAACAATAATACCGTATACTGTATATTCAAACAAGTAACTGAAAATAACAACAACAGAAAAAGTAAAAATTGTAGCTAATGTTACCTGTAACAAAGAACAACACAAAATAAACTATAGTAACCAAGTTTGTTGTGTAGCTGTATATAAATTCAAATTGTGAGAAGAAGCAGACTTCGTTAGATCTAAAACGGCATCACACAAATGCTGCCAAATACAAATCAAAAAGGTTTTTTTTTGTTTTTTGCTATTGTATTGAGGGAATATGCATTTTAAATGTTTCCAAACACCATTGATTTTGTTGTTATAAACATCGCTGTCAATTAAAGTGCCGGAGGTTTACGGTTACACTGTTAGGTTAGATTATTATTATGATACATATCTTTTCTCAGTATCGTTGTTGATTCGATTGTTTTCATCGCTCAATTTCAATCACAATATCGAAATTTCCACATCGATAATAACGGTGGAGACGGATAACGAAGTTTTGCCATTTCATTCAAGGCAGGTATACAGGCACCTGCCTTAACTTAAGAAAATTTAAGTTTCTGGTTTCATGTTGGTGCGGGTAGCGCGCATGTTAACTCTTACTGAATTTATCGAGCTTCACGTTACTTTCACACAAAAAAAATTTAACCAACACCAACTGTAACAATTGAAAACACGAGGCCTCGCATTTAATGAATTTGGAATTGGTTAAAGATCCTGACTGACGCCAAAAATGTCGAGCAGCCCAACTGTACCTCTCAGGAGTGTTTCAACTAACTTCTCGCTTTTGGCGGCTGTCCCGTTGCCTCTAGTTTCCCTCCGCCGTGGACTTTCATTTGTGTGTGTGGAACCTTCTGGAAATCGTGTCATTCAAACTACCTACTTTTATTTCGCTGCTGGTTCAACGTTTTTGCAGAAAAATCGGCACAGGGGAGTTGCTTCAATTAGATGTAAACTAACAACTCTGAACAGCTTTCAATCAAATTTAACAATATAAAATGACGAAAATAATTTTTTTTTATGCAATGTTTGCTTCCACCGGGAAAGACATGAATTACCAGTCTATAGTCAGCGTAAAAACAAATCATTAAAAATAACCATGAATTAGTCCTAAACATTTTAAGATTGTGTTTTTATTACGTACCTATTTTTAATTTTAACATTATGGTTTCATAATTTTGGAATGGCTAAATAGCTGAATGACCATGTTTTTATTAGCGAATTTCTCTTAGGGAATTTTAAGCTATTACCGTAGGTCTCATGGTAAGACCTAAGCCTGGGACCATGTTACTTTTTCGTTTTGAGGTTCCCAGAGACCAAAAATAACAGTCATTAAAATATGTATATATGTCCCTAGACACGATAATAACTGTCGTAAAAACGGTCCGATCGAGACCAAATTTGGTAGAGATGTGTAATCTTACCTTTATTTGGATGATTTCGTAAACCAGATATGTCGACCTATCTGAAGGGGTAGTTTTGGGGGGTTTTGTACCCCAAAAATGGGGTTTTTTTGCATTTTTCATGAGTAATTTTTAAAAAATTTAAATTTTTATTTTGACAACTGGATTTAACTAAAAATAAACATACACACAATTTAGTATTTTCAAGCTTTTCCCTGTCTCCATTAGTTACCGAGATATTAAAAAGTCTAAAGATAATAGGCTACATTGTATTGGGGCTCCAATGTTAATCTTATGGAAAATAAGGATGTGTTAATATTTCACTTATTAACCAATATTTTTGGATGAAACTTGGTATTTAGGCCTACCTTTATTTGGTTGAGATTCAACCTTTTATGGTAAAAAATCTTGTTTTTTGTACTTATCATGACAGCAAACCTGCATACTCTTTTCCCATATTAATCATAAGGAGAATAGGCAAACTCTTTTATTCATGGACAGATATTGATGAAACTTAGTACCTAAGTTATATGGCTTCATATGGTCGAAATCATTTTTTTGTATGCTACAAACCTACTTTTAGTGTTCCCCATGGCAGCATACCTGCATCCTCTTTCCCTATAACTTATTTATCATAAGGAGAAAAGACATTTATTTCCCTATTTATGAGCACGTAATGAAATTTTGTTTACAGGTTCATCTGGTCAAATTGGAAATATTTTGAGTACGCAGGTCTGCTGCGACGGGGGGTGTTTTTTTATCCAGGCCTAAGTTCTTATTGGAGATTGGTCCAGCCTAGATAAATTTTTTTAAATCTGAACATTATGATTTTTCAGAGATGGATTCAGTCCAAGTTGCTGTGCGGGTGAGGCCGTTGGTCTCGCATGAGATTGAGAGTGGATGCCGGCCCTGTGTGGAAGTCATTCCCGAGATACAGCAAATTGTTACCAAGATGAGGAATGATAAATTTACTTTTAATCACGTTTTTGACAGTAGTACTCCCCAAATAGATGTCTATGAAACTGCTGTACAGAATCTGGTTTTACAACTTTTTAAGGGTATGTAAGTTTTTGTAACACTTTTTACTCTCGGTTTCATCCATGACTGACACTGGGTTACATTCAACTGAATACGTATCAACCTTAATCTGCGAAAGTCGGGGTAAGGTGTGGTGTGGACTACTATTACTTATGAATGGAGTAAGGTAATACCCAGTGAACTCTATGAACATTGGGTATACCCTGGAGTAAGGTAGGTACCGGTATACCCAATGAACTCTATGATGGAATGCCCATGCCTTTTTCAGAACCTGTAACCTGGTAGAAAAAGGGTAGGCAAGAATGACCAAATTATTGATGAGTCTGTCAGTGTGTGTGCAAATCATTCACTCGCTTGTTCCTGGCACAAATGAACAATAACCAGGCTGAACTTTTTTCATAACAATTTTTAGTTCTCAAATAATCTAGCACAAAACAATTATAAGTTACATGAAGTGATTTCCTCACACTGCCATGCAACACCATCCAATGCTGCTGGAATACTATAAAACTGTTTAGTTGGGTGTGTTAATCACAATATGAAGTGTTTGTTTATTGAAGAAAAATTATTGCAAAATTAGTTTACTAAATACATTTGTGCTTAGATAAGTAAAAATTCTAAGTAGTTCTACGTTGTAAGAACAATGCTTCTAAATAGGCCTAAATCAATTTGTATATCATTCTGGACATTGGGAATAAAGACGTGATTCTCAGAGAGTACTGCTACATGCCAGGTGCAGATTTAAATATATTCAGAAAAACTGTTCACTTATGAAAAATAAATTTGAAGACTTAAAATGATTCCATTACTTACAACTTTGTTGTACCTAAAGTTTTATTCCCTGACCAACAATAAAAAAAAAATTATACTTTTGGTAACTTTTATCATGTTTTGGTTTTGTATTAATGTTTTTTTATATATTAGTTAGGTCTCTTTCTACTTGTTAAACGTAGTCGTCAAATTGTTATTGTATGTTTATATCATTATAATCACCAGCTCTTTCATGTAAAATTAAATGCATTTAAATGAATTTGGATAATTAGCAACCGGCAGAGAAGTGTGTAAATGACTATGCATACAAAAACTTAAGATGTTCATTTTACATTTTTGCCTGCCCTTCAGAACGGCATTTTTGTGGTTTTTGGTGTCATTTGCCAAAGATAATGACACAAAAAAAGCAAAATTAACACTACCAAAATTAAGTGCTACCAACTTACAAATTCTTAGTGTATGATCTAGTGATGTAAAACGCCCTGACGTTTAAATCTACCGCCCAAAATCCATAAGTGCCGGGCGTTTATCCAGTTAAAGGCGAATAAACCTGATTAATGGAAATTAAATTGAACACTACTCTTCTAGTCATCTTTTTAAACCTCTACATTAGATATTTACATAATAGCCTATATTAAAAAAAATAATTACTTGTATAATTTTAATTATATTGGTAGGAAGTCAGTACTAGAGAGTCAACACTTTTCTTTTGTCAACAAGAGGAAATAATTTAGACTGAAAATAACTTCATAGGTTTATTTTTATTTAAAAAATCTGGCTAATGTAATAGAATTAATTTACATTTGTTTATTAAACACACAATGAATCAGTCATAACTTAACGGTTGTAAGGTTGTAATTTGGTTCGGGTTGGGTTTGTGGCAAATTGCTTAGAATGCAAAGCCCTTTAAAATGATGTATCATATGATGTAGGCCAATGCAGTTTCCCACAAGACTTTCTTTAGAGACATCCCTAGTGGAGGTCGTCAGGAAAACTGCAATAGGCTACGTCATATGATACATCATTTTAAAGTACATTGCATTCTGAGCAATTTGCCACAAACCCGACCTCAAAAGGTAGAGTGGATTGGGAGTTATTGCATTTTTTTGTTTTCAGCAATATGATTTTAATACAAAGTTTGATCACCTGCTATTTTTTACTCGGTCATTCTTTTGAGATCGGGTTTGCGGCTTGTTCTCCAGTCCCAAAGACCTTTAATTTGATGTACATATTGACATATGCTTTCATTTAAGATTTTCTTCTTACTCCTTGTGGACCGTCCCCCCTTCGAGATCCAAGGACACTAAGTACTTTAGGAAGTAGTCTTAGTCACTCAAAATCAATATGCAACGTTTTAGTTTTGTTACTTAAATACTTTTAAAAATATTAAATCGTCTTCAGACTTTTTTCCACCCTGTATATGAATAAAAATAATTTTATAGGTGCCTTTTTATGTTAGGAAATATACATAGTGGTTAAAAAGCACTTGTTTTACTAACAAAACCTTAATACTTAACTTTAAATTTAATTAATTAGTCATTATAAATTTATCTTATGCACATATTTATGAATTACAGAGTAGAAACCTGCTCAATCAGTAAATAAGATTTTATATAACGATTTAGAAAAATATTAATTAAAATACCACACTGAAAATATTACAGGTTTTATTGTATTGCGCCTTAAACTGAACTTTTTATAAACGCCCAGTTTTTGGGCGCTTAAAATCGCTTTGAGCAAATGCCCATTTATAAACGACCCGCCCACTGGGCATTTGCCCGGCCCACATCACTAGTATGATCTAAGAACGGTATTGGACTCAATTATTATTCAACACACAAGGTTGTAAGTTGAAGGTACTCATTGGTATTTGTGTGTGTGTGTGTGTGTATATATAGGGTGTCCCGGAACTCTCTGGAACCCTTTTGTACATTTGTTCCTTGCATCGAGACAAGAAAAAAACATCATACAAATAGGGGTCTAAAATCCATCGTTTAGCCGCTAGCCGCCATTTTGTTTTTTTCACGTAATAATTTTTATTTCCGTAACGGATGATTGTATTAAGTTCATATTTGGTATGAATCTTTATCATACTAATGTACATTTTCAGGAAAAAAATTAATTTTTTCCACTGTGTATTTTCAAAATGGCGGCCATTTTTAATTTTCAAACTAAAATATCTCAAATTTGGTAAATTTCATAAAAATTTTACTTTGTACAAAAAAATTGCTAAATTAAATTATCTAACCAACGGTACCAAGTTTGTAAGGATCTGATAGCAAGTAACGGAGTTATTGCGATTTTTCTGTGAAAATGGTCATAATTTGCATTAATTTTAATGCAAAATCAATGTTTTTTTGGAGAAAAATCGCAATAACTCCGTTATTTGTAATCAGATCCTTACAAACTTGGTACTGTTAGTTAGATAATTAAATTTGCCAACTTTTTTGTACGAAGTAAATTTTTTTTTTAATTTACCAAATTTGAGATATTTGAGTTTGAAAATTTAAAATGGCCGCCATTTTGAAAATACACAGTGGAAAAAATTAATTTTTTTCCTGAAAGTGTACATTAGTATGATAAAGATTCATACCAAATATGATCTGAATACAACCATCCGTTACGGAAATAAAAATTATTACGTGAAAAAAAACAAAATGGCGGCTAGCGGCTAAACGATGGATTTTAGACCCCTATTTGTATGATGTTTTTTTCTTGTCTCGATGCAAGGAACAAATATACAAAAGGGTTCCAGAGAGTTCCGGGACACTCTGTATATAACTACTAATATCTTTGATAACTCTTAGTGTAATTAATTACGAATATGACTAATTTGTAAACATTACGAATCAGGTTTATGAACTTTGCCAATTTCTAAGGGGTGGGGGGTTATGGCACTTCCTTGTGTATATATAGGAAGTGTTACATTTGTCTTAATACCTTAAAAATGTTTTTTTTTCAATCCACATAAAGTTTTTATTTTGCCTACTTTTAATTTCATGGTAAACCTTTATCCCAGATACTTGTATCGTTTAAGTTAATTAAGTTTTAATTTAGTGTTGGGTGATATGTTTGAATTTTAACTTAAATGTTTTTAATGAATTAATGGTGCTTTTCTAGGCTATAATGTCACAGTCTTGGCTTATGGACAGACAGGGTCAGGCAAGACGTATAGCATGGGCACTTCTCCATCATCCAACTCGGCTGATAAAGGGATCATCCAGAGAGCTGTCGCGGACATGTTTGATAGAATTGAAAATGATGATGACTCAATATTCGATGTCACTGTGTCCTTCTTAGAAGTAAGGAAATTAATTATAATGTTAAATCTTTGAAAGTCTTTACTAAGCTATCACTTATCTGTTTGATAATCTAGGTTTGATAATCTAGTTTGTTCAAATGTTTCTATTGTTTGGCATCCAGTAGAAGATCCCAGGTTAAAAAAATGAGGCTGCAGTACAAATTGCTTAAATATTTAAACTACTTAAAAATTGTTAAACTAAAAGTTGCCATATTTTCTAATTATCAAACGAAATACAGTAGAACCTCTTATATTAACCTTGGGACCGGGACTGTGACGGTTAAGCGAGTAGACAGATAACAGAAATAATGTTAAAACCCTGTACAGTAAGTAGATTTAAAAAGATTTGAAAGAAATCATACCATATACAAGTGGAAAATACAAATTGGTCTATCGCCGGCCGGCATGTACATGTGTTTGTTTGTGAAAATTCTAAATGTCATATGTTGAACTGTGTGTGTGTGTGTGTGTGTGTGTGTGTGTTTTGAAATTTTTAATCTTTGACAATTCACTATTGATGAATTTTAATGTTTTTTGTATTGACCTGAAGATGGGATTTTAATCCTGAAATTTATACATAGTCAAGAGACTAAACAGGAACTGTTTGGACAGAAAGGTATGTAACCTAGTAAAATTTCTAAAAAGAACAGTTCAGGAGGCATCACAAAAATGAATACACATTTATACGGGGTGGCTGAAAAGCAACTTTGCACAACCCCCCCCCCCCCTTAACTTTTTAACTATTTGTGATAGGCCTATTTGAAATTGGTTTGCGGCAACCTTATCGGACATGAGGTTATTGTACCATCATTATTGTAGCCCCTCATATCCAAGAAGGTTGCCGCAAACCGATTTCAAATTTCCCAAATACGGTAGTTAAAAAGTTAAGGAGAGGGTGCAAGTTACTTTTCATCCACCCTGTATTAAAATTGTATAATGCAAAAATAATACATAGCTGCTATGTTTTTGTCAATTCCTAATACAACTTGTTTTCCTTTTTAACTATCTTAGAAGAACTTTATAGTTAGTTGATTAACAGTACACACTGAACCAGAAAACAATAGGATGCCAATGTACTTTCTCGTGCATTGAGTACAGTTACAGTCTAATTAAGTATTTGGGAGACAGTGGCGACAAACAGACAGCCTCTACATGAGTCACGGGAGAGAAGGACCTGCACTAATGTTGCCAGTGTCTAGACTCGCAACTAAGTTAGTCAGTTCCTGTTTTAAGCATTTTATTAATGGGTAGGCCATAAAATAGTGGATACACATCGTTTCAATTTTAAATTAATATCTATAGCACTAAATTAATATTTATTTCAAAATGTCTAAGCCTCTTTAGCACGAATTCACCCTTGTGACATGAATCGGTCAGTAAATGAACTTCGTAACATAAACCTAACCTCAGTAGCGCGAAGTATCTCATTTCGGAACCTTTATAACACAAATCACCTTTCTCATGCACATTTCCCACAGTTTAGAAAGATATTTTGAAGTAAACAATGTCTCTATGCTCATTCTAGGAAACCTCCTTCCTACACTTCCTCCTGGAGATTTACTAACTTTATTGATTTTATTTACGTCACGTTTGTCAAAGCTTCAATGCTACCATTTGAAGTGCTGTGTTAAATTTACTTATATCAGTGTAGTAGTGGCAGTGAAGAGGGATCCCAAAAATAGGTCTGAAAAACATTTAAAACTTGAGTTGTTTACGTTTGAATTTAAGAACATACTTTGCATAACAATAAAACGTGTTTTTATAGGCCTATGTGTATTTTTTATGGTTGATTAAGTTAACTTTCTATGAGCCCTTGCTAGAGAGGTTTTATTAAATTTGAACTTGTTATAGAGGAAGTTTAAAAAGAATCCTTTCACCTCGTTAATACGAATTATTAGTAAAACGACCTTGATAGCAAGACACTCAATTGGATGAGCCCCTTTTTAATTTAAGACGTCTGTTTTTTATGTCCTCTTGAGAATCGCCTTGTTGAGGTTGTACTGTGAAACATCAAAAATAAAGTTGTGAGATATTTCATTTAATGGAATAACATTATTGTACGTTATTAAATCTATCAATATTATTGATAATACTATGTAGAGTCCGGCAAACCCGGACTTTTATAACCCGGAATTCTGAATAATTTGGAAAGCCTGCCAGAGCCGTAAAGTGCAATGGATTTCAATGTGGTAAGTGCCATGGCATCAACCCGAGCATAATGTGATTTTAAGTTTGTCTTAACAGGTGAGGTGTAAGTTTTTAATTTTTAATGGGGATAATGGGTTTGCGGGACTCTACTGTATAATTGATTTTTTAAACTTTAATACAAACTTTTAAAATAATTTTATCAATTTTGTAAAACTTAGGTTGCACGACATATTTATTGGTTTCTGGATTTGGTCTTATGTACTAGGTGTAGAAGCCTATGTTTTGTATAGTCCTACTCGTATTTTAGCAAATTTCCCTACAGGAATTACACTATAACAATAGTACTAAGACCTAAGCCCAGGAACCTGTAATTATTTTTTTGAGGTCCCTAGAAACCAAAAACACAGTTTTTTTCAAATTCATATATAAGAAATTCATATATATATATATATATATATATATATATATATATTATTGTATATGTGTTCGTGACACGATATCTTAAGGTAGAAACCTTGGATTTGATGAAAGTAGATTTTGGTATGAAGGTGTTGGTAGCTTTCGTCAGCTAAGTTCGAAAACTGATCAGACTGGGAGCAGGGTTTTAAAAGAATTAAAATTAGGTTTTTGGCATTTTCTTTCTTAATTTTTAAAATTCACCAACTTTCTAGAGGCTATTCAAAAGAGCTTAAAAAATAAAAATAAAAAATAAAAACAATTATTTCCGATTTTATCCTCATAGGAAATCAATAACCTTATATAGCTTCTTTTTAAAACATTTTCCAAAAAAATTTGGTACATACTTTCATTAGGTGATGAGCAACTATTATTTGGTCAAAACCCGTCGGGGCAGCAAATCTATATAGACCTACTAAATCCCATGCCATTAAAATGGAAAATAACCGTATAGTGGGAGGAGAATGCAGAGAGGTATCTGAACATAATCAGCTGATCAGTTGACTTTCTGCATTATTTGTCATAAAACGTTAAAGGACATAATGGATTAAAAACAAATAATTCTTTGAGCATTTTAGCTCTTCCTATGTACTACACCTGTTCAAAACTAAATATATCTGTAATTAGTGTGATTAGCCAATAATTAATATGAATATAATACAATGAAATATTTTTGATGTATTCTTGTGTACGGATTAATTATTTTATTTTTACATAACATTAATATATTAATTACTCACTAATAAAACCAAATATTTTGTTGATTAAACAATAACAGCCATTGGAAATTCGCTAAGTACGCAGGTCTGCTGCGACGAGGGTATTTTATTGCCTATAAAAGTATTTCATTTCATATTTGGTACTATTTTCCAAATACCTTTTTGAATGGTTAAGTGAGTATGAAACGGGCCCCTTAAGATGCACTACTATTCTTGAGAAAAATATATTTTTGAATTTTTGTTTCAGCTCTACAATGAACAGCTCATTGATTTATTGAGTGAAAACAAAAACAGGATAGTTGATCTTCGAGAAAGCAACCGTGGAATTTTAATACCAGGATTGACACAGAGAGCAGCCAACACAGCCAAAGATGTTTTGTACTGTCTGCAGCAGGTCAGTCTTAGCCTATTTATAAAAAAAATTTGTAATTTATTGTGAGTGCAGTACTCAAAAACCATTAGGTAATAACACTTTGAAAGTTTTGAAGTGTTCAACAAGAGCTCTTTATCTAATTATTTCATTATTTGAGTTAATATTTCTGCATTTCAATGATATTTTAAAATGTAATTGAATTACTTTAAAATACTTCTTGATGAAGTACCTAATAAAGTGATGAAACTTCTGGATATCACTGTTTTCTAGATATTTCTCTTGGGTAATTTTACTCATAAATGGAGCTAAAATACCCCTAACTTGATCGGTCATTAATTTGTGTTCATTTTCAGTTGAATTAATACGTTCGCGGCTACAGCGATTTTTGTAAGTAGATGTGTGAAAAGGTTTTATAGCATTTATCTTATTGTATTCAATGTACGATAAGAAGAATTGCAAATATTGAGCTGAACATTCAAAATACAAATATTTTTGTTGTACAGGGTTCTGAAAACCGCACAACGGGGGCCACTGCTATGAATGCCCAGTCCTCTCGCAGTCATGCCATATTCACCATATACATCCGCCAGACCAAGCGGTCAGATGAGTGAGTACACTTTAAGTTTTCTGTTTTGTTTAAACAGTGTGCTGGTAGGGAGAACATTGAACATCCAACATGTTCTAGTATGTACCAATTTTTAAACTTTTACAAAAAATTTGTGTAAATTGTTAATCTTAGTGTATATTGTAGATATAAAATTTATATAAGGCCTAGTAGTAAAATTAAAGGACTGCTTGACATTGAAATAAGGTTTAATATATACTTGAGGACTAATGCGCCCATAGCTGTTCAAAAAGCAAATTTTTAGCGAATTTCTCTATAACTATAAGGAATACGCTATTGCGGTAGTAGTCATGGTAAGACCTAAGCCCGGAACCATGATACAGTTTTGTTTTGAGGTCCCCATAAGCCAAAAACATCGTTAAATTGATATAATATATCGGTTTATCACAATATATTATATGTGTGTTATGTTAGGTAGATATGTTCACATGAAAGGGCTACTTAATTATATATGATAAATAATAACCATAAGTACCCTAAATGAATAATTTTGATTTACACTGACTTGTTTCATATTACTATTAAGTTATTATCACAGTACTTTACTTAACCTAATTTTATAACATCATCAAGATAACAAAAAGCAAATCAATAATAAATAAATAAAATATGGTATTGAACCCTATTGGAGTAGTTTTTGTGGATTTTCTTTAATATTAAAAATCTTATCAAAAATAGGGTTCGTGGTCTGAAACTGCACAGAACTTAAAAGATTGTCCTTTTCTTCTCGGAAATTATTATATATGTGTAATTCTTTAATATTCATTTTGTTACCTTTACTTTCAATCTCCAAAACTTTTAAGTGTTTATTAATATTTTTGTAAGTTAAGAGTGATCTGTTTGTAATACAGTCAACTCCCGATTATCCCGGGGTAATGACTGGTTGAAGGGTTCCGGATAACCCAAAACCACGGTTAAAACAAAGAGTTCAATAAATTGAGTAAAACTCGAAATAAACAAGTTTTAATTAAGAGTCCGCGGGTTTCCGATATTTATTATTTTTTACTGACCAAACCTTATTGGAATGAATAAACAAACAGATCTAGAGTTGAGTGAAAAAGGAACACAATAAAGGGGTCCAACGTGGACAAAAAAAACAAGGTCAGGTGTTCTATTGTTAGGCATTGGGCAGCCGGTATGGGTGGGTAAGGTGAGGGGCTGAAAGGGTCCGGCGCTGGGTGGGTCACTTGGTATAATTTATTTAAGATAAGAGCATATGTACAAAAACAAGTGATGGTTTATCTTTTTGTCTAATCGGTAAAAATTTAAGAACAACCAATTTTTTTAATGTATGCTAATTATTAAATTAGGCTAATAAATTTATAACTTTGTCAAATAAAATTTTAATGTCACTTTATCAATCATTTCTTGAAATGCAAAACAAATGCATTTTGAAATGTGTTGTTTAACATAATATAACACAAAATTACTAGGGGTCACTGAACAGCATACGGATCAGAGCGATAATTACACACTGTGGAAACTAAATACTGTAGGACATTTCTTGGTTTCTATTTTTAGCACATCCCGGCGGGCGTCCAGTCCTTTTACATTTCTCACTTACCAACAAATATGTTAGAAGAGGGGTGCAGCCTCGCTGCGTACAAGAGGAAAATAAATAAATGGCTCCTTGAAATTGTTGATGGTTGGGTTGAGGCACTCGTGCTTTCCAATTATGCACACTAAACCTGCTCAATCATGCTCATGCAATGCTATCCATTCAGTCCAGCAAACCCATCAACACTGAATATTTCAGTTTATAGGAAATTCCTCTTCTCCCTCTGTTACTGTTTTTTTTTTCACAGCAAGTTGATGAATTATTTGCTTATTGCAATAATGTCAAAAGTAGGTTAAGTTTTGTATCACTTAGTTATCTTTACATTCCTGTTACATGTATGTATCAGTGAAAGTGCAGAGTTTTATTTAGATGGCATCAGCAGAACTGAATATAGACTTGTCCCCAAACACAGATTCACAGTTTTTTTGGGGAACTAAACCATGCTACAACATACCTGTAATTATTAAATTTTGAATCTCTATGAAATTAATGAATTGATAAGCCTTAACAATAATTTTGTTCATGAAAATATTTATTATATATATATTTTTGAAGAGATAATTTTGTTCATGAAAATATTTATTATATATATATATTTTTTTTTTTTGCAGGGATGACTCTAAGTTTGCCAAGTTCCATTTGGTTGACTTGGCAGGCTCAGAACGTTCCAAAAAGACAAAAGCTGAAGGAAAGCGTTTTATTGAAGGAGTCAATATCAACAAAGAGCTATTTGTTTTGGGAAACGTCATCTCGTCTTTATGTGACGGCGCCTCCTTTGTGAACTACCGGGATAGCAAGCTCACCCGCCTCCTTCAGGACTCGCTTGGCGGAAACGCCTTAACCCTGATGCTGGCCTGTGTGAGTCCTGCTGATAGCAACCTTGACGAAACAGTGAACACTTTGAGGTAAATTTCTATATGTAATTTGTAACAAGGTGAATTTGAGAAAAATCCTCAATTAATAAATGAGTTTGTATACTTGCTCCTTTAGATGATTGACCCTCAACTTTTGATTCAACTTGAATAAATAGTTGAGAAAGGAGCTGCATTTTCTCATGAAGATATAAAAAAATGATTAATATTAACCCTTTAAGGAGTAAGGCATTTTTACAGAAAATGAGTAGGCCTATAGACGTTTTGTAATGTCCAGAATCAAACTTTCAAACAATAGTAAAGATGTTCTGGAACGTCCTTGGGCATTTAATTATTTTAGCAATAAAATTATATAAGAACAACTACTTAATAATATAAAATAAAAAAAATAACTTGATGTTTCAGGGTGTCCGGCGACCGGGAATATCGGGAAAACCGGGATTTATACGGGAATTTTACGCGAGCAGGAATGATGCGGGATTTATGCGGGAAATTTTCTATTATGACGCAAATATGCGGGATTTTGACAAGCGCGATTTTTCGTGGACAAGATCCTCCCGATCGCCGATTTAGACGATCGTGGCCGCCGACCGGAGACGCTCGCGATCGCCGACCAACATGCTCCCGATCGCCGATTTAGACGCTCGTGGCCACCGACCGGAGACGCTTGCGATCGCCGACCAACATGCTCCCGATCGGCGATTTAGACGCTCGTGGCCGCCGACCGGAGACGCTCGCGATCGCCGACCAAGATGCTCCCGACCGCCGATGTAGACGCACGCGACCGCCAACCAAGATTCTCCCGACCGCCGATCTGATCAAGACGCTCGTGGCTGCCGACCGGAGAAGCTCGCGACCGTCGATCTAGACGCTTGCGACCGACGACCAAGATGCTCCCGACCGCCGATGTAGACGCTCGCGGCCGCCGACCGGAGACGCTCCCGACCGCTGATGTAGACGGGTCAATAAACAAAACAATGACCCCGGAAAAAAATCCCGGGAAAAATTGACAAAACCTCGGGAAATATACGGGAAATATGCGGGAATTTCCTCAAGCTCATTCGCCGGACACCCTGTGTTTGTTCATCCTATAAATAGTTTTTAATTCATTGATATTTTATGAGTAGAGTTAGGGAAGCATCCACAAAAAAAGAGGTTAGGGCGTGGCCTATTAGTGCTGTGGTACGCCACTCTTGCCACCTTTAGTGGTTCCCTAGGGGTGGGCGAGTACTTGAGTTTACAAGTATCTGTCGAGTATTTTTTGATACTCGAAGCTCGAGTGAGTACTTGTGATACTCATTAAAGTCGAGTCGAGTAGTTCGTAAAGAAAGATATATAATTACTCAATTTTTTACATATTTTATTGAATCCCAAACGAATTAAATTCTAAAATGTATTTATTGCAAGTATGATATATTATCTTAAAACAAAAGACATATGTCAAGATAATAAAATCCTTCGAACTGTGGAAGCAGACAGCGATTGGACTTGGACTGGACTCTACTGATGACTGGAGACGAGACGGCTGCATCTGCACGGATTATTAGTGGTAGTGTGTCAACATACAGGGTTGCCACAGACATTAAAAGTCAGGAAAAGTCAGGAATAGTCAGGATTTTTGGGTTTTGGTCAGGAAAAGTCAGGAAAAAGTTTGAAAAATGCCGAAAGTCAGGAAAAAATAGGGGAAAAGTGCCAAAAGTCAGGAAAATTTTCAGTGGCACAACCCGACCGTCTCAATTTTTGACCCCTCTCATAAATCAGAATTACTA
This sequence comes from Neoaliturus tenellus, assembly GCA_030545055.2. Lineage (NCBI taxonomy): Eukaryota > Metazoa > Arthropoda > Insecta > Hemiptera > Cicadellidae > Neoaliturus > Neoaliturus tenellus. The sequence goes on along the minus strand of CM061532.1, from coordinate 143,529,517 downwards.
AGTATTGAATAAAATGTATTAATTTTATACATTAATTACCTATTAATAATGTATATTTCTATTGTGTTTTTCATTGTTATAATGTTAGTTTTTACTTTATTGTTGGAACACTTTGTTTTATTTTTAGCCAATTTCTCTATTATTTTTAGCCAATTGCTCTACAGGGAATATTAGCGAATTTCCCTCTAGGGAATACGCTATTATGATAATACTCATGATAAGACCTAAGGCCGGGACCATATTACTTTTTTGTTTTGAGGTCCATAGGAGCCAAAAACACAGTTTGTTAAAATTCATATATATGTGTCCGTTTACACAATAAATTTTGAAAGACACCTTTTATTTCAATGAAAATTGGTAAGGTGTAAGACAGCGTTCTTCAGGTTAAGTTCGAAAACCAGGTTGATAGGACATTCGGAACAGGGTTTTATGGGGTTTCAAAAAGGTCAAATTAGGGGTTTTTGGTATTTTTCACCCTAAAAATTTTAAATCATCAATTTTCAAAGAGACCATTCAAAAGAACTTAAAAAAAAAACAAATAATTTTGTTATTTTGAAACATTTACTTAGCTTCACTGGTTACAGAGAAAATTTAAAAAAACAAGTTTTCCATTTAATTTTTATGGGAAACCAATAAAACCTGGTTATAACTATATTGCTTATTTTTTAAACATTTCCCAATAAAAATCTCAATAGGCTTAATTAATGCTATATGTAAATAATTTTTTTTTTTTTCTTTAGTTAATTAACTAAACCATTGGAAATTCACTGAGTATTTCGCTGTGACGGGGATATTTCAATAAAAATTATAGCGATGGGCAACTTAGGGAATGGAGGAGATTGCATTAAAAAAATATTCAAAAGAAAATTCACTAAAAACAAAAAACGAGTCTTTATTTGTAAAACCCCGCGGTTCCAAAAAGTCAGGAAAAATCTCTCAGATTGGTCAGTAAAAGTCAGGAAAAATGGCCTCCAAAATTCTGTGGCAACCCTGACATAGCTACTGAGTTATAAAATTGTTCATTTGTATAATACATCTTCAAAACATTAGGAAAACTGATTAAAATAACTTTTGACAAATCCAATAGCTATATATATATATATATTGCATGGCTCATTTAGCCATCCACCAATTTTAAGAATAAGAAAATAATTCTGAGGTGCTGAGTCAGTATATGTAAAAAACTACAATAGTTGACATTAGCAGTAAGTCCTGTGGCGCATCTGCGAGGCAGTGGCAAAAAGCGTCTAGCAGCGCTGTCGCATTACTTTGCAGAGGCACGACCAGGGTCATTGTAAACCGGGGCCACAGTCGTGCCTCTGCCAAGTGATGCGACCGCGCTAGATGCTTTTGCTACCGCTTATGTAGCAGATGGCAAATCGAGGGAATTTCACGAATTCCAAAACAACGAAAATTATGTGTACAAGGCTTGAATAGTAAGGAGAAGTGACAATAAATCCTAAACTAAATGAGTGATAGATTTTTTACGGACAAAGACAAAAGAAGAGAGAGTTAAAAATGAAAATTTAAATAAGGACCGTCTAGGCTATAGTGACACAAAGTAGGCCTATGCCTAATACAAAAACTGTGAGAAAGGAAAAGCTCTTATTTGGAAACTTAGGGAAGTAAGTGAATATGAAAGTTGAAAATGAGTTTTATGTTTTATTAAATATATAGGTTATAATTTTTCAATTTTTTACTAGGCCTAGATGGTTTTCTTTTTTACATTGTCAGATATAGGCCTATTTTTCCTTCACATAGTTTTTAAGAAAATTAAACTTTGAGTGGATATTGGTAGGCCAAGTAATTATTTTAAGCCAATTTTCAATATTTTAAGATTAACATACTACTTGACTCAACTCGACTTGATACTTGAGTTTTCTACTTACTACTCGACTCGACTCGTTCCAAAAATATGAAACTTGCCCACCCTTAGTGCTAGCATAGTAACTTGAAACTTATCATCGATCGTTACATTAATAAGCTTTGTTACAGTGCTGTTTTAGCCTTTTGTAGTGGTATTTTACATTTCCTTTGTGTAAAATGAATGGAAACATTGATTCATTGTGATTAAGCCTCCAGAACTGAATAGATTAACAAAAGATTTACGAACCTGTTGCGTCTCAGTTCCTCCTCAATCCTTTGTTGGATGACCCGGATATTTTTAGATCCCTGTATTAGCATATGGCTATAGCCTGCTAAAGAGGGCCGAAACTGGGTCATCCACCAAAGGATTGAGGAGGAACTGAGGCGGGACATTTTCGTAAACCACTTTTGGAAACATTGACATTGAAAATATTAACTACTAAGAATTAATGATATTAACAACAATATTGCACTAAATTTACTTTTGATACTGCTCTTTTACTGTTTTAACACGTTCGCTGCGGCATGTAACCGATATAATACAAAGGCGTCCCTTCGCGGGTGCGGATGTATCCGATCGGTTACATATGACAATGTCTAGATAATGCGACTGTTTCTCCTCTAGCGATTGAGAAGGAAACACATATTGTGCATTAGCGTGTAGGTAAGGGTATTGAGCTTTTAGATTACTTGTGATTAGTATATATTCTACAGGTTTTTAATTTCGCGCTATCGTTGGAGGAATGTAAATATAGTTCAGCGTGGGTGTTGAGTTTTGACATTTTATATGCCGCAGCGAACGTGTTAAGCTATAAACTTATGTAAAAATAAAGATTTGATGCAAAAAACAACAATTTTTTACTCCTTTAGGCTTCTTAAGAGTTATAATTGGCTACTCCTATGTATAATTGCAGGGTGTTTACTAATACTGGAATTATGCTGGAATTTCAAAATAGATACTGGGACAATTTAATTTTATTAAAATCCGGAAATTGTTGTTTTTAAAGTGCATAGAAAATAGATTTTGCTATTTGATCCGTCAAAATGTTTCACATGTCATTATTGTTGTTCAAGTATGTTTGCAAATCAAAATGAGAAAAATTATAGTTCTGTTCAAATAATTAATTTAGCAATTAAGAAATCTAAACATTTGTGTAAAGTAAAGATTGAGCTTAGAAAATGTTGGATTTTGTACTAAAAATTTAGTTTTCTTACTTATATTTTATTAATGATGTGAGTATTTAATTTTTAGTATTATTCTATTTTATTAATTTTTGGTGGTCAATTCTACTTTTTTATATATTTTTTGTATTAAAAAATATTAAATAAAGTGGGCGGTATGGAGGGCTATAAAGTAAGTTTGAATTGAATTGAAAATAACTTAATTCATGAAGTATACATGATATAAATTGAATGGCGTCATATATTAAACTAAAACTAATTCTAATAAAATAACTATGAAATAAAACAATAAAAAATACTATAACTCTTCAAAGCTGTACAATGTTTTAGAAATCAAATACTCTTTTGACTGAGCTCTTTCAACTGGAGCTTGGACATGAGCTTTGGGTTATCAAAAGTGAACAAGAAAGGTAACTTTATCTTATTTCCTATTAAGGATCAATAAAACAAAAAGAATTGAATAAAAAAGTTAAAGTTAAAATTTAACAGTTCTCTTCAATTGACCAAACTCATCAATAGTTCTCACCTCAACTGGCAATTTATCAAAAAAATTTTTCCCTGCACATGAAGCTTTTTTATTATAAAAATTCTAATCTATGAGAATCAATAGCCATTTCATTCCTATGTCTGGTGTGATAATTGTGTGTATCCCCCAATATAGCAACCATATTGTTATTAGATAATTTTTTTGTATGCAATACAGTAGAACCTCTTTAGTACGTCCCTCGATAACACGATTACCTTGATAACAAGTAATATTTTCTAGTCCCCGTGAATTGCCCATAACACTCAATGTTAAAAATACCTCTACAGGACGAATACCATTCACATAAATACCTCGATAGCACACATTTTACCAGCTGAAATTAGTCCACAATCAACCTCTATAACACGCATTTAAAAATACCGGAACCTCTATAGCACGAACTCGCCCTCGGTGACACGAATCTTTCAGTATATTAACTCCGTAACACGAACATAACCTCTATAGCGCGAAGTGTCTCTTTATGGAACCTTTACAACACGAATCGCCTTTCTCAAGAAGCCCACATATGCCGGAGCCAAGTTCTTTAATGCTCTGCCGCAGGAACTAAGAAGTTTGACTTACCGACAACTGAAAGTCAATCTGTCAAGATGGCTCCTCGAAAGACCATTTTATAGCATTAGTGAGTTCCTAGACTGGAAAAACTTCAATTCTTGAAATGAGAATGAACTGAAGTGAACTGAAGAATTATGACTGTTTTTATTTAACATAAAAAAAAACCTTAATGTTATGTAACCTTTGACGCCCTTTCAGATCTTGACGATTTTGAAATAAAGAATCTCTCTCTCTCTCTCTCTCTCTCTCTCTCATGCATCGTTCCCACAGTTTGATCAGACATTTTGAAGGAAACAATGTCTTTATGCTCAGTTCTAGGAAAAATTTTCCTACACTTCCTCTCGGGGACACAATTAATTTGTATACAGTAAGTAGGGATGGACGAGATTGGATTTTCAGTTCGAGACGAGACGAGACGAGAATTTTGAATTCTCAAATAATTTCGAGACGAGATCGAGACGAGATTTTCTCTCTCATACATCACGAGAAATGTGCATTCGGGATTTTAATCTGATTTTGTAACATGGTTAATCCTGATTAATGTGAAGGAACAAATATTTCTTTGTAAATTGCTGATTATGTTAATAAACTGAAGTTAAAAAAGTCACTTTCTTAACAAAAGGTCTAGGCCTATAAAGGAATGTACCCAATAAAAAGGTTGAGAAGATATAGGCTCACCATAAACCCTACCGACCCACGTTTAGTAAAACATAATAAAAAGAGAATCCTCTGTTACAGTTACTTACTTCACTGTTCACTATTAACCTACTTTAAAATGTTTCCAAATAAGAGCTTTTCCTCACTCACAGATTTCTAGTAGGCATAGGCCTACTAACTTTGAATCACAAGCCTAGAGGCCGGGAGGCTAACAAGAAATAACTTAACTTTCAATTGGAGGATTTTAATTTTAAAACAATCTCTTCTTCTTTGTCTTTGTCCATAAGACAATCTTCAGCTCTCATTTTGTTTGCTATTTATTGTCATTTCACCAAACTATTCAAGTCCAGTAGACATATCTTTCACTGCTTTCGAATTCATGTAATTCCCTCAATTTGTCGTCTGCTAGTGGTAAGGTTTTTATTTTGCTCCTAACTGAATAAAGGCAAGCATTTGAGTGTAGCCATGAAGCCTGTATGGTTCTGGTAAGGCCATTGATTTTCTATGTATTTAACACAATTTATTTATATCTGTTCAACAATTATTGTTAATAGGCCTATTCAGTTTTTTTTAGTATCCAAACCTTGAAATAAAATCAACCATCAGCCGATTTTAAGCATTTATGGCTTAAAATAGCTGAACTCTGCTAAGAGTGTGAAAGTAAATTAAAATCTGTATTACGTGGGATATTTGAGGTTAGCCATTATTCAATCTGATTGGCTACCTTGTCATTCATCTGATTGTCACTACTATTCTTACTGCCAATGTCAAAACAGCTCTTAAATTTGTCAAAAATTATTTGAATCAGTTTTTAATAATCATCTTGAAGCAATTAAATGTCAAATAATGATTGTTTATTGTTTATAAAGTTTTCCCAATGTTCTAAAGATTTATCAAACAAAGAATTATTTTATAAATCAGAAGCTATGTTGACTCCGCCCACTACTGTTGATTGTCAGTACCACTAACAGTCCGTGCAGATTAGTGATGGCAAAATAAAATCGATTTTTCGGAAAAATCGATTTTTACCATTCGATACATCGATTTTTTGTTCACGATTTTTTATCGAAATCGATTTTACTCTTTCGATACATCGATATATCGAAAAATCGATTTTCAAGAAATTTTGCCATCATAGTGATGGCAAAATAAAATCGATTTTTCGGAAAAATCGATTTTTACCATTCGATACATCGATTTTTTGACATAGATTTTTTGTTCATGATTTTTTATCGAAATCGATTTTACTCTTTCGATACATCGATATATCGAAAAATCGATTTTTCAAGAAATTTTGCCATCACTAGTGCAGATGCAGCCGTAGAGCCGTCTCCAGTCCAGTTCAAATCTTGGAAGTCCAACCGTAGTTTAACCGTTTATGATGGCAATTTAGGTTTGAAGTTGTGAGGAGGATAGGAAAATAAAACACTTCACATTGCTTCAAAATAATTTATTTTGCAGTATTAAATTCGTAGATTATTTATACCCGTTTTTATCGTTATTCACGAATTACTTCTCGTCTCGAAAAATCTCGATCAAAATAAAATCTCGTCTCGGAACGAGATTAAAAATTTCTCGAAAATTTCTCGTAATTCCGAGACCCGTCCATCCCTAACAGTAAGTTGCATGTCTGCTGTCAAAACGAAAATGATTGGTTTTACGTCGCGTTTAGCACAGCTTATACCAGTTTAAGTGCAGTGCTATTGTGTGACATCGTGATTTTACATATAAGTGTGTAGTGTCAGTAAGTAGGGATTAGAGAATGTCTGCTTCAAATGCCGTTAGTATATTAAAGTGTTTTATGAGAAAAAAGTGTTATGAGTGAGAGTGTGGTTATGGTCACTACGGAAATCAATAGTGCATTGGACTACGTTCACATAACACAAAATAAACCAAAATTAATGACTATTTCACTAACTTTCCTTGCTCATGCACAACAACATTGAATCCTGACATAGGATTAGACGTAGAGGAAATTGTCTAACATGTAATCGATAAATCAATTAACTTTGGTGCATTGGACTACGTTCACGTGAATAACACGAAATAAACCAAAATTAATGACTATTTCACTAACTTTCCTTGCTCATGCACAACAACATTGAATCATGACATAGGATTAGACGTAGAGGAAATTGTCTAACATGTAATCGATAAATCAATTAACTTTGCTGGTACTCAGCTTAATTAATTATACGGTAAATGATTAATTGAGAACATTTATATCGTATAAAGGTTTTTTAATTTCTTTGATTTATAACAAATTACTGTATTTATTACATTTTGTATTTTCTTTACAAAAATTTATTAGTTGTTTAAAGTTTTTATAATAGGCTATTTTTTCATAACATAAATTATTTGTTTTATATGTGTTTTTTTGTATGCTTGATTTCATACATTTTCAATGAAATATTTCTAGTGAGGCTTCATTAAAATTGCACTTGCTATATGGGGAGTTTAAAAATATACTCTGTTAGGGTGCACCTTGATAAGACGAATTATCAGCAAAATAACCTTGATAGCACGACACTTGATTAGAAGAACACCTTGATAAGACGTCAGTTTTGTGTGACCCCTTGAGAGTCGTCTTATCAAGGTTCTACTGTATTGTGTGAAAGATATAAAGACCATATACCGTCATAATACCCATTGAGGAAAAATACTCACGCATAAATGTATCCCATTTTAGTTTCAATATAATTCTTAATGCCCATCGGACTCGGCGACATCGGTACTCCGCTTCATCGGAACTGAAAATCTGGATATTTTTAATTTTTTTTTTCTTACGAAATAAATAATTTTTCTGTTTTAGCGCCTTCAATTTTCATTCGTTCTATCCGCACAACAGTGAAGTATCACATTTTGCATCAAAAGTCATTAGGCGTTTTCCATAATCTGTACCCATCGATGTGATTTAAGAGGCCGTGGGGTATTCGCACAAAAATAGAAAGTGGAAGGGGGCAGGAAGTGAACATCCGCATCCACCGCTTCCCAAACTGTCATTCAGTCTGTCTTGCGTCGCGACTGCACCTGTGTTACGTGGAAGTCAGTTGACTGCTGGAATATGAATATGGAATATAAGAATAAAGATTTTGGATCTTTATTTTCTGCGTTGTTTTTATTCCTATAGGTTCATTGTTACCATGTTCAAAGTTTGAGTGCCTTATTTTCATAAAATGTCTTGTGTTATCTTAAAAACAAGAGTGAATACAATCACGATAGGTCACCGTACGGGCGGAAATGATGACTCACGACGGACTCCGCTTTATCGGAATTTTTTGACATCCGAACCGGCCGTCCGCCACATTAGTTCCGATGAACGAGAGTGTACTGTATAAGAATTCTGTCTAAATTGTGTTTTGATGTCCCGCCATATAAACTGATCCCAAAAGATTTTGATGATTCTACATAGGCAAAGTAGAGCATTTTTAGTGTGTCAACAGAGCAAAATGTGGACATTCTATATATAGCATATAGTCCAGAAGTAATTTTATCGACAACATGGTCAACATGTAGGTTCCATGAAAGGTTTTGGTCAAGGATTAAACCTAAAAATACAGTATTGTGGATGTTACTTCTTGCAAGTTCTGGTTGTTTAAATTTATTTTTGGATTTATTGGATTTCTGCTTTTACCTGCTGTAAAAACAATGAAGTTACTTTTACTTGTATTCAATAACAGCTGGTGATTATTTACAAAATTACTTATTTTAGTTAAACAGTCAGAGGAATGAATTTCTAAATTTTTCAAGAATAAATCACTGATTTTTATACTGGCATCATCAGCATATAGGCATATTTTGTTTTGAATGATATCAGAAACAGTAGAAGGCAAACCCCTTACATAGCAAAGGAATAAAAGAGGTCCTAATATAGATCCTTGAGGTACGCCATGTTGAATTTCAGCAAGAGGAGAACAATTGGAAACTAAATGATTATTTTTAAACTGTTTGATCTCAACATATTGTGACCTGTGTGTTAAATATGAATTGAACCACCTCAAAACACAGTCATCAATGCCAATTTTTTTTAAATTTTTGCAATAGTAACTTATGTGACACACTATCAAATGCTTTATTCAAGTCTAAAAACATTCCCACAGTTTTTTCTCCTCTATCAACAGAATTTATCATTGAATCTATAAAATCTATGGCAGCAGTAATAACAGATCTAGATGGTCTAAAGCCATGCTGCTCATCATCATGCAATAAATTTGTTTCTAAGTAAGTTGAAAATTGGTTATACACTACTTTTTTCATAAATTTTGGATAAAGTAGGTAATAAGGACAATGGTCGGTAATTATTTACGATTTTAGCATCAGACTTTTTATATACAGGTACTACTTTTGCAATTTTGAGTTTAGACGGAAAAATCCCACAGATCAAAGAAGAGTTAATTAAGTGAACCAGGGGTTTGACCAGTTGTTTTCTTGCATACTTAACTAGCTGTTGCCCGTCACGGCTTCGCCCGTGATTGAATTTATTTTATAGGTAATACAATGGTTTTGAAGAGCAACGAAATCTACTTCCTTGAGAATGACATTGGAACAATGAAGTAGTGTGAGTGGAGCTCTGAAGGAATTTCGCAAAACCTGTTCTTAGAGAGAAAAGGTTTCTTAAATAGAAAAGGCCCAAACCTATGAGAAAATAGGAACGACCATGGGTCATTCCATATCAAATCAACCAATGGTCTGAACCTCACCATCTCAGATTATTATAATTTTTTGTGTGATGGTTCTAGCCATCAAAACAAATAAAAATGCAAAATTTCAGATTTTTTTTACATACGGTTTTAAAGTTATTAATTTTTAAAAATTCAAAAATGCGCTAAATTTTTGAGCGTTTTGGTTTCTTTAAACAGCGATATTTTCAAAACTACTAAAGATAGAAAGCTGAAACTTTCACCAATTTATTCTGTTTAACATGAGCTTTAATTTGATACCATACATGATCAAATTGTAAAATTAAAGGGTTTTTCCAAAATGTTCATAAAACAATTTTTGAAAAATGTCCAAAACGTATTTTTTTATTTTTTTGAAAAAAGTATATATTATTCATATACAAAAGTAGTACATATGTACCAAATTTTAGAATGGGATGACAATGGGATCATATTTTAAAGAAATATTTTTAATCGTTACCTCGCCCAGTTTTTAACCCATCATAACGACCTTGATGGAAAAATTTTCACAAACAACAAAACAAAGTGAACGAATGACATTATTAACGCTTCTACCTAAAAGTTGGAGTGTAAAAAAAATTTAGGAAGAATTTGGAGTATCCAATTACATGGCTCGGTCAGTAAAAAAGTTAGTTAGAGAAAAGGGGATTTTATCTATTCCAAACCCAAAACCAGGTAAAGCACTGGATGAAGCTACTACTAGTTTGGTTAAAGAGTTTTATCACAGTGATGAAGTTAGTAGAATGATGAAAAAAAAGGATTTTGTCATAATCAGAGAAAAAGGGTCTAAACTCCAAATACAAAAGTGTTTAGTGTTAAGCAATCTGTCAGAACTTTAGTTGTTTAAGGAAAAGTACCCAGCTAATCACATAAGGTTTTCCAAGTTTTGCCAGTTGAGGCCAAAAAACTGCATTTTAGCGGGTAGAAGTGGCATACATACTGTGTGTGTGTGTGTGCACAATACATCAAAATGTGAAACTGATGATGAAGAGTATAGGGCTTACAAGCATAATGTGGAATGGAGATAGTACCCCGTTAAAATCATACTATTGTTGTCTGGCAAAGATCATGTGCAATCCTCCTTCACAAGAGTGTTACATGAATGAATGTAAAGAATGCCCGACTGTTGAAAAATTACGAGATGCTTTAATAAATAAATTTGAAGATGAACTTGTAGATGAAGTGACATACAAGCAATGAATTACTGTCGATAGGTGTACCTTGCAGTCTATAACGAAAAACGTAGACGAGTTTGTTGATAAATTCCTGGAAATGCTCATAAAACTGAAGACACATTCATTCATTGCGAATATGCAAAAAGAGTGCTATTCAGAGAAGGAAAACTTGACAACAGGAGAGCTTGTCATCAACCGTGACTTTGCAGAAAATTATTCGTTTATACTCCAAGACGAAGTACAGTCATTTCACTGGACATCAACAAAGGCTACTGTACATCCCTTTATTGTTTATTACAAGGTGGGAAAACAAAATGAAACATATGCAGTACATATTTATATCAGACTGTTTAGAACACAATACTGTTGTGTTTCACGTTTTCCAAAATAAATTGATTTCCATACTAAATTTAAAAAAATAACATACTTCTCGGATGGTAGTTCTGCACAGTATAAGAACAAGAAAAACTTCCAAAACCTTTGCTTCCACAAAACTGATTTTGAAATTGAAGCAGAATGGCAATTTTTTGCCACATCCCATGGTAAAAGTGCATGCGATGGACTTGGTGGAACTGGCAAACGACTTGCTGCCGAAGCTAGTTTGCAACGGCCTTACAACAACCAAATAAAAACACCACTGCAATTGTATGAGTTTGCTATAACTAGTATATCTGGCATGGATTTTTTATATTGTTCGCAATCAGAATATGAAGATATGGGGAAAAACTTTCTTCTCGTTTCAATGATACAGTGGCTATTGTTGGAACTCATAAGTTCCATTCTTTCAACCCAGTTTCAGAAAATCAACTCAATGTTAAGTACTATGAATATAGATAGTCCCAATAAGTTCACCAAAATCATCACAGAGTTTGACTTTATAACACCAACAGATCTACAATATATTGAATCATTCTTTGTAACTGTTGCATATGATAAATTCTGGTGGCTCTCATGCAATCTTGAAGAGAACGACGAGACTTGTGAATTTAAAGTTAGTTTTCTACACCCAAAAGGACCTGCTGCATCCTTCTATTATCCAAAGCCAAGTGACATTTTGACTATCCCAGGGTGAAAATTGCTTCAAAAAGTAGATCCCAAGGCTGCTACTGGAAGGACGCATACTTTAAGCAAAGAAGAAAATTCGCTATCTTCAATGACATTAGAAAAGTACCTCAAAAGAAACAAATAACTTAAAATATCAAGAAACCATATTTGTAATTTAGTCTTAGGTAGTATTTGAAGTGGTCATGAAGGTGGTGACTTATTTTCATACAATAACTTAAGGATCCGATTATTAACATACTTCTGATTATGTGTCCACATTCCATGAGTGATGTTCATCAATAAATAGGCGAGGTAAGACAAAATAATATTTTATTTACATATGATCCCATTGTCATCCCATTATAAAATTGGGCACGATTGTACTACATCTGGGTATGAATAACATACTTTTTTTCAAAAATTAAAAAAAAATACGTTTTCAAAATTTTGTAAAATTTATTTTTGGAAAATTTTGGAAAATCACATTATTTACCAAACATGACTATGATTAGTATCAAATTAAAGCTAATTAAAAACAGAACAAAATGGTGAAAATTTGAACCTTCTATGTTTAATAGTTTTAAAACTACAGCCGTTTAAAGAATCCAAAACGCATGTAAATTTAGCGCATTTTTGATTTTTCAAAAATTTATAACTTCTAAACCACATGGGGAAAAAATCTGAAATTTTGCATTTTTATTTGTTTTGATGGTAGCAACAAGTAAACAAAAAATCAGGACATTCTGAAACCTTAAGGTCCAAAATTATTTTTTTGTTGGTTGATTTGACGTGGAATGACCCCCATGTCAAATTTCAACCCCGTAGGCTCTACAGTCATATTGAAGACATGTGGGTCGGAGCCCTAAAGAACATTAAACAGTACTTTTGCAAAACTGTCTCTGACAGTGAACACCTATTAGCAAACCGGAACCTTTACGTTAAATTTCAACCCGTAGGATCTATAGTAGATTTGAGAATTTGTGGGGAGGAGCCCTAAAAAAAATTTGCAAAATTGTTTCTTATTGATCACCTATGAACAAAAAGGAACGTCCATGTCAAATTTAAAACTCGTTGGCCCTTGATTAATTTTGAAGTCAGGTGAGGTGGAGCCCTAAAGAACTACAAAAACTATATTTACAAAACCATTTTCGTAGTGAGCACCTGTTAGCAAAACGGAACATCCACGTTAAATTTATACCCCCTAGAATCCATGGTAATCTTGAGGTTCTATGGGGTGGAGCCCTAAACGAAATTTTTCAAAATTATTTCTTAGTAAGTAACTATGAGCAAAGAGGAACGTCCGATTCAAATTTAAACCCCGGAGGCCCAACAGTAATTTTGAAGTCCTGTGGGGCGGAGCCCTAAAGAACTTGGAAAACTGTATTTGAAAAACTGTTTTTTAGTGAGCGAGCACCCGTGAGCAAAGAGAAACGTCCATGTTAAATATCGACCCCGGAGGCCCAAAAGTAATTTTGAAGTCCTGTGGGGTGGAGCCCTAAAGAACTTCGAAAACTGTGTTTGCAAAACCGTTTTCTTAGCACCCATGAGCAAAGAGAAACGTCCATGTCAAATAACGACCCCGGAAGCCCTAAAGTAATTTAAAGTCCTTTAGGGCGGAGTCCTAAAGAACTTCGAAAACTGTATTTGAAAACCGTTTTTTAGTGAGCACCCATGAGCAAAGAGAAACGTCCATGTCAAATATCTTACTTGACATGGAATATCTATATCTATAATATCTATACTTTAGGGCCCGGAGGCCCTAAAGTAATTCCGAAGTCCTGTGGGGCGGAGCCCTAAAAGGGATGTTTAAAGCACTTTTTTGAGCACCTAAGAAAAAAGAGATCACTCCAAATTTCAACCGTGCAGGTTTCCTAATTCGTATTTAAAATTGGCCATGCGGATAGCGTTATATTAAAATTTCGAAGGCCTGTGGGGCGGAGCCCTGAATGAATTTTGTTAAATCATTTCTTTGTGAGCACCTAAGAGGCAAGACGAACCTGTGTTTAATGTTTGAAGTAAATACGTTTGGTAGTTCCTGAGATTTCATGATGAGTCAGTCAGTAATCACTCCCCGTCAGGTTTAGCTTGGTCGCTAAGCTCACTCGCCGCAACTATCCTCTAGTTTCTTATTACCAATCTCCCCTCAATAATTTGAATCAGAACAGCTGTTTACAAAATTAATATTCCTTAATGTAATCATATGTTCCAATACAAAAATGTTGCTTCCATAAGAATAACATGGTAACTTTGAAGACGTGTGGGGCGGAGCCCTGAAGGAATTTTCAAAACCGTTTCTTAGTGGATGCCTACACCTTAAAAGGAACGTCCATACAAAATTTCAAGGTTCTAGGTCTAGTAGTTTAGGCTGTGCGTTGATACGTGAGTCAGTGGTATTTGACAAATATATAGTAGATTACAGTACACTCTCGTTCATCGGACTCGGTGACATCGGAACTCCGCTTCATCCGAACTGAAAATCTGGATATTATTAATTTTTTCTCTTAAAAAATAAATAATTTTTCCGTTTTAGCGCCTTCAATTTACATTTGTTCTATCCGCACAACAGTGAAGTATCACACTTTGCAACAAAAGTCATCAGGCGTTTTCCATAATCTATACTCATCGATATGATTTACGAGGCCGTGGAGTATTCACACAAACATAGAAAGAGTGAGGGGGCAGGAAGTGAACATCAGCGTCGACCGCTTCCCAAACAGTCATTCAGTCTGTCTCGCGTCCGCGACTGCACCTGTGTTAACGTGGAAGTCAGTTGACTGCTGGAATATGAAAATGGAATATGAGAATAAAGATCTTTATTTCCTGCGTTGTTTTTATTCCTATAGGTTCATTGTTACCATGTTCAAAGTTTGAGTGCCTTGTTTTCATAAAATCTCTTGTGTTATCTTAAAAACAAGAGTGAATACAATCACGATAGGTCAACGTACGGGCGGAAATGATGACTCACGACGGACTCCGCTTCATCGGAATTTTTTGACATCCGAACCGGCCGTCCGCCACATTAGTTCCGATGAACGAGAGTGTACTGTACTATCATGGGTACATCAAAACCTGTAGTAAATTTGTTATCAAATGGTCAAAATTTTTAAAATATCTTCATCAATAATTGATTTGAATCTAAATTTTTTTGTATGAAAGCATTCAGGTTCATTTATAGTTTGGTTGTTTTGTGTTAAGTGTGGAACTATTGATGAATTAACATAATCATTGAAAAATGTATTAAAGATACAACTTATCTCGCTAGGTTCAGTAATAAGTTTACCATTTAATTCAATTTCAAGTTTGTTTAAATGGCCTAATAAAAAATTAATATTAAAGAGTGTTATCATTAGAAAGTATTTATTAATCACAATCATAAGTATCTATATATTAATAGGCAAGCATGTTTATTTTCCTTTTTTTCTCAGCTCGTGTGTATCTTAAGAGAAATCCGCACATTCTGTTAGAAAGGCTCAGGGTAGATGAAGAAAGGGGCAAAAGGGGTCTTCTTGGTCGGTAGATGAACAGAATGCCATTATAATCACATCAGGCACCAGGGTTACGCCCTACAGGCTTTCAGAGTTGTAATTTTAAATTTATGAAAGAAAGGTAATTTATTTAAATAAATTAAAGTCCAAATCAGGTGAATGTTTGGGAGAATTTCGAGCGGGGCGATCTCTTAATACAAAAAAATTTATTTAAATTTCCTTATATGTATAAGATTTTGTTACTGTTACTCCTTATTCAGATTAATCTCAATAGTGATTCTCTGAATAACTATTAATTAATAGTTTACGAGTGATACTGGAATTTTTGAAAAAAATTACTGGAAATATACTGGAATTCCAAAATCAGATATCAGTAGACACCCTGAATTGGCTACTCCTATGTTTGTAGTTGTTTGGTTACCTATGTTACTTGATATGATTCTTACAGATATGCAGACCGAGCTCGAAAAATAAAAAATAAACCAGTCGTTAATCAGGATCCTCAAAAACAAGAGATCAATAGGTTGAAGCAAACGGTAAGTCTTATAATTTACCCTAGGCTATGTAAAATCTAATTCAAAACTGAAAATTAAAAAAAAGGGTGTGTGACAGAATTTGAGCTCAATCCGACCTTTTTCTAACATTACCTGATCTGAATCAATAAAACAAAAACAAAAAACTCTGCAGTCCAGCTTTTATAAAGTCCCATCATTAAACTTTATAATATGGTTTATTGGGTCAAAATAAGCAAAAAGTTCACAGGAAGGAATGTACTAAAATGCATATTTACTATCCACTAAATATCCGCCATTTCGTTTTTTACACTGAATAATTTTTATTTCCTTAAGGGAGAGTTGTATTAATTTCATTGGTATGAATCTTTATCACACTCCAAACAAATTACAGCTAACAATTAGGGTAATCAATGATTTTATCTTGTAGGTATTGAACTAATCTTGGCTATTTTATCCAAGTTTAAAATACTACACATCCCTATGACCCAGTAAAATGTGGCCTCCTAGAAAATATAACAGAAATTTCCAGTCATCTTGAAAATAAGTATTTTTATCTTGCAATCATATTTTCTCTTAAAGTTTATTTATGAATAATAAAAACTTAAGCCATTGTTTTTTAGATTGAAGACCTGCGTCTACAGATAGCTTCAAACCAGGTTGGGATGACGTGCCCTCCAGAACACGAAGAGCTAATGAAAAAGAATAAAATATTGTCAGAGAAAAATAAAAAACTTGGTGCAAGTTTAGATAGCGCTTTGCTTCAGGCCACCTCTCTTCTTGAAAGAACACAAATTGTAAGTTATTATATGTGGATGATTCTACTGTTTCAATATTATTTTTTGGCAAAAAAATAGGGAGGGGTCGGTTGTCGTTTTTATCGGTTTCCGGCGATAAAACCAATAAGGGGCCGTCCATAAATTACGTCATTTGAAAATAGGGGGGGGGGGGGTCGAGATTGAAAATGACGGTAGGGTGATGTGCAAGGAGGGGGGGATTCGGATTTCATATGATGTCATTTAAAAAATGATGTTTTATATCAAATTTTGACAGTAAAACAATGATAAATTTGTACACAATTCAACAAATAATTATCTAATCAAATACATTAGACTATTTTTAGGCATTGTTTTATAGTTTATTTTAGTTTGTTTTTCCATTGAGAAAGTCATTTTGGCTTTATTTCTGAAGGTAAATTCTGATTTGATTGGTCAATGTCTTTAGTTTATCAGGTAGCATTCATCGTCAGACCAAGATAAGTAGAAAAACATTATATTTACTTAAAAAGGGTTTGTTAAAAATGACGTCATTATTCTGAGAGGGGGGTGTCAGACAAATTATGATGGTAGGATATTTTAGGGGGGGGGGAGTCCAAAAATGGCCAAAAAGCGCTGACGTAATTTATGGACGGCCCCTAACCGAGAATAGATAACAAATGTCTGTTTTCGGTTTATCTGTTACTTTTTGCTAACAAAAGATAAAAGTTAAACAGAAATAAATTGTAAAGGAAAGGACGGCAACAGTTCTAAGAAGACAATACAATTATTGTAATATGAGACGACCGATGGAATTTGCCGATAAGAGCTCTATTGTTTGGCATCCGGCCAGTGAGATCACTTATCTGATGTCCTTATCAGTTCTCTAGTTCATTATATTTGGTTTCTAATCCAATTGTCTTACAAAAACAAATAATAGTTCATTTTTTTCATCTGATTTTCACGAATTGAATAAAACTTTAATCAAAGTTCTAGGACTTACGGTTTAGCTTGTATAAGTGAATTAATGTTATTATTAAGTTGTTTTCAATATTGAACTGAAAAATACTACAACAGTCCTTATTTTTTATGATTACTCATTTTTCAGTTATAGAAATCAAATTATTATTTTACTGAGTTCAATTAATTAAAACTGAAAAGAATTGCCTGAACAAAATGCATTTCTTTACACATAATAGATAATAATAAAAAATAAATAAAAAAATGAGACGTGGAATAACAAAACGTTTTCCGTAATTTGAAGGTGTTTCTTGACTTTTTTTAATCGGTTGGATTTTACGATTTTTATTCTATCCTCCCACATATTTCACCAATTCCTACAAAAATAAAATAGGCTAGTCAAAACTTTTGATTGTTTAGTTTTTGCTTAAAATTGCAAATTTGCCCACTGAAATGGTTGTATAGCTTTTTGACTACTTTCAGATAAAATATCGGGACGGGATTGCTCGTCTCAAAGCTATCAGGAAATATTCATTTAACTTATCTGAGCATTGTATAAAGACAAATTAATGTTAAATATCAACTGATTATGTTTCCAAATTGTTCCACTCGTTTTTGTTTAAGTTACAATGAACGTTCTTTGTTGAAAAGATTAAAAATATCTACTTTATATTTTTGCAGTATACAATGAGATGAGGGAAAAGTATAAATTTTCTTGTAATCAAAGAAATTTTAATCCATGTGTTTGTGGAGAAAATTCAATTTTTCGTTTAGTGGTAAACGCAGTACGTTGTTAAAAGTCACAGATGCGCATAGGGTCAAATTCACGCTGCTCAGCTGCTAGCTATCCGATTGAGACATCAATACATTAATGTTTGAAGCTTTTAACACCTTTTTTTTTAAATTGTTGGAGAAAGTATGTGTCAGTTATCTGGTACCGTTTATTTAAAACTATATTTGATTAAATGGCAATGTAACAGGTGGGAATAACATAAACTATTGGCGGGAAATATGGGGATTATAAAAAAATTTGAATTCAATTTTGTGGACACTTGCTGTTAATACATGGCCTACATACTATTTTGGTTTGATAAATTGTAAAATTAACATAAAATTCTAAAATAAAAAATTCTAAAATTCAAACCATTGTTTTTCATGTTTTGTTTATTGGCTAACTGTTTTTAGTCCAATTACGATTAACAAAATATAGGCTACTTAACATTTATTGGTAAACATTGTTATAAACTATTATAAATGTTCTTAAATATTTTTAATTGTCTATGTACGGGAGATGTCCAAGAACATTTAGTTTTGAGCTCAGTGTCTACTGATGCGGTAAAATAACTTTACCAGCCTGTTAAGTGACAAGTATGTTTCCAACTTGACAACTCATTCAGGGTGTCCTTATACTGTATGAGTTGTCACATTGAAAATATTGTGTCACTTAACAGACGGATTAGGCTAATATGTTATTTTACTCTTATCGATTTTATTCAAACATTGGCTATAAAAATACAAGTGAACTTTTTATGTCAATTTCTTATCTATTAAAACCTTTAATATCCGACCTTCCCACTAACGATGCTTCCTGATATCCGACCTAGTGTTTGACTGACTGTGATTTAGGGGTCTGCGGTACAACAATTTTTAGGTCGGTATGGTACAATTTTTGTGTAAGTCAGTTTTCGGTACAAAATCGGTACGGTACGGTAAGCGTTATCAATATAGGCCTAGCAGTAGCAATATCGATCGGCGGTAACATTTCAAATACCTAATTACCTCATTAACCATATAGTAGGTTACAACTTTAATAGGAAAAATATCATAATCACTTAAGTTACTTCACACCTGTGCATGTATGCTGGTGATATCAGTTTAATGCTAAGTAGTAAAAATGAACATGAAGTGATGAGCAGCATCATAAGAAAACAATAACTGAAAACATTGATTTACGGTATTTTTTTTCTGTTAAAAAACTTTCAAACATAGAGATTTTCAAAAGAAAGCCTATAGCCTACATGCTGTATCACTCTTTTTTCAATTCGTCGCCTAAATACGGGGTGTCCCATAATAGTCCCCCCCCCCCCCCCCCCCCCCGGTTAATTTATGAACGGCTATATATTTTCAAACGAACTTCAATACACGTTACCAGGGTAATGTAAAGTACTTTTTGGTGGTATTTTGAAATTCACCCCCCATCCCCAAATAGGGGTTGCTGGGGGTAACTCAACAATTTTAATTACGAACCCCCAATTTTTATGTTATTTTTGGATTCTACACGTGTTTTGAGACTCTTTTATTCCTTGACATTTTTCTCTAAACTTAACGGTTAGGGAGCTACATCCAATAAAAGATCAGTTTTAGTTCCATAAGAATAACATGGGGCAAACTTAAATTGCCTATATCTCCAGAACCATTTAGTCAAATAAAAAATACTCAGGTATAAAAATGTCTTTAAATTATGTTTTAAGATGTTTTTCACTAGATACAAACATAAAATATTTACAAATTTTATTATTTGTCCGCCATATTTGAAATAATATTAGTTATGATTGAATGACAATTTTATGAGTGAAATGTTCCTAAAACATAATCTTAAGACATTTTTATACTTGAGTATTTTTTATTTGACTAAATGGTTCTGGAGATATAGGCAATTTAAGTTTGTCCCATGTTACTCTTATGAGACAATAAATGGACTTCCATTGGCTGTAGCTCCCTAACCATTAAGTTTAGAGAAACATGTCAAGGAATAAAAGAGTCTCAAAAACATGTGTAGAATCCAAAAATAACATAAAAATTGGGGGTTCGTATTTAAAATTTTTGAGTTACCCCCAGCAATCCCTATTTGGGGATGGGGGGGTGAATTTCAAAATACCACCAAAAAGTACTTTACATTACCCTAGTAACGTGTATTGAAGTTCTTTTGAAAATATACAGCCGTTCAAAAATTAACCAGGGGGGGGTCTGTTATGGGACACCCGGTATATAAAAGAACAGACTTAAGGATTTAACTTAATGAAAAAAATTCAAAACAGAACTCAAAAACTATTTTTAGCAGGCGTTTGTAGCCGCAGTAGGCTAGACAATAGACAATATTTATTTGATCATTAAATACATGATACATGATACATTAAATACCCCTACTCTTTCTGGTTTTCATCAATGATTTAAGTAAATCAATACCCTCAAATCTGTTTCTCTATGCTGACGATACAATAGCATTAATAAAAAGTAATTCACTTGAAAATCTTATAAATGAATCAAAAGTAACTTTAAATCAACTAGAGAAATGGTTTTCAGACAATGGCCTCCTTTTGAATGAGTCTAAAACCAATTTAATTCATTTCAAAGCAAGTAACCACCATAGCAACTCTTTAGACCATATAAATCTCAATAATTTAAATTTTGTCTTTTCACATAAATTTTTGGGCATACATTTTGACCAATTTCTCAAATGGGATTTTCATATTAATTTTATAGCCAATAAGTTACATAGTTTTAGGTATGCTCTAAGTGTTGTAATGAAATCGACATCTATTGAAACCTGTAAAATTGTATATTATTCCTACATAGAGTCAATTTTAAGATATGGTATTGTCTTATGGGGGTCCCAAAAGAAAATTGAAAGGGTTTTTGTTGCACAGAAAAGTATCATAAGAAAATTAGTCCAAACAAATAGAAGAACAACATGTAGACCATTTTTTAAACAGCTTCAAATTCTGACAATTTCCAGTTTGTATATTTTAGAAACATTAAAAATGTTTAAAACTCGCCCAGATTTATTTGATAAATACCAGTTCAGCCACAGTTATAACACAAGAAACAATTCAATTTCTTTTCCTAATCACAAATCAAAATTATTTGCAAGTAGTCCAGTGTACATGGCAATTAAAATATATAATAAACTTCCGCTAAATATATCTAGGCTTGGCACAAAACAACTCCTTTTAAAGGTTAAACAAATTTTTTTGGAAAAAGCATACTATAACTTAGAAGAGTTCTTTTCGGAAAGCTGGGAGACACTTGTGTAAATGAACTATTGTAAATGTATTTTATTATATGTGAGTGATTTCATTTTTCTTTTTTTTTTACTTATGTAGACTAATAATAAATTTGACCATGCACCTGTATTTTGTACTCTGTACATACTGTATACGTTTTGTGCAATAGAGATATGATTATGATTATGATTATTACATGAGGTACAATAGATCAAGTCATGTTATAACATAGATAGGCCTATATTAATATTAGTCATGAAGTTAAAATTTTATTTCAAACAAGTTGTGTTCAAAAACCTCTTCAAAATCATACATAGGGTTCAACAATAACCAGTCCTTAACAGACTTCTTAAACTTTATGTTAGAAACATAGTGAGCTTCTGGAGAGAGCTTATTAAAGAGAATTATACCAATCTCCTTGTGACATTTTTGTGTGAATCTCAACCTATTAAAGTTTCTATGAATATTTTGCCTGTTCCTAGTACCCTAATTATGTGCATCAGTGTTCAATGGTAAATTACCGAGATTAATTTTTACATCAATAAGACATTCCATAATAAAGTGATTTACGACAGTCAGGATTTTTTCACTTATAAATAATGGCTTACAATGAGCTAAATAAGGAGAAAAAGTAATAATTCTCAAAACTTTTTTTTGTAATAATAAAACTCTTTGAGCTGAAGGACTGTTCCCCCAGTATAAAATTCCATACACCATGACACTATGAAACAAAGCAAAGTATATATATTTCTCATGTAGTTGACAGGTAAACAATTCCTAAGATGCCTAATAACATAAATCAAACGTGACAACTTTTTACACAATTCATTGATATGATTGGACCTTGTCAACTTTACATCTAAAGAAATACCTAACAGATTAACTACATTTACATAATTATGAACATAATTTCTTAAGCTAAAATTAATCATTTGTGTTTTTGTTAAGTTAAGCAACAATTTATTTGAATTGTACCAAGTACTGGCTTCTTGCATCACATTGCTCATGAAAAGATTGAGATTGGTTTCAGTCTGGTCAGTTTGAAAAAATGTTACGTCATCAGCGTACAAAGTGGCCTGGGAAGAAACATTTGAATCTAAATCATTAATTAAAACGACAAATAAAAAAGGCCCCAGAACCGTGAGATGACCAACCATCATCACTAAAAACTTTTTGGCAACGATCTGACAGATAAGATTCAAGAAAACTTAATTCGTTGCCATTGATATCATACAAGGACAATTTTTTCAATAGGATGCCATGGTCGACGCAGTCGAAGGTCTTTCTC
Source organism: Neoaliturus tenellus (assembly GCA_030545055.2). Taxonomy (NCBI): domain Eukaryota; kingdom Metazoa; phylum Arthropoda; class Insecta; order Hemiptera; family Cicadellidae; genus Neoaliturus; species Neoaliturus tenellus. The sequence continues at coordinate 143,506,811 of CM061532.1, read as the reverse complement.
AGGTCACAAAGGATCGCTGAAGTGACACTGTTGGCTTCAAAGCCTTCAGTGATAGCAGAGACAAGTACCCCGACCGCGCCCACCGTGGACATCCCTGGTCTAAAGCCATGTTGCTTTTGAGATAACATGTGATTGTCTTCAAAGAAACTACTAACCTGGATTTTGAAAGCTGCTTCAAAAACCTTGGAGAACACGGGTACCACAGAGATCGGCCTGTAGCTCTCAAGCCTAGGCCTATTGTAGAAGCGGCAGATGCCATCATTGGAGTGGTATCGCCAGTGTTCGAATCACTCATGATTACAATTAATTATTTATTTACAACAAAACTATTGGTGCTTTACATTTTGTTGAATTAAAATCCTACACATATTTCATAAAACTTCCATGGCAAATATCATTAAACGCGATGTAATAGTAGGCTTGAATTCTGACTAAAGACAGAGCAAGCGTAATAACCAATCCAACAAGAGTAGACAAAATACAACGAGAAAGTAAACGCCTCAGAGTATGTTTATACACCGTCTAAACCTCTTGTAGGAACATATATAACAATGTAAAATATAGTTATTTTGAAAACATGACCCATATTTTAAAAGCCAATCTTGTGTTTGCTAAACAAATTGAAAAATTTAGAATGTTTCTAGTTTTCTCTGATCGATATAAATTCATTTGAACAAACAGGTTTTGGATGGTCTTACTCTTTGCGCAAAGCGATCGTGTATTATTTTCTGAATGCATTCAGCTAATCCGGGTCACTTTAAAGGTCAGGATTTAACCTCATTGGTTAGGACATATCTTTTCAATCAGCAGTCGATACAGTTCTCGTCACTTCTCGACAGTTCTCTTATCAAACAACTGTCCTTACTGACGCTAGCGTCTCTGGCGGCAGGCATTCGTATCACTGTAGTATGTTGTAGTTGTCACCGAATAAGAGATAATTTACTTGATCAGCCACTATGAGTGTTCTTGCCAACGAGAACATAATTGTCCAAATGATGTTGGACCGCGAATTGTAAACTGTATTCCTATACGTTGACTCAGCAGTCGGCGAACACTACATCGATAATCGTTCATTAACTTGTAATCTTGTTGCTGAGCGATGATGTCAAGCCTTTCTTTTTTGTGTTATCCACAAAAACAAAGAGATAACGACAAAATATTAATTAATTCGGTTTTTCTAAAGTAAAATATAAGTTGTAGATACACGTAATATTTTTGACATTTGCAAGCTGTACCAAACCAGATTTGTACCGATGTCTTTAACCGTACTGAACCGATGACGGTATTTCGCCTTGTAACATACCTGTAACAAATTTTCGGTGCACTGCAGACCCCTACTGTGATTCCCATGCACTCTATTGGCAAGCCCAGTCAGACTTGAAACATTGACTCATCTAATAGTTCAGTTATGCTGTTACAACACCTAACAGATTATGCTGTTAGTTCAGCATTGTTTTAGCGAATTTCCCTATAGGGAATACGCTATTACGGTAGTAGCCATGGTAAGACCTAAGCCCAGGACCACTTTACTTTTCATTTTGAGGTCCCCAGAAGCCAAAAACACCATTCGTTCATTTTCATATATATGTATATCTACTATATATTTGCCAAATACCACTCACTCACGTATCAGAGTATCTCCAATACTATAAGGCCTAGAGGGTTAAAACTTGGCATGTACGTTCATCTTTGTTAAAAAACGCTCACTAAGAAACGGTTTTGCAAAATTCCATCAGGGCTCCGCCCCACACGACTTGAAAATTTTGTTACAATGTTATTCTTATGGGGGATTTTTAATAGAAATCAAAGCAACAACGAATCTCGAAAACTAGCCAACCTGAAGGGTTGAAATTTTGTATAGACGTTCCTTTCTACCCATTGATGCTCACTAAGAAACGGTTTTACGAAATTCCTGCAGGGCTCCGCCCCACACGACTTCAAAATTTCGTTACAGTGTTATTCTTATGGAGCACTTAAAATACGAATCTAGGAAACAACGAATCTCCAAAACTATAGGACATACAGGATTGAAATTTGGAATGGATGTTCCTCTTTGCCTATAGGAGCTCACTAAGAAATGGTTTTGCGAAATTCCTTCAGGGCTCCGCCCCACATGACTTCAAATATTTGATGTAATTATCTGTTGAAGATTCAAAGCTATCAGCTGTTAGCGAAATGATACATTTAAAGGATGACATAACCATATGACAATATTTTTATCTTTGTAAACACTTTTATACTGGTGTAAAAATTTTTATTAGTAGAGTTTAGGTTAGGTTCGGTTTAATCTACTTTGTCAAATACCACTCGCTCAGTATCAATGAATCTTTACAACCATAGGGTATAGGGTTTGAAATTAGCCATGGACGTTCCTCTGTGTTAAAAATGCTCACTAAGAAACGGTTTTACAAAATTCTTTCAGGTCTCTACCCCACAGGACTTCAAAATTTCCATTTAATATTATTCTTATGGAAAATATTTTATACAAATCAAGGCAACAACAACAACGAATCTGAAAAACTATAGGACCTACGATGTTAAAATTTGGAATGGGCGTTCTTCTTTGATCATAGATGCTCACTAAGAAACGGTTTTGCAAAATTTCATCAGGGCTCAGCCACATAGGACTTCAAAATTTCTATGTAATGTTATTCATAGCTAATAATTTTTAGTTCGAATCTAGGAAACAACGAATCTGAAAAACTATAGGATCTATGATGATGGAATTTGTCGTGGACGTTCCTCTCTGCTCATGTGTACGTGCTCACTACGAAAGTGTTTTGCCAAATTTATCAGGGCTCTGCCACACACGATTTCAATTTTGGTCTAATGTTATTCTTATGGCCAATATGAATCTAGGGAACAACGAATATGAAAAGCTAATAATGAAAAAAGATGTAAAGCGAATATGAAGATGATCTAAGGGGTTGAAATTTGAAATGGAAGATACACTTTGCCCATAGCTGCTCACTAAGGATCGCTTTTGTAAAGCATTTTTAGGGCTTCGCCATACGGGACAAAAAATACTTTTAGTGCATACAGGGTTGAATTTTGGCATGGACGTTCCTCTTTCCTCATTGGTGCTCACTAAGAAACGCTTTCACAAAAATCCCTTCATGGCCCACCCCACATGTCTTCGAAATTTCAATATAATGTTACAATTAGGGCCAATTACAATACGAATTGAAAGAAACAAAGAATCTATAAATTATGGGGCCTGCGGGGTTGAAATTTGGAATTTCTTTGGTCATAGATGCTCAATAAAAAGTTGTTTACACATTTCCATCAGGGCTCTTCCCCAAATAACCTCAAAATTACTATAGAGCCTACAGGGTTAATTTTTTGCATAGACACTCATCTTTGTTCATAGGTATTCACTAAAATACTAGACACTGGAGAGGAACTAATAAAAATCCTCGAAGGACCTGAGGTAAACTATGAAATAGAAATTAAGACCTTGAAAAGAGAGATGAGATGGAGGTATATTCAAAACAAGAATAAAGAATGTTATAAACAATGACATGTGAGTTAAAATACAAATATTGAAAAGATATGATAATGAAAGTAAATTTTTAAAATAATGGGGTGTGATTTGCTTCATGTATTACTGTATATAAATTAAACCATAACGTTTTGGAAATATAGTTTTTGAAGTCCTTTAGGGCTCCACCCCACTGGTTATAAAAATTACTCTATGGCCTACTGGGTTAAATTTGACATTGATGTTGATCTTTGGTCATGGGCATTCACTAAGAAAGGATTTTGCGAATTTTCTTTTGGGCTCCGCCCCACAGAACCTTTAGGTTACCATAGGTCCTACGGGTTAAAATTTGACGAGGACATGTCTCTTTACTCAAAGGTACCATGAAACGGATTTGAATATATAGTTTTTTAACTCCTTAAGGGCTTCGCCCCTCAGGACTTGATTACTCTACGGCCTACGGGGTTGGAAATTGACATGGACGTTACTCTTTACTCATGGGCATTCACTAGGAAACGATTTTGTAAATTTCCTTTAGGGCTCCACTCCACAGAACCTTTAGGTCACCATAGATTCTACGGTATTAAAATTTGACGTGGAAAGTCCTTTAGGGCTCCAACCCATTGGACTTAAAATTACTCTATGACCTGTGGGGTTAATATTTGAAATTGATGTTCCTCTTTGCTCATAGGAAGTCACCAAGAAACGGTTTTGGAATTATAGTTTTTGAAACCCTTTAGGGCTCCGCCCCATTGGACTTAAAAATTACTCTATGGCCTACGGGGTTAATATTTGACATGATCGTTCCTCTTTGCTCATAGGTGCCCCGCTTATGCTATTTCAATGTATTAATCTTAATGTATATCTTAAAGAAGAAGAGTTCGTAGGTCTTAAAAGAGATTAAAAAACAAATTCAACACGGGCGAAGCCGTGACGGGCAACAGCTAGTATATATATATATATATATATATATATATATCTATCTATATATATCTATGTGTCCGTGGTACTGATAACTTTTGAAGGGGACCTCCGATTTTGATGAAATTTGGTATGGAGGTGTAAGACCAGGTCTATTTTCATGAGTTCGCGAACCAGCATTGTCGGGTTATGGGAACGGGGTTTTATGGGGTTTCAAAGGGGTCAAAAATGGGTTTTTTGCATTTTTGGACCTTAATTTTTAAAATTCATCAATTTTAACTGAAACCATTTAAAAGAGCTTAAAAAAACAAACAATTTAATATTTTGAATTTTTAACATAGCATAACTGGTTACGGGGCAAATCCAAAAATGTGTTTTCTATGTTATTCTTATAAGAAATCAAGAAAACCGTATATCTTTCTTATTTATTGACATAACTTAATCAAATTTGGTATGTACATTATCTATATAAGGTTTAACTTATACTTGCTTACAAAACCCATATGGCGGCAAACCTACATACTCACCCCCATGAGGTTTATGGGAAAATAAAAAATTGCCTGAGTTTGATACAATTTTGTGTTTACATTCACCAATTATTGATTAACTTAGATTTTCTAACAACACCCAATGGCAGAAAACCTACATACTCGATCCTATGGTGTTTTTATGGGGAAAGTAAATAATCTGAAATTCCATTGGAAATTCGCTGAGTACGCAGGTCTGCTGCGACGGGGGTATTTTGAAGTGTAAACTGTCCAACATCATTTGGACAATTATGTTCTTTTTGTTATTTTTGTAAGTGCAATAAATTTGTATCACAATAAAGTATAGACTTTTTTCTGGTAAAGACATTTTTATTGCTCCTCCCGATATTTGATTTCCTCAGTTCATAGTCCAAACATGATCAGATATGAAATGTTCTACTGCAGTGATTGTTGTTTCATTTAATTTGTTTTTTAATGTCCATCTATCAATACTAATTTATAATATTAATCTACATGTGTTTTATAGGCTGAGGCAACCAGAGATAGATTAATCACAATCCTCAACAACTTTAATGTGCAATTCAACAACACCTTCCAAGGCCTTGATACTTCTCTGAATGAAGAGCAAAAGACCAACTTAAATGCCTTAAAGACTTTAATGGATGAGTTGAAAGTGAGTACAATATATTTTAAGATTGCATGGGAGTAAAATTGATATGAAAAAAAAAAACAATTAATTACGGTATTTTAAAAAATGTGAAATTGAACGAATGGTGTTTTTGGCTTTTGTGAACGTTAAAACAGAAACGTATTGAAAGTACAACACTGTTATAAGAGTATTCCCTGTAAGAAAATTAGCTAAAAAAGATCAAACCATAGCTTACTGGAATAATGAGTGATGTATGTACTTAGTGATATAAAATATTTCTTGTTTTTTCAATTGTATCTATGAGATGAAACATTTGATCGAACCCAAATCTTGTAGTGTTGAGTATGTCAAAGTGGGCTGAGGTCCTGAACATTTAATCTTTAGGATTCATGCTGGAGCTACACATGCAATATAAAAAAATCTATCTGATCAGTAATTTTACTCAAGAGTCTGCACTACCTACGCCATTTTGGTAATTTGTACCATAAGAACAATGTTAAATTTGCAACATTACTGTGAGTTTGTTTTTCGTCTGAAAATTACAAACTTGATGTCATTTTAAATGTAACCATAGTGTCTTTCATTTGACGCGATAGAAAATTAATTAAAAAAATTATCCACTCGAATAACAAATAAAAAAACAATGTATATTAACACCATTTTTAAACCATGTTAAACCATTTTTAGGAGGTTTATTAAAAAATTTATCCTTTGTCATATGAACAGCCATACCATTATGGTGAACATATTCAAGTTTCATGCGAATCCGATGCAAGATTATCGAGATAAAGTGTTTCAAAGACATTAACATTGTTCTTATGGGACTAAAAATGAAGATGGCAGAGGTACTGCAGACTCTTAAGGGCTGTCCACTTCTATATTAATTTTAATATCTTGTCAATTCATACTTTTGACTTTTATTTTATACACTTTTTATGGTTGGTACCGTTCCAAATATTTAATTTATTTTTTATTTTAAAACCTAAAACTAAAATTGGTTTATTTTATTATAGTTTTTCTTACTTTATATCCCTATTACCACTCCACAGTAATTGGAGGTATCAGTGATATAGTATTACATCATGTTCTTGTTTATTAGATGATCATGTGATTTTTAGGCAGAGAATGAAAAAAGTGAGTCAGAAAGACTAAAATTTGAAGAACAACTTTGTGTGGAAACTCCAGAGGCAAGTTTAAACGCGTCAGACGTTCAAGCTGATTTGTCCATGGCTGCAGAGCAGGAGGACGAAGAATGCAGAGAAGAGTTTGTCCTCCATCAAGCAAAGTTGCACAGAGAAATACAGGTTGGTCATTCTACATATGTTAGTACATTTTGCCACTTACTGTACACTCTTTTTTAAATGGGCACCTCGGGATCAGACTGCGGCTGGATAACAAATTGGCTGGTTGGATTGACTTATCTTTTAAAAATGTCAAACTACAGTATTCTATGGCCTAAATGCAATAATGACTTGGTAAAATAACACTAAGAGGCGGTTTGAGAGTTCGCGCCTAGGTAGTCCGGGAATATCTCTAAGCGCTGGTTAACGTAGTCAGCAGTTAAAAATTGTGTTTGAGAGCTCGTGTGCAACTTCTGCCCCAGTTTATCTGTATTATAATATATTTTTGTAACTATAGCTGATGGGCAGGGAATCGAATGGACTTTGTGTTGGAAGGTTGGCAACAACCAGCTAGAGACCCCGCCGGCCGGCTGTCTCGGTATTGACGCATCCCAAGGCAGAACGGATTGGCAACAATGTTTAGACGAATGATGGTTTGGTTTTACAGTAACTCTGTTGATTATATCCTCTTAAGTTAAGATCATCTTTTGTTCTGTTTGAAAATCAGTCCGTGTAAGACGTCTTTGTGGTTATATAATAATTCATTATGTTCTTATTTCTTATAAATTTGTTATTATATGCAAAACTTTTGTGTGTTATTAAGTTAGTTTTATGTGGTAATCTATTTCAAGATTCAATATTTTATTGTCTTTAAGCATTGTACATGCAATTGACAAAGTCAAATTTCATTACTCAAGGTTGTTAAAACTAGGTTCACAAGTTGTTTTTTAGTGTTTATTTAAAAATTTGTGTAACTTTGTTTTTCACCTTTTTAACTAATTTTTTGGCTTGTTTTTATATTTAATTTCTTTAAAAATTTTGTAATCGATTATTAAAAAAAGAAAAAAACCTCTGCAGTTAAATTTCACTTGAATATACAGGATTTGGTATCTTGGGCGTATTTGTAATATTTAACTTTAAAAAAATGAATTTTGGTTTTTGTGGTATCATTTTCAGTTGAAAGTGCAATGTATAATCCACCTTCATCTCCAAACATATTCCTAAAATTACTTGCTGCTTTGTGGACAACCACATGATAAGCTGGTGCCTAAGACTACTTTTGGTTGAATTTTTTCTGAACTTGTTTAGATCAAACAAGTTCAGAAAAAATTCAACCAAAAGTAGTTGTAAGTTTTTTAAAATTATCCATCAAAATGTACAAGGTTTAGGCAATAAGACAGAAGTCATTGAGAATATAATTTTGGAGGAGAATCCAGATGTCTTCCTTATCAGTGAGACTCACTGCACTGAGGATGAGGTTCGGAATTTTTCCTTGCACAATTTCTCTCTTCAATCATTTTTTTCCAGAAAGCATGCTAGAGGAGGAGGTGTTGCGATTTTTGTCAACAAAAACTCATCTTTACAAGAAGTCAAACCCTTAGAAATAGGAAACAGTCTCTCTCTCGAGTTGTTTTTCGAAGCAACTGAACTGCAATTCACAGTCGAAAATGAAATCTTCATCACATCCTGCATTTATAGAAGTCCCATTTCAAGTAACATTGATTTTTTCAACGAAATGTTAGATGAATATCTAAGTAGGCTAGGATGCATCTCAGACAACTTGATTGTTGGAGGTGACTTCAACATTGATCTGCTCAAGTCTGATAGGAGGAGCAAAATTTTCTTGGATGAAATGAAAGCCTTCAATTTAAAACCAACAATTAACGATCCAACAAGAGTCACAGCGACATCTGCCACCTGCATTGACAACATTTTCTCTAGCTATCCCATAAGTTCTTCTGTTTTATTCACGCATATTTCCGACCATCATGCAGTTGTAGGTATCTTCAAAACTTTTTCCAACACTCTCAAGAAAAGAATTCAGTCGAGAAAAATATCTCACTCAAATATCCAGGAGTTCAAGGCTCGTTTAAGGATGGAGGACTGGAGGGAGGCGTTGGGTGGCGATGATCTGGACCATGCTGTAAATCACGTCATGGATACCATTTCGTACCACTTCGACGCCTCTTTTCCTTTGTCCACTCCCAAACTCAAGCACAAAAAATCAACGAAACTTAGCCAGAAAAAGGTTTTTAGTCAGGAGGTGGTTTCTGCAAAAAGCATCATGGTTGAGTCCTTCAAAAATTTTTCTGAAAACAAAACTCCGGAAAATGAACAACATTATCGAAACACCAAAAAGGCGTTTAGGAAAGTCGTCAAACAACACAAAAAAATTGAACTCGAAAACAGATTGCGGCAATCTGATTGCATTTCAAAGGAATCATGGAAAATCATCAATGAGAACAGGCCGTCCTCCAAAAGTGTAGGGTCTCACTGTCCCATCAGGGTGGCTGGTCTGGAGATCTCTGATCCTGTTTCAGTTAGTAATAAATTCAACGAATTTTTTGCTTCAGTCACAACCAGAACGGTTCAACCTAACTTAACTTACACTTTTAATGCAGATACAATAGTTACTGACAGTATTCTCAATGACTTCACTCCTGTTAATTTAAATGACATTGTAAAGCTTTTCAAACATTTTAAGTCAAAAAGTTCATTTGGTATCGATGGGGTGTCAATGAAAATCTTGAAAAACTGTGTAGACGAACTTGCTGTCCCTCTCATGCATTTGATCAACCTGTCATTGAGAAAAGGTATTTTTCCAGACAGATTCAAAACCTCAAAAATCAAGCCACTCTTCAAAAAAGGAGATCACAAAGACATGAACAATTTTCGTCCAATCTCTTTGCTTCCTTCAATCTCAAAATTTTTTGAAAAAGTCGTATATGACCAGATCATGGCATATATGGAATCAAACAATCTCTTTTCTTCAAAACAGTTCGGTTTCCGCAAAGGCAAATCAACCAAGCTCGCTTTGGTTGAGTTTGTCTCCGAATGCATACGTGCTGTGGACAGGGGCGAATGTGCAATTGCATGTTTTGCTGATCTGTCAAAAGCATTTGACTGCGTTGACATTGCAATTCTTCTCAGGAAAATTCAAAACACGGGAATCTCCGGAAAAATCTATGATTGGCTACGTTCTTACTTGGGAAATCGTTCCCAGGTAACGGAAATCATCTCAAACAATGAAATCTTTCGATCAGAAAAATCACCAGTTAAATTTGGGGTGCCTCAAGGATCAATTCTTGGGCCCCTACTTTTCCTGATCTATGTGAATGACTTGGATGGTGTTGTCCCTAACGATGATCTTTTCATGTTTGCGGATGACACAACCATTCTGGTCAGTCACATGGACAGACAATCAGCCGAAATCGACGCAAACATCAAAATCAACAATGTTGCCCAATTTTTTCAGGAAAACAAACTTTCAGTCAACCCAAACAAAACTAACTTCATGCAAATCCAAACAGTTCAGAGTACAAACTTCAGTCAAACTTTTCATCCAAACCTCTTTATAGGCGATAACGATTTGAGTCACGCGGAGGTGGTTGACTTCCTTGGTGTCAGATTAGATTGTAATCTGACATGGGAGCATCAAATCGACAAAATTCATTCAAAGATTTCTTCCTCAATTTTCATTCTCAGAAATTTTGCAAAATTAGGGATCAAGAGTCTTTCCATGCTAGTTTACCATGGCCTCATTGAGACCCACCTCAGGTACTCTGTTATACTCTGGGGGATGGCCAACAAAACGTCGGTCAATCGTCTTTTTGTTTTGCAAAAGAGGGCGGTGAGACTCATTGCTGGCCTCAAGGCTGGTGATCACTGCAGAGAGGCGTTCAAAAGACTCAAAATATTGACACTTCCCAGTCTTTACATTTTTGAAGTTGTTCTGTATGCTAAGGTCCACGGACATCCAATTGTCCGTGATCATTCACATAATACTAGATTTAAGAACCGTTTTGCTATTTTCCACAATACAAAAATGTTTGAAAAGCAACCTTTTTATGTTGGAAACAAAATATTAGATTCTCTTCCATTACATATTACCAACTGCAATAGTATAAGTACATTTAAGAACCAACTTGAAAAGTTTTTGATCGAAAAATCTGTGTATGAGGTGGATGAATTGTGTAAGATCTAAAGTTAATCCTGTCTCAATGAAAGATAGAATAGAATTAAGTAAGCAGAATTTATAATTCTGTCCTGACGTATCCCATGCCCTACACTACTGGGTCAACGGGACGAAGAGGAAGCACTGTAAGCACTGTAAGCACTGTAAGAACCGTCTAACAAGTTCCCGGTTTTGTGATTAATTGCTAGCACGTTCTTTGAGCTCTTTATCATTATTAGTAAGAGCTGGAGTGTTTGTCTTCTCAAGTAAGTTCTTGTTCCAAATTGAACAATCCTCTTTAAACTAGGGGTCTGCAGTACAACAATTTTCAGGTCGGTACGATACAATTTCTGTGTACCTCGGTTCTCGGTACAAAATCGAAAGTATGGTATGCGTTATCAGTATAGGCCTAGCAGTATTGATATCGATGGGTAACACTTCAAATACCTAATTACCTCATTTATTTATCATATTCTGCTAGGTTACAACTTTAATTGAAAAAATATCATAATCACTTAAGTTTAAGTCCTTGTACTTCACACCTATGCATGTATGCTGGTGATATCAGTTTAATGCTAAGAATTTAAAACTGAACATGAAGTGAGTAGCAACGTCACAACAATAATTGAAAACATTATTTTTGGCTGGTAAAAAACTTCCAAACAACTAGAATTTTTGAATTTTTCAAAAGAAAGCCTATAGCCTACATGCTGTATCAGTCTTTTTTCAATTCGTTGCCTTATATAAAAGAACAAACTAAGTTTTAACTTAAAGAAAACAAATTCAAAGCGGAACTCAAAAACTATTTTTAACAGGCATTCCTAGGGGCGTCCTAGCTTGGCTATTACAGGCCTAGCTTACTGGGTCTAGATTACGTTTATACAACTTATAAACCTCTGGAAGGAACATATATGTAACGATGTAAAATATAATTATTTCAAAAACATTGCCCTTATTTTAAAAACCAATCTGGTGTTCGCTAAAAAATTGAAAAATTTAGAATGTTGCTAGTGTTCTCTGATCGTTAGAAATTCATATGAACAAACAGCTTTTGGATGGTCTTTCTGTTTGCGCAAAGCGATCGTGTATTATTTCCTGAATGCATTCAGCCAATCCGGTTCACTGAAGAGGTTAGGACAAATCTTATCAATCTTAGAGATAAAGGCCCCTAAGAATATTATAAACTAAAGCAGAATAAATTAATTATTTATGAGACAGACGCCCCACAAATTTTAATTACAATAAATTCCACTTACTTTTTATGTTGTGGAATTTGCCTGTACATCACTGTACACTGAGTCACGATATACGGAACCACTCTACTCGATACTGATTTTAACGTCAGACGATAGCGTAATGAGAGCGAGGTCCCTGCGGGCCCTGCCTTATATAACGTTGGGTAGGGCGTCTTCGGCGACTAGCGCGTCCTCCTGCGCCCTTTGGCCCTTGGAGGTTCACATCGGCAGATAGTCCTAATTAGCCTACCGCAGATAATCCTATAGGCCTACTTGGCCCTTACAAATTTAATAACTAAAAATAATTTTATTAAAACCTGTTTAGTTTTGGGTTAGGCCTTCAAATTTTATTTTAAAATATATTTATTGTCACATAACATTTTTCAAGGTGTAGCACACCTGCAAAAACTGGTGACTTTGTGAAAAAATACTATCAATACTTAAACCTCGATATATAGTATAACACAAATACTACTTTGCTACATTTATAATCACAACAATAACTACCTCAAAGACTTAAATGTTTAATTATATTTACTGCAGATTGTTGAGTTATTAAAGTCAGTTATTAAACTGCAGATACTGATTGAATAAAATACGTTCAGCAGAAAACTTCTTACTTTACTTTTTAAAGAATCAAAATCATTTATACTTGTTATTTCAGCATTTAATGTTTTAAATAGTCTTTTTCTCATGTATTGTGGCAACTGTTCAACTAATTTGAATAGGATATCAGAAGTCTGAATTATTACGAGTAAAGTAAGTACAAGTTGATAGTCATTTATTAAATGTATCTTTTCTTTCAAAAAAAAAATAAACTGTAAAAAATATAATAGAAGGCACCATAGTTTAAAAATTTTTAAGTTCTGGACGAATGGTTTGCAAGAGTCACGATTATTAAAAAACATAATAAATCTAAGTGTAGGAATTGGATAATGAAAACCAAAATCTTGTAGGAATTGGATAAAGATCTGGCTTGGAAGGAAGCACTGGCGGTAAAGCTAGCACAAAGTAACAGTATTGAGGGAAATTTCCTCAAAGTTACCAACGATGAAGACATTCAAGATTTGAAATCCCAAATAACCAATCTTATTCGTGAAAAGGAGGAATTGGAAAAACAACTTCAGAGTCAACGATCTGCAACCATTGATCACAAGTAAGTATATCAACAGAAAATAATCTAAAATAAAACTGCTTAAGTATTAAGGTAAAAACTAATGAGAACTTTTAACATTTCTTAGAGAATAAACATGTTAGCTATTTTAATTGAGCCTATTCTTGTTTAAATTGCAAACATTTTGGTATATATTTAAAGACTGAACAATATTAATTCAACAAGCCTTCAAACTCGCAATTGAATTTTAAAATTGCCTAATAATCAATGTGATTATATTGACATCTTAAGGCTGTTTTACGTAAGTATAACCATTGTAGAATAGTTGCTTAACTTTTTAAGAATTTATATATTATAAATTACATTTTGGTTGAAAGACAATCCATCCTCACTCAGTGGCCAGCCTGTCCATAATTATTACACAAGGCAGATACAATTTTAAACCAGTACCTAAGGCACACATTAGAAAATTTTCATTTGTCTCCTCAGTATCCAGGTCCAAAAATTACAACAAACTGCCATTACATTTTTAAAATATTGAAAATTCTTTTAAATTTAGGACCACCCTGAGAGCCTGGTTGAAGAAAAAAAAATTATATTCAATTGCTGAGTTATTAGAAAGACATATTAGTTCTGATTAGAGAAGAGAAATATTTTATAATTCAGTATGTATGTTGTTTGATTTATTTTAAGGTACTTCTTATACTTGCTGTACTGTACTAACTGTATGTCCTATCATGTGAATAATGTAATGACATGTAATAAATAAATAAATAGACCAATCAATCCCTATCCAACGGCAGTAAACAATTGAAAATCGGTTAAACATTGTTGGTGGAGTTTCCATTACAAAAAAATACCTTCAAGTGTTGAATGATTTTAGATTAGTAACCTAAGTTAGGACATTCATACTGGCAAAAAGAATAAATTAATTTAAAATGGAAAGAAATTCCTCAGTTTGAGCGTCAGGGTCTAATATATTCTTTTTAAATCACCAGTGAGTACAATGTGAGATCAAGGATATTTGTTAATACAATAATTTAAAACTGAATGCTAGGTGAAAAATATATCATAAGCAAGTTTAGTGTATACGGTTGGTCTATACAAAAATCAACTCAAATCATTATCTTTAGACATTATTGAATGTTAGTATGAAATATTCTTTTACTGTATGAAATGTTATTTCAGACTTGCTGAACAGAGACGGAAAAGAGTAAAAGAGCTGGAAGATAAAATTGCTGCTTTGAATAAGAAAGTCGTGGACCAAGACAGAATCATCAAAATGAAAGAGAGAAATGATGAAAAGATTAAAACTTTAAACCGCGAAATAATGGTAATTAATTTTTAGTGCTTTCCATTCATGAAATAGTTCTGTTTGTTAAGTACATTTTATGAGTAATTGTATTCATTTGAATTTGTTAAGACTCTTTCATCTTATTCTCCACAGTTGTAACAAAGCATATTATTTAGAGTAGTATTAAATAGAAATACAGGCTCGATATAAGATAATGCCTAAAATATTTATTATTCATTATTATTTTTATTTTTTATTCCACTGTCCTGTCACTACGGTCTAGTAAGCCAGTGCAATGATCTCAAGACAGCAAGATACAGTCACATACGCTAACTAGATCAGGTTTATTCATGATACGTCGTTGTCAGGGATTGAAGCAGGGACCACGGGCTTATGAGGCCAGAACTCTACCACTGAGCTCCTGCTTTTGTAAACTTAGTTTTCATAAATTTTAACTAAAAAAATAGCTAACCTCAAAACAAAACATTCTTTTTACAACATTTTACCTTTAAAGTAGGCAGAATATTGTAGGTACTATCAAACATATTTACAATATTAAATTGCTAGAGGTCACTATAATAATCAAAACTGTTAAAATATTTATTTCCATAAATCTGAGGTTATTTCCCATACAGTAACTTAAACTTCATTGAGAAGGCATTAGATCTGTTTTTTTACTTTTACATGACTAGAGTGATGTTGGTTTTACAGAATATGAAGCAGGCAAAAGTACGTCTCATCAATCAAATGAAATCTGAGGGTGAGAAATATCGACAGTGGCGTGTAACTAGAGAGCAAGAAGTTTGTAAACTTCGGCAACAAAACCGCCAGAAAGAGACAAAGTTTGTTAAAATGGAGAGTTACTTCATAAAGCAACAAAATGTTTATAAGAGGAAACTTGAAGAGAGTGCTGCCGTCATTAGGCGACTTAAGGTACTATTTGTGATTAAAAAACACAGGTGACGTATTACTTAATTACATACATGACAACATATCATAAAACCAAGACAAGTGTAATGAAAATATGTAGTATTGAATTATAACCAATCCTAATGATAAAATTTGTTTTTCTCTTGGGCTTGAAAAAGTTTTTATATAGATTAAATAAACTTAATATTTTTAAAATCCTTGATCTTCCTCCTTCAGTACACTCTCGTTCATCTAACTCGGTGACATTGGAACTCCGTTACATCTGAACTGATGATCTGGATATTATTACAGTTTTTTTCTCACAAAAAGAATTTTCAAGTTATAGTGCCTTCAATTACCAATTCGTTACACCCGCAATACCTGCCTCAGGTGATAAATACAGGTTTAGTCTGATTCTATGCGGATGACACCATTCTAAACATTGAAGGTAACTCTTGTAATTGCAAAGAAGTATATTCCAACCAAAATTAAGCAAACATAAAACTATTTTTGGATCAAAACAATCTTTTATTAAGTGTATTCAGTACAACTGCTAAAAAAAACTGATACTTTTAGACATTTGTTTGTCCAATTGAAAACTCTCACCACCCACAGTCTGTATGTTTTTAGGGAATTTCCCATAGGGAATAAGCTATTACCGTAGGTCTCATGGTAAGACCTAAGCCCGGGACCATGTTACTTTTTGGTTTTGAGGTGCCCAGAGACCAAAAATAATAGTCATTAAAATTTATATATATATATGTATGTGTCCCTAGACACGATAACTCTCGTAAAAACGGTCCGATCGACACCAAATTTGGTAGAAATGTGTAATCCTACATTTATTCGGATGAGTTTGTAAACCAGACATACCGGAAAGGGTAGTTTTGAGGGGGGGGGGGGTTTGTACCCCAAAAAGGTTTTTTTTGCATTTTTCATATGTACTTTTAAAAAATTTTTAATTTTTATTTTGACCATTGGATTTAGCTAAAAAAACACACAATTTAGTATTTTGAAGCTTTGCTCTATCTCCATTGGTTACCGAGATTTTAAAAAGTCTAAAGACAGTACATTGTATTTTGGGGCTCCAATGTTAATCTTATGGAGAATAAGGATGTGTTAATATTTCACTTATTAACCAATATTCATGGATGAAATTTGGTATTAGGCTTTATTTGGTTGAGATTCATCCATTTATGGTAAAAAATCTTGGTTTTTGTGCTTATCATGGCAGCAAACCTGCATACTCTTTTCCCATGTTAATCATATGGGAAATAGGCAAACTCCTTTAGCAATGGACAGATATTGATGAAACTTATTATATGGCTTCATATTGACGAAATAAATTTTTTTTATGCTAAAAACCTACTTTTAGTGTTCCCCATGGCAGCATACCTGCATACCCTTTTCCTATATTTATCCAAGGAGAATATACATTTATTATAGGCAAGCATGTTTCATTTCCTCCTCTTTTCTCAGCTTGTGTGCATCGTAGGAGAAATTCGCGCATACCGTTAGAAAGGTATTGTGCTGTAGACGAGCAGAATCACGTTTTAATTCCTATCGGCCCACGGGGCTACGCCCTACACGCTTTCAAAGTTTCAATGTTAATCTTATGGGAGAAGGATAATTGATTGAATCATAAAACAGCTGTTGTAATAATAAATGCTAGCAAATAAGGAAGAACAGATGTTTCATCTATAACAAATTTTGAAATTAATTGGTTCAAGATCAACTGAATTTTTGGTAGAATTTCGACCAGTGGGCGATCTCTAGTATACATTTATTTCCCTATTTATGAGCATGGGATGATATTTGGGTTACAGGTTTATCTGGTCAAAATTAATATTACTAATTTGGAAATTCGCTGAGTACGCAGGTCTGCTGCGACGGGGGGTATTTAATCTTTTAAGCATGTTAAAGAACAACAATTCAACTTGAAAATAACTGTTTATTTGAATCAAATCACCAATACAACACCAGAAGTGAATTAATTTTTTAGAAAAGAAAAACACAATATAGAGTTTTACACAAGTAAAACAAGTCGTCCAGGAAAAGGTTTTCACTCAGCTACCAAATAATAAAATATGTTAAACAATGAAATAATTTATATTAAAATCAAGGAAAAAATAATAAAAATTTAAGTATTTTTTAAAATAAATAATTCTTTGTACTCCCTATTAGAATTTTCTTGAAAACTCACAATGTTTTGTACTGCAGAACCACTGAGAATTTGGATATTTTTAATGCGGCTGTATATACCTGTTATTGGTTTTATCTGTTTTGTATTGACTTTATTCAAATACAATAATTTGTGTAAATATTTTTGAAGAAAAGATATTTTGAATTGATTTGATCATTTTAGAGCTTTCAAGAAATGCCTACGTGAAAATGATTGGATATGGTATTTTTTGTTTGTTTTTCTTCTGTCTACACTAGAGGTATTTTTTTTAATTTTGATTGAAAAAAGTCTAAACTCTCGTCTTATTACTGTTAATCAGTTGTTTGACTGGGTCCAGAATGGACCTCCTTCGAAATAAAACTTCTGACTTCAGCATTGTGAGGTGAGCATTAAATCCACTTGCCACCCAGTTAATGTTAAAATGTGTTTAAAATCCTTTTTCTAAATTTCATTTGCCAAAAACGTGTATATATACCATGTGCAATAAAAATTTTAATTTCTAGGACACCTTAGCGCTACAACAGAGAAACGCTAAGGACAAGAAAACACTTCTGGGCAATGTTGAAAAGGTAAACCAGTGGGTGAACCAGGAATTTAGTGCAATGGTGAACACGCTGGAGGCTGAGCGCACGCTGGAGAACCTCAAGGAGGACCGAGCCTTGCTGGCCAAGGAGCTGTCCAGGCTCAAGGTGTGTAGTATTAGTAACAGTAAAAAATTATAATATTTAGGTTAGGCTAGATTATGTGGTCAGTTACCACAAGGAGGGGTTAGCAGTACTGTGGAACACCAATATAACACCAACCTAAGGAAGTAGAAAAATAATGAGGATCTTTATTTCCTGCATTGTTTTTTATTCCTGTAAGTCCATTGTTACCATGTTCGAAATTTCAGTATCATATTTCAGAAAATCTCTTGTATTATCTTACTAATATTATAATTGGTTGCCGTATGGGCCAATTACAGTTTTTTTACAAAATAATTTTTACGTTATAGTGCCTTCAATTTCTAATTCGTTATACCCGTAATACAGTAATGTATCAGATTTTAGCTCACTTGTCACGGGACACTTTTCATAATCTGCATCCCAAGACATAGTATCTATTTGAATAAAACATGACACCCTAGCGTGAATACTTTAATTGTAGGTTTTAATTATTCTAATAAGTCCTATGGGTTCATTAAACCTCGGGAGTGTATAACTTGGTATTCTTTTTGTCAAGGGTTAATATGTTTGCGCTAGTATGTTTTAGTATGCCCACACTAGGTGCCAGTCCTCTTTGCAGTGCATTTCAGTTTCAGTGATGTGTTTCAAACAGATTTTGTTGGATTGTGTTTGACAAGATAAGTAAATAAAAGGATTGTATCATTTTTGGGACAAAACTTTAATACAATTAGAGATTTGATAGGACAAAAGTATTAAAAGGAGGTTAGTAAATAATACAAGTTTGTAAACAAGGAACAAAAAGATAAAACATTTAAGACAGTTAAAGAATTCCTTAAAATTTAATTGTCAGTGATGTAAAATAAGTACTACAACACGGACACAGTCGGCCATCTTGACTTTACCCAGTCGGTCTGGAGATAGTGACATACCTCGCTGAAACATATTACTTGTGTTTCATTAATATGTAAGAATTTGTAAATAAAGTGTTTTTAAAATGTAATGTAAGTTTTTATTATTGTGGTTATATTGATGTGTGGCTAAAAAACATAAGATTTATCTTTAACCTTGTTTTTTTTATGAACTGTGAGCAATGAGTGTCTAGAATTTTGTTGGTTGTAAGAAAGCTAATTTGAAGCTTATAAAAAGAACTCTTACAGATTATTTTTATTGTGAGTAATTTTACAGTTCATGTTAGTTAGTTAAATTACGTAATATCGTCACCACTAGCGATTACTGTTCCACTTCACTGTTTAAGTATATCACTAGGGACGCTTCACAATAAAAACACCACTTCACTAAACCGAATTTATTAATCACCACAACACAGTAAACACATACAAAGATTAGCACTCAATAGCACTATCAATGTAGCACAATGTTCACTCACTATTCACTCACTAGTTATAACAACCACTGCAACTAACTGACTGACTACAACTACTACTCTATGCGGGCGCAGCTTAAATATATACATTCTAAAACTGTACTAGTCATTTCCAGAGAATTCGGATTTCTCTATGTCGTGTATATTCGAGTGTAAACAAATATTCTTGATTTTTCAAGAAGTTATAGGTTATGTTTCGTATTAAGTGTAAGCATTACATTAACACAAAGTTACGTGATTTAACAAAAGGAACCAATCTCATACCAACTAAATTAAAGGAAGATATTAAGGATAAGTACTGTTAAATAAACATTAATGCTATCAAACATATATTGAATTCCTTTTTCTATCACTTTCTAGACGTTCATTCTAGCAGTCACTGAAAGCCACTACATATACAATTGAAAACTAATTGTGAGATGGAAAGCAAAAAGGGACCTCTTGTCGGCAATTTCCGATTTTGAGTTATTGATATTTTTATTATCACCTTAAAATTCCTAACAGTTTGGTGCAAATTTCATGTCTCTACGATTTTTTTTGTTTGAGTTATGGACGTTTGAACTTTCTCGAAGCGTGAAGGGCATTTTCAGGAAAACCCCCTTAAAAAGTTTAAATAAACTCAGAATTTATATTTTTCGTATTTAAGCGATGATGTTGGTATCAATGCAAAGCTTATAATGTCCTCTTTAGGAAGAACACTAGTAGTTTCCTTAACTAACGCTAGAATTTAGGCTAATACTGTGTTTATTGCAACATGTAGTACAGAAGGGTATTTTCTGAAAAGGGACCTCTTGTCGGCCCAGTGTTATATCTCCATAACGACAAGAGATGCCTTTTCAAGGCTGAACATTTACTGCTGCCACATTGTTGTTTAAATGTTTTATCCAATAATTAGTTTAATATAGTCAAAATAAACATCCTAATTAGAAAATAATATCGATAGTTTGAACGTAAACCATTGAAAAGCGAAGTGGGACATATTGCTGAAAGATTTTGCTTTTGATCTGCTATTAAATTGAATAATTGTCATTAAATCAACTAATAACTATAAGCCGAACTGATAAACAACTAAATTCAAGCTAAACTGATAACACTTGAACAAAGACAGTGTCACAATACTCCAATCAGAGGCAGTAGCTGGGGAAACAGCTGATGGTTGCAACCACGATACCCATTGCTACCAACCTTGTACTTTACAATAAAAATGCCCTGTTCATTATTGAACTATCCCGCTTATCATTGATAGAATATTGTTAGTTGATAATTACTGATTAATTAATTACAATAACGTAATAACTGTCCACTGTTTAAAGGACTGTATAGGAAAGTCAAAGTTTTGTAACCAAAACCTCGGTTATAGAAAAGGTACCTCTTGTCGGGTCCGTATTAAAATAATCAGACGATGTTCTGCTTTCACTAGAACTTCGTCCTAGTTCTCTAAGTGTCCGCTAGAATTCAGGAGAGACTCATTTTTAAACCAATGTTTCTTTACAAAGTGTGTTGTTAAAAAGGGCCCTCTTGTCGGCCATGTTATTTTCCCATAAGCGACAAGAGGTACCTTTTCTCAGGGCATGCAGTGACTAACAAAATGATTTATATCGACTTGTTGAAGCTTTGATTCAACTTTTCAACCGATATACGCCTTTTCTACACAAAATATAGATTAATAATCGATAAAAAACCGAAAATCGATGATTTGGACCGAAATCGCTGTATTTAGCTGTACTGAAAATTTTACTTTGCCGACAAGAGGTCCCTTTTCGCTTTCCACCTCACAATTAAATATGCAAATAATAAATGATAGAACCTAATAATAATTAATTTTATTTACAAGGTTACTGAATGAATAAAGGTTATTGAGATATTGAAGGTTTTAACAAAAGGCTAAGGCTAGGTCTAGCCAAAATATTATAGGCCTAATGCAATTAGGCTAAAGCATACATGCGACAGTAAACAACACTCAGAAATTTGGTTAGGCGAGTTTTTAAACATTTTTACTCATTATTATCTACGGCAAACTTAAATACACGGTTATTTTATGACTACTGTACTTATTTGATTCAAGGGCTATTTGAAAATAAAACATTAAAACTTCTTATTTTGTGTTTTACTCAATTTATTGAATGTCTTTGTTTTAACTGTGGTTTTTGGTTATCCGGGACATTCAACCAGTCATTAACCCAGATAATCGGGAGTTGACTGTATCTCCAAAAATAAATTTAATTTCATAATGTCTGTGTCAAGCTGTATTGTGAATTTGCAAGTTTTGATTTTATTATGTGAGCATCGGGGAAGCACTCCTGGCTTATCGTCCGCAGGTCATGTGACCTGCGTCACCGTTCACTGATTGCGTACGTCCATATGGTGTAGGGTGATGACCTACACTTATAAATGTTTACTGGTACCGTACATCTCATATAGATAAAAAAAAAATACTAAATTTTTATTTCTTCATGGTATATGCCTCCAGAATTGTATTAATCAAATATAACACAGGTTAGGTTAGCAACCTGTTGTACCAAATTTTAACTTGACATATCTTATACAGTAATGTTTTCTTTAACCAGTTTGGTTCTTTTCAGGCGTTAATGTCAGTTGGAGGACTTGAAAAAGAAGAGAGATCCAAAATATGTGAAGAAATAAAAACTCTAAATGAAGATATCGAACTGAGGAGCACACAAATTCTGGATCTTACACATAAACTACAAAGTCTAGACAGTTATCAAGGTAATTCTTATTTGTTTGTTGGGGTGTTCTATGCACGTAGAATGCATTGAAATTTATATTCGATTCATTATGAAATACTAATGCACCGATTGCGTTGATGTGGCCATGCCAATCGCGAACGCCAACGATATCCTAAACTAGAAAGAATCTCCATGGTTATCAGAAAATATCAATGTGATTATAATTAGAGACAGCCAGGAAGCTACAAAAAACTAGGTCGGGGAGGGTCAGGGGGCAAGAGGCGGGCACGGTAATTGACAGATAACTTCAAAGTACAGTGGAAACCGCAAATTTTTCAAGAAATTTTAAATCTCGTTCTAAGAGACAAGATTTTTATTTTCTTGAGATTTTTTAAGACAAGAAATATTTTGTGAATTACGTTAGAAAATGGTAGGCCTATTTTACTAGCAATTTAATACTGAAACATGATTTTTAAGCAAAGTGAAGTGTTTTATTTTCTCTATTCGTACATTTACATCCCAATATTTACGTACTTAGATGTTTATTTTTTTAATTTTTATTAATAATACTTGTCTACAGTATGTTTATAGTTATGATTATGACCGTCATTTCGGCCCTACTATAATTTTTGTTTCATCCTCGTATTTTTTAGAAGTATTGTTAGGCCTGCCGCACACTACATCGAACGCGACACGACACGACAAGACATTTTGACAGAAGGCGTTTTTTACGGTTCAGTTAGTAAGAGTTTAAATGGAGCTGACGCATACTACATCGAACAAAACGCGACACGACGATAAAACGCCTTAAGGCGTTTTTTCCTCGTCTGGCGAAGGTACTGAAATTTTTGTTTTATGACAAAACGCTATCAAACAAAATTAGAGAATCCAACTCTGCGCATGCGTTGCGAATCACGTGACTTCCTTCCTCCCTCTCCTTCTCCAGAAACACCTGTCATCCACGAAACGACTACGCAGGATTTTTGCTTTGCTTGCTTGTGAAGTTGAAGTGAAAATGAGTGAAGACAGTGTGGCCGTGGATTTGGACAAACTATTATTTTTAGTTCAAAAACCCCGCCAATTTACAGCTCTACTTTGAAAGAACATCACAACGTCGATGTTACCTCCAAAATTTGGAATGGCGTAGGGAAAGAGATGGATGTACCAGTTAATAATCAGACAAAACACCGAAACTGAACTGACAAAAGTGAAATAGAGGGGTTGAGGGGTCGTCGGAAGCCGTCGTGTTTTGTCGTGTCGGACGATGTTTTTCTTGCATCCGACAAAACAGAACAGAACGGAACAAAACAAAACAGAAATCGTCGTGTCGTGTCGTGTCGCGTTCGATGTAGTGTGCGGCCTACCTTAAGCGTGAGACATATTTAACTGATTATAGCAAAAAACAAGACACAACAAACAGACAAGACTGAAATTGTAATTTAATACTTAACAAATAAGATTGGTGGTTCAGTCTGGTAAATTTTGCAATTTCAATGTTGTATCCCAACTCTTAGCCTATATTTAAGAGTTATTTTTAATAAGGCACTTAATATTTGTTTTTATACTGATGTGTTTTAAAGATGTTTTTAAATAAAAGTTGGTAATCAGTCTTGCCTGTTTTACATTTTTCATAAACTATATGTCAAAAGTAAGAATTTAACAATGTTAGAAAATCAGATTAAAATTCTGAACGCACATTTCCTGGAAACAGAAATTCCATCTCGTTCTCGTCTCAAAACAAAAATCCAATCTCGTCCATCCCTAGTGGAAACTGTAAAAAACAATATTATTTTATCATTACACAGGGTGTATACCAACCAACCAAGAAATCCAGGAAAAACCGGGAATTAAAAAAGACTAAGTTTTTTGTTTTCTACTGCAGAGGTACGTTTTAAACCATTCATCAAGAAAATATGTAAAACTAAAACACTATCATCCAAGCAAAATGTAGTTACCTTAAAATATAAATAATTTTTTAAATCTTACTCACAATGTGTGTCCCACAAAAAAGAATGAAACTAACATAACCAGTACCAGAAGTAAAAAATATATCTTGTGTTGGAATGTCCTTCCTTTAATTTTGTTTTGTTATTGAACAGTTTATAAAACTAAGAGGAAATAATGATTATATTTACTACAAATGAA
This sequence comes from Neoaliturus tenellus, assembly GCA_030545055.2. Taxonomy (NCBI): domain Eukaryota; kingdom Metazoa; phylum Arthropoda; class Insecta; order Hemiptera; family Cicadellidae; genus Neoaliturus; species Neoaliturus tenellus. The sequence continues at coordinate 143,482,362 of CM061532.1, read as the reverse complement.
AGTTAAAATGAAATACGTGTTCCTGGTTTCTTGCATCTGTTGTCCTTAAGTCAAGGAATTGGACAGGTCAAGGGGGGGTTTTTCAAAGGATAATTTACTCAAAAAAGTCTTTGTTAGACTTCTTTAGTATTTAGACTTGTTAGTTTCTTTGTGTCTTGAATTTAGGATAACAGTCAATGTTGTAAAAACTAGACTCCACTAGAAACCTTTTTACTTCGTCTTTGAACTTTGTGATTTTATCTATCTTTGAATTTTTCTGGCAGCGCTAAGAACAGTCTGATTCCACTGTATTTCGGTTTGTGCTCGAAAAGAGTTAATTTGTGGTGCTCTGCATGAAGACCTTTACGTTGGGTGTTGTACTTGTAATTGAAAAAGTTGGTGAAATATTTTGGGTTTTTATGTAACAAACTAATTTAAAGATGAAAAGTGAAGGGACCGTGAGAAAGCCAAGTTGTTTAAAAGCATTCCTACAGCTGGTCTGGGGTGGCATGCCTAGGATGTCTGTGATTGTTTTTTTTTGTCTGATGAAAATTCTTTCAAGGTTGCCTTTAAGAGCTCCCCAAAGAATTATTGAATAAGAAATGTGCCGTTCAATGGGCCCAAAGTAAAACAGTTTCGATAGGGGAACGCTTCTGTAGGTTCTAATTCTACGTAGAATATAGAGACCTCCAGCTAACGACCCCTCAAGCTTTTTTAACTGAACTTCCCATCCCAGCCTAACATTGAATCTCACCCCCAAGAAGTCAGCAGTTTTTGAAATTTCAATTTCATTCATTATACATGTTACTTATTTATGAAGGTAATCATGGAGGTAATCATTTATGAAGTTATAGTTTGATTTTTATTTTCATAGTAAAAAATCGACGTAGTTTTTCATTACAGAGTGTAGTTTAGAACTAATGTATTGGCAAAATTAATTAATGAATTTTGGCTTTATTCATTTTTGGTAAAAGCTAGCCTAGACCTGATACATAAAAATATTTTTCTATAGCCTAAACATTGTTCTTGTACATCTTTATTTTGTTATGAGTTAGGCCTAATTTGTCGTGGTGGCCTCGACAGTAGATTGTACAAAAATAACATTTTTTGCATTGACAGGGTGTCTAGTAGTCTTGAAAATCTGGAAAGTCTTGAATTAGTATTGAATTTAATAATGGTCTTGAAAAGTCTGGAATTAGTCTTGAATTTTCAGTCTAGTCTTGAAATTTACAAAAAATGTAACAATGGAGACGCTTGCAATTGCCGATTAAGGCGCTCTGATAAAGATTGCTAACCAGAGACGCTTGTAATCTCCAATCAAAACGCTTGCAACTGCAGACCATAAACAAACGCTCACGATTCTATTAAATAATATGTAAAATTCCAAAATTTGTTTACAGTAGACAATGTTGGAAAATGAATTTTACTAACATTTGCCTACAAGCTAAAAAAACAAGGAAAAGCAACATTTTAATTATTACCAAATATATGCAATTTTTATGTGTTCTATAAATTTGCTATCATATTGAATTTTTGGAAGGATTTATACTACCCTATTTATTTTAATAAACTAAACAACACACACCCTACGAAGGACGGACAAAGGGTTAAAAAATAGAATTACAAACTTGTTCATTATTTTAATTCAAACCATTTAAATTTTCAATGTTGTTGAAGAATTAATAATGCTTCTTCTAAAAAAGTAATAATTTTGTAGTTTCATTTTAATGGTCTTGTTTTTGACAAAAAATATTACTATTCATTATATTAGCCCCTAAACTGCTACTGAAGACTAAAATAGTATACATAGCCTTCCTTTGAGTAGCTCAAATTTTGTTGTTGGATATAATCACTACGGTACATGTTTTACTGTGAATATATGGCATTGTCCAGTGATATAAATAAGAATATAGCCTTCTATCCATCAAAGGATTGGTCAAGGATAAAAAAAGACAAAACACGGTAGAAACACAGTTAATTTTGTGTATTTCAATCCTTGACCAATCCTTTGATAGATGTTATGTTCTTGTATCACTTGACAATGCTGTATTCACAGTAAAACATGTAGTGATTATATCCAACAACAAAATTAAAGCTGGTCGATGTAAGGAATGTGTGTACAATTTAAAAACAAATATATATAAGTGACAACTATGTAAATAATTTTGTTAAATGTAAGATAGATATTAATATGTCGAGTAATGCGGCAGTCTTGAAAAAACTAAAACAGTCTTGAAAAAGTCTGGAATTAGTCTTGAATTTTTAAAGAGAAATAAACTAGACACCCTGATTGATCAATCAATTTAAATCAAAATTCTTTAAACTGCATCAGAAAAAAATCCTGCATTGCACAACCCCATCTAATTTAATTAATATTTTAACAACTATGCTTGACTGGTCCTTTGATCGGAACCAAATAAATATTTGTATATTTTTCAGATAATAAATCCAAAAGTAGGTATGAGTGTGTGCAGACAATGGCAGATGCTAAAACTGCTCTCCGATATGTGTTTGAAACAGCTCACAGTTATCTCTCAGAGCTTCACAAAAACAAGGTAAATATTTTAATGTTTGACAAAGAAACTATGCTAAAATAATACCTCATTCTTAGAAAATAAAACCGGTTTGGATTTAGGTGAGGATTTTGCAATTAAAACCATCCAACTATACAAGTAATTGGTAGGTAGGGCAACATTGAAAAAAAACATTGTCATCACATTGTGGAAAAAACAGCGGTTGACCGCGGCCTACGAAAACTAACGGGCCTGCATGCATTTCTGGTCACGTGACCAGATGCGGCCGAATTTCAGATGTCAACTCCATTTAAAAGCAAAAGCTGACTTCACGTCAGTTTTGGGTGTACTTTTAAATGTAAGTCAATGGAGTCTTAAGTGTTGCATATCATTCTAATCGCCATTAAACTACAAATTGAACGATACTAATAATGTTATGGTTTGCAAAACTTAAAACACACTCTTTAGATAAAACAAAAACTTGAATTTCTACCACTGTAGGGTGTACTGTCTTTTTTGTAAATAGTTTTCTTCTGATATTTTCAGATATATTTCTGGAAATAAGACATGGAATAAACTTCTTATCTTAAATCAGTAGATTGCTGGTTAGTCTTTTTATTTTCGATAAAAACAAGTTAAATTGTACATTTTAGCTTCTAAAAAATCATCATTAGCAATGAAATATAATTTGACGTCAACAGCTGATGAAATGTGTAAACAAAACTATAAATTGAATCAAGTTTTCACTTTATATCGTAATAAAAGATCTAAGAATATTTTTTAATTTTGCAGTTATGGTATCGTTTTGTTCCTTATTTTATCTAGATTAGAATATAAAAGTCTTGTCAAATAACCTATGATCTAATTCCTAAGAGATGGGAAATAAGTGAGGGAAATCACGTTTTCACAATCTTATCTTATGAAAACTTGTGCTGCAGATCGGCCGCATTTAGTCATGTGACTTTGGTGATGGGGGGAGGTATACAGGCCCGTTAGTTATCGTAGGCCCCTGGTTGACAGAGTCAGCTTAGAGTATAGAAAATCTTTTTTTCCCATTTTAGAGTGGGAAAATCAGCTGTATATTTTTACTTCTCTAGTATTAATCAAGGGTGCAGAATATGTCCGATAGGATCGGGGGATATTTCCAGGTGTCTGGGGAAATTTTGGGGTAGATTTGGGAAATTTTAGGATTTTTTTAGATGTAAGTGTTAAGAAGTATTGGTTGGTAAGTAGTTTTGGTTGCTTTTAATTGTGTTTTAATACAATAAACTAAAATTAAGAAATCTTTATCATTTCACTGCCCTATTGTAAGCTGTTGAATTTTAAGGCAAAGTCATATATGTCGTGTATCTTTGGGGGAAATTTTATGAGTCAATACATTTTCTGCACACCCGGTATTACATAGGGTAGTTATAATTATACATCTTTAATTTGCCTTAAGAGTACTGTACATTTGTCATGAATCAGCTTTTACATTGTTTATTGACCTACAATATGTCAATGATTTTAATGTCATTGTAGAGAGCAACTAACTATCATATTATAGTAGAGTCCCGCTAATCCGAACTAATTTGGACCGGACCCTGTTAGGATTAGCAAATTTTCGTATTAAGTGGATACTATGTATATTATGATTAACAAATTATATAATGCGTAAATTACTAAATCACTATCACTATTTTGAGACAGGGACCTCACATAGTGGGTATTTTAACCTGAATATGAATGAGAGATGAGTGTAGGATGATTGTGGTGTTATCTTGTAGTCTTGTTACTGACTAAGGCCGACATTCTCCTTAGACAGGACTGTTAATTGATAGCCCAAGTTAATTAAAATGTTATTAAAAGTCAATCAACATATTTTACTACATTAATATCTAATATGAACCAATTATCTTTTGGTGTAACAAAATATGACAGTTTTTTTTCATAAAAGAGACCAAGTTTTCTTAATTTTCCCTCTTAAAATGTTAGTTAAAAATCATTTTTGCAACGGGACGTGTTCAAATTAAGCGGATTTTGGATTAGATAGGTTCTGATTAGGGGGACTCTAATGTATTTTGAGAAATCAAATTATTTTATTTTTTATTATTATTATTGATAAATTAGGCTACAGTGTAATGGAAAATTATTCATAACTTGGGCTGAAAAGTTTATTTGGTTCCTGGATCAAAATTCTCCCTTTGAGACAGGATACATTACACCCCAGAGATTAGTTATATTTCTTTTTTTTTCTAAAAAAATGTGATATTGAAAAACTATGAGTTTTCATGTTTTAAAGGAGGTAAGCGGTATGAGACAACTTAACTCATCTTACGAAAGCATACTAAGTTGAATAAAAATACTAAAAAAAAAATGTTAGGGAATATTTTTTTTATTTTTTAAGACAACCAAAACATTCTTTTTTTTTCAAAGGCCACAAAAGAAACAGCTATACAGGAACTGCGTGATAATTATGAAGCTTTGCAACAAGAGCTGGCAGAAAAAGAAGCTATGCTAAAGGAAGAAATTGAAAATCACAAGAAAACTGAGTCCAATCTCAATGAAAAAGTGAGTTATAATTTGTGTAGTTCTTAAATTAGGAATACCATTTTCCAACACATTTTCTGTCAAGTTAAATGTGATTATTGAGTACACACACACACACCAAAATTCAAGATGTCTTTTTAAATGTATTAGGTACTCTTCTACAAACCATCTAAAATCAATATTTTTTTCAATTTAAATACTTACAATAAAATTTTAGTTTTTCAAAACATAAAAGACGTATTTTAAAACTTGAAGTACGTTAATTTAAAAATGGTAGCCTCCTATAGTTTTTAAAGGAGGTAATCAGTACATGAAAAATTGTAAATTCTGTTATTTTTGGAAATTCGCTTCCTTATGTAGCATGCAGGATGATACATTTGATAAAGGTCATTGTGTGTTTTTAGGTCACATTACTTCTCAAGAGGTTAAAGGATATGGAAAGGGAGGGTCACGTCGCCAATGACTCAAGGGCATTATTTCTGGACACAACCAACTCATCAGAAGATGAGTCATCAAATCGGTTGGTGAAAGATAAATTGATACAGCAGTTGCAAAAGAAAGTCGAAGACTTAGAACGTCAGTTAGACCAAAAGAAAGGAGAGAAAAGACCAAAAAAGGAGGTATGTAAAAATGAATTAAACTCTCTTTACAAAGTTTTTAAGGGAAATATTGTCGTTTAGTATATTAGCCTAAAACCAAAGAAGATGTAGAAAGATATAAAAACTTTCATCCAACAACAATTACTAACAAATGATAGATATATATATATATATATCGTATGGCTCATTTAGCCAGCCACCAAGGTTTAAGAATAAGAAAATAAATTCTGCGGTGCAGAGCACCTGAGTCATTATATGTAAAAAAACTAAACACTAAAAAAAAATGAGATCTCTCTTTACAGAGCTAAATCCAGGGCGCTAAGCCATTGCAGCCCAGCTTCACTTGAGCTATGCAGACCGGTCAATCCTTCGGGGAAAGCACTCAGTGGGAACTATGCGACTATGTGCTCCATAGTTTGGCTCAGCAGTTGCATGACTGGTCTTGTGTCATTCCCCATTTGTACTTCCAATAATTACATCTTCCCACTCCAGTTCGGAAACGATTGAGTATAGTCCACTGCTTCCTAGGAAGATTTATATCACCTACCGCTACAGTCGGGTCAGCTATCAAGATAGTGGTTCCAACCTTGAAAAACGTCCCAGGAGGAAGTCCAGTTTGTATGGATGGTGAAGTTCGTGTCCATCAACTGGGAGGCTGTTCGTAGAGGTGGTTTTCGGGATCTCAATCGGCCCGTATTCTTACCCCAGAATAACTCGGGCCGATTGAGGTCCCGAAAACCACCTCTACGAACAGCCTCCCAGTTGATGGACACGAACTTCACCATCCATACAAACTGGACTTCTTCCTGGGACGCTTTTCAAGGTTGGAACCACTATCTTGATAGCTGACCCGACTGTAGCATGGATAATCATGGATGGGCAGCTGTGGTGCAGATAAGATCTTAGTGTATTCTAGAGGTGTGCGGATAGTGAAATTTGACTTTGGATCGGATAGTTAAAGTTCGGATCGGATTCGGATCGGATAGTAAGGGGTTCGGATCGGATATTATTCGGATTCGGATACTGGCACGGACAGAGTGAACTGTTGTATTACTCAGAATTAAAATACAAATTAATTAACAGTAAAATCTTAGCACTTTATTCCTAGGAATGCATGAAAAATGTTTATTTTATTTTTGTTTCATATAGAAATGTTGGCATATATTGATTTTTTTTGTTAAGTATTTGTTCAAAACTAGAATTATAATTTACATTTTGGACAAATACTTTACAATGACGTATAAAGACTTTTATTGTGTTTAGTGTGCATGTTTGATGTTGTCCTTGAGTTGTAGCCTATATATTATGTTAAGTATGATACCATTTTATATTTGTACGATTTTGTGTATTATATGCCTATTAAAATATACTATAGCCTATATAATATAGTTTCATATATTCTACTAACTACAGTAGGTCTCATCCAAAATAAATTCACTACAAGGCTATCGGTATCAAACCAAGTTTTAACTTAAGGTAGGCCTATTGTTTAGCTCTAAAGTCCGTCAATCAATAGGCTACATTTGTAACTATTTGTTTTTTGTGAGAAAATCTTTTTTTATATTTATTTACAAATTTGTTTATAACCTAGATAGCCTAAATTTTTCTCTCTCAGAATTAGGTAATTTTCAAAACCATTTTTGTTTGAATACTACATTGATAGTAATATTTTGAGTAATGGCTTAGGGGTATGACCAAAAAAGGTCTATTTCATGCATTAGGCCTAGGCTATATGCAAGTTTTGATATCTTTGAGTCACTGTGATGACATTACTGTCAGTAAGTAGCCTAGGCCTACACCTTCGTGTAGGCTACAGTCTTGTTTGATGTTTAAAAGTAGATTGCTAAGCTTACTTAGGTTCAATAATGCAGTAACATGTAATACTTCTAACAATTTAGGTTTTAAATTTACATCTCAATTTGTTTAAGGCCTATTACAATGGGCTCAGTTAAAATAAAAACATTCCTATCTCAAAGAATTTATGAAGTGGAAGCAAGTCTCAAGTCTAAATTTCAGTAATAATAAAACGACATTATTTTATTTTTCTACAAAGAACATTTTCTGATGTCTTAGTTACCCTACCCTTACCTTTAGAATCAGCTTGCACAATAGGTATTCCGCCTGTTCTTGGTTTTTCTCAAAATATTTCCAAATCAAACTCTTTCTTTCTTGGTTCCATAACTGAGTAGTTAACAACTAGCCTATCCGATTCTAGAAAATTAAGTTGAACACATTAAAAGGTACAGTTTGTAACTTCAGTTCAAATTTTATCTCGTACTCTGTCGGCTGTAGCAGTATTCCCAGACTTCAAAACATCGTACCACACGATAATAAATTATTGCACGCCACAAAAATGTCGTGTCTATCAATGTAATTAGTGATTGATGTAGGGAATGATTTGATTTTGTAATATTTTAGGCACGCAAAATCAATCATTTTCCAAAACTATTATTAATTATCTTGAAAAACTACAGCAAATCTTTGAGAGGAAAATCAGTGTGGCGTCGGAAAATGAGTACAATAACTAATTATTATCGTGTACTTGGAAACACTGTCGTCTACTGCGCAGGACAACAGAATCAAATAACCACAGACTAAAATCGTGACACTCGGTCAATTCTGGTGTTCCCCCATACCAGTAAATTCCAAATCGGTGGCTGTGGATTGCTGGCGAGGGTTCACTAGCGCGCGTTGTGGTTGGAATCAGAACCTAACTCTACAGCCAATCACGACCACTGTTAGAATGGGTTGTCTTACTCCATCCGCTTGAGTCGCTAATATATCATATTTGTTTGTGCGCTATATCTTGGGGACACCCTAATGCCTGAGTGTCAATACTAATGTTGACTGACTGTCTTCAATTTTCAAGTTTTCGAGAGAGATGATAATATGAGTCGTGTTTTAATCCAACATTGTATTCATACCTAGAACGAACGCGATCGTCAGTATAATTCCAAATTAATGTAGTTTTTGGGGGGTTTAAAGGTTTTTATGCTCATATACACTATCTATCCGAAAAAATCAGATATTTTTCGGATCGTATCCGATGCCTGTTGTACATTCGGATCAAATCGGATATCCGAATCCGATCCGGTTTTTCGGATATCCGCACACCTCTAGTTCCCTAATGAGTGCATCCCTACGTCTTATTTCAGGAGGAGCAATATTACACAGCACCAGGAGCCAGGGTACAGGGTTTGCCATGAGTGTACCACTAATGGCTCTCATGGTCCTGTTTAGCTAGACGTCGATTCTCTAACGTGCCCACTATTTAACCACTCGGGCGCAGTACTCAGTTGTGGAAATATCAACTTTGTCAAAAAATAACATCATCTAAAAAACAAGATCTGATTTATTAAAGATTTTATCCGGTGTCCCACAAGGATCTATTCTTGGTCCTCTTTTATTTATATGTTACCTTAAGAATCTTCCAAACTCTCTACATGACCCAGGTAGTAAGTTAAGAATATATATGCAGACAATATTAATCTTAACACAACCGGGAAATCCCTAACTGATTTAGAAATTTCCGCTAAATCCGAATTAAATAGGCTGAGTCAGTTTTTAATTTTAATAGATCATAATTTAACACTCAATGCTAGTAAAACAAATTTTATTCTTTTCAAATCAAAAAAGAGACAAGAATGATAAAAGTATAAAGTTAACTATAGATAAAAATTCCATTGCTCAAGTTAAATCCTCAAAATTATTGGGTCTAACAATCAATGAAAATTTAAGCTGGAATAACCATATTGAATATTTAACAAAAAAACTAAATTCTGGTCTATTTGTCCTAAGAACAATGTTATATCTTTGTGATGAATCAGTTCTTAAAATGGTATATCATGCTCATATTGAATCGCATATTAACTATGGAATTAGTATTTATGGTGGGACATCAGCAAAGAATTTAAAAAGGATTTTAACACTACAAAAAAAGCAATCAGATTAAAACATAAATTAAAATAAAACCTTCAAACTCAAAATAAGAACTTCAAATCTCATTTTACAGATGAGAATTTTTACGGTCCACGCCTTATATATTTTTGAAACGATTAAATATTTTTTCCAAATTGCTGATATCCAAGAATTATCTGTTCATAATTATAATACGAGGGGCAAAAATTATATAGTTAAAGAACAACCAAGACTTGAAATTTTTAAAAATAAAACTTCATATATTGAAAACTATTTTTTTAGAAAACTCCCTAACTTTTAAAAAATGAAAAAGGCAAATCTAAATTTATGAATAAAATTGAAGGCATTCTTACTTGACCTTGCACCTTACAGTACAGAAGAATTTATTAATTTCAATTTTTAAGTAACATATAGTATTTTTTAATGTAAAGTAAAATGTTTCTTATTGCTAATTTTGGTAGTAAGTTACAATAGACTTGACACTATTCATGTATATAAATTGTGTACAATATGATGAATTAAGACTTTTTGAATCTTGAATCAGTGGAATATACCAATGACAGAGCAGTGGTTCGCAGAACTTGTGCGTTAGCTCCCCATGTGGAGCCAGCAAGGTGATGGACAATGTTAGTCCTGGTTCTCACCTCAGCTGCCGTTTTTTGTAAGTGGCTTTTAAACGTGAGAGACCGATCTAAAGTGACTCCCAGATAATGTGGGTGGTCATTATGATTTAGCTCAACACCATGGAATACGATTTTAAGTTTTTGGTTGGCCAGTCTATTATTTAAGTGGAAGCAAGCAACCTCAGTTTTTGTTAGGTTTGGATTTAGCTTCGAGGCTTCAAAGTATTCACCAAGGGTCGTGAAGTCATTGGTTAGTGTTTCCTCAGCTTGTCGAAAATGCTGGTGTTGACATGCCAATGCAATATCATCTGCATAGATAAACTTTAAGGACCGAGTTATAGGAATGTCGGCAGTATACACATTAAAGAGCAGTGGGGCGAGCACTGACCCTTGTGGCAGGCCATTCTTTAGTTGCCTAAAAGGAAAAGTACTTTCTCTGCGTCCCAGATATACTTTTATCATCCTATTGGAGAGCAATGACTTGAGGAGACGCAACAAGAAAGGGCAAGGAATAAGTTCGTAAAATTGAACTAGGAGGTCTTTTCTCCTTTGTGTCATATGGTGCAGTCAGATCTAAAAAAGCCACAGAGGTTTTCAGTCTTCGCTCAAACCCATCCTCAATGAAAGAAGTCAGAGCTAGAACCTGGTCACAACATAGGCCTAAATCCAGCTTGTTCGACAGGGATGCTGGCATTGAGAATAGTTAGGATTCTGTTATAAATCAACCTCTCTAGCAGCTTATAACAAACACTTAAAAGAGCTATAGGACGATAACTTTCAGGCCGTTTTGGATCTTTTCCGGGCTTCAAGATAGCTATGATTTTGGATTTTCTAAATATCCCAGGCATGTTGCCGGTTTTCAGAGTGGTGTTAAAAACTTCAAGAAGCCACTGTCTAGCCTTGTTACTCAAGTGTTTTACAGATGGCTCGGTGTATCTCTGCTCATGGTTTTTGAGAAAAGGGGGTTGGACGAGGGACGGAGCAGGGTTACTTTTCTAAAATCATCGGTCTGTTGTTACTATGTCGTCATCAAGATCCAAAATGTTGAATTTGATCTGAAACAACACGAAAATAAAATCAATTTTAGAATATTTCCATCGAAAGCCATGAGCACAGATACACCGAGCCGTCTGTTTAAACTCCGGGAAAATGTCATCTAAGCCTGCTGCTTTACCAATTGGCATCGCATCAATCGCCACTTCAAGCTCGTCGTAAATGAAGGGTCTAGAGTCTAGAGACTTCCAAGGGTGCCTGCCGACTCTCCTTTATCACATTAAGCTTGAAATTAATTTTTCTGTCTGCAGACATACGCACAGGTTTTGAAAGTGCAGAGAGGCGTTGTGCAATTTCACGAGGGCTAGGCTGCAAGGCATCATGTTTTTCACTTGATTTACCAATGGAGAGTTTCCTGAGCAAAGACCAAGCTTTCCGACTACTTTGGGTGAAGTTTAGGTTCTCGACAGTTTTCACCCACTTCTCTCTCCTGGAGTTGTGAGAGAGTTAAGGAGTTGGTCAGCTACAGCTCTGTCAGCAGTCTCTGTAAACTAGCTGTAAAGATCTTCACACTCTCTGCTCCATCCTGGTATGTATTCTTTTCTAAAACCTCTTGGGATTGTCGCCTTAGCGGAAGACAGGACAAGTCGTGTGAACCGATCATGGTTTTTTATTTTAGATGGGATGAAGCTGATGCCGCTGTCAAGCCTTGATGAGAAGGCCTCCCAATCAGCTTTATTAAAGTTCCATCTAGGCCTAAGAAAAGGTCTCACTAGTGGTATTTGCATTCCTACTGATATTATTACAGACCTGTGCTGAGAGTGGGGGAATGCACCTAGGACCATCCTGGAAGTAGGTACGGGTGTTGCTGATGGTTCACGGGAGCAAAAGCTCAAGTCTGGAGAGTACCCACGACGCCATCGGGCTGAATGGAAGGTGTGTGGGTCCTTGGCATTAAATACCAAGAAAACGTTGTTATTTCAGGATTCTTACGGTCCTTGAAAGTCCTTAAAATTTAACACCTGGTCTTGAAGGCCTTGAAAAGTACTGAAATTTCATAATTTTGTGTATGGTCCTTGAAAAGTCCTTGAATTTTGTGAGAATGTTGGTATTGTCTACTTGAGTTCAATGCCATTTTTTATATTGCCTTAAATTTTTGAGATTCTTGTACACATATTTTAAAGCTTACTGAAGCATATATGTAAGTACTGCAGCTGCATACTAGACAGCTTGTAATGGATGCCGTGAAATTGAAATTAACGATTTAGAATCAAAATAGTATTACTTTCTTTTGTTGTTGTATATATTTGGTACTTGTTTGTTATACATAGGCCACAATTTTTTGAGGTTAAAAAAATTCTCTGACGTTAAAAAAACTCTTGAAAGAAGACTATTTACTGAACGTTGTGTGAAAATTACACCTTTCTAAGTTTGACGGTTAAATAATTCATTATTTGGTGGATAAAAAATCTGTTTCATACATAGGTCTGAGTAATGACAATCCTAAATTTGTCACCTCGTTATGAGCTGTGAGCCAGATAACATTGACAATGTTATTAATCACTCATAAATTTTCATTTACCCTCAATTTAATTAGGCTATTTAAATTGTTGAACATTCAAGTTTTAAACTTTTGTAAATTCCAATATTGCACAGTGTTATCCATTCTGGATAAACCTACAATTCTTTTTTTAAACAACAAAACTGTACCCTACCAGTTACTTCTCACGGTCCTTAAAAACCATGGAATGTCCTTAAAAAATCCTTGAATTTTGTCAAGATATGGATGTAAGAACCCTGTTATTTTCAGCCCAGCTTGAAAAACGAGTGCCGTTGTCATCATCGGACAAGTATCCCCACTGGGTATGATGACTGTTGAAGTCACCTACATATACCACGTAGGATATTCAAAAGTTGGGAGAACTGTGTCTGACCACTGGGTGTTCGGTGGTTTGTAGACATTTACAATAGTAGTCTCAGAAACCTTAACACCAACAACAAATATGTTGTTTTCACAACTTTTGTGGGAGACTGATATGTCGTCTATGTCCTGTCTAACGTACGTCGCACTCCATAGACCCTGTGACCTATTTCTTCCACGAGCTTATATCCTGGGATGTTGCCCCTCGCACTGTTTTCTAAGTCTTCTGCATGTGTTTCTTGCAGTGCGAGGACATCGACCTCATTTTCCAGCAGCAACTTGCTGAGGCAGTTGCTTTTAGATTTGCTCAGACCCTCTACGTTAAAATGACAAACATTTCAAACACAGCCTAAATTTCTAAATTGGCCCTGGAAAGGGCCATTTGCATTTTGTCTGGCAGCTGGCATAGCTGAGAGATCACCGTGCGTGATAGTTCAGCTGCCAAAGTTGTTGTTCGTTTAGCACCACCCAGGGAGTACAAGCAACTTTAATGGAATGCTATGGACGCGAACATCACCCCCCCAACAACAAATGTTATGTTATGTCTTTTTAGTTATTTCCTTTTTTCTCAAAGAGGTGTCTAAAATTCTTTTTAAGTCTGTTTTATCTTCTTTTCAACCTGTCTATTAAGTCCTTTTAATTATTGTTTAGTGCAACTTACTTTTTATGTTTGGACAAATTTTTGCTATAGCTACAGAGAATGATTAAAAATACTAGGATTCTTCTTTAAATATATGTAAACAAATTTTAAATTGCTTAACCAAACATCTTTTTTCCTTTGATTAAATATGATTATGATACTGTTGGTATTTTCAATACGGTGCAAATAAATTGACAAATCAAACAAAGGTTTTACCTAATCACCTATATTTGTGCTTTATAAGCGAGACCCAAATCATTCTTTATGTGGCTTTCAGAAAAAAACGTCCGACTGGAATGCTGCAATAACTCCGGAAACTAGGAAAAAATTCTTCGAGGGAACAGATGAAGAGGAAGAAGATGTTGACGACACAAATGCAGACCCAGACTGGCAAAAAACACCCCTTTTCAAAAGAATCACTAGCCTTAAAGAGAATTATAAAGATGTTCGAGACCGCCATCCTCTGGTTAGTGTCATTAACTATAGTTTCTTAGTTATGTTTTTGGTATTTTTACCCAATGAATAGTCTCTGTCTGAACTGTTGTTTAGCTTTGAAACAAACAGACCTAGAACCCTGATAATACCAACTCAATGGGACTGGAGGTGGTTCGGATTACCCATTGTTTGGATTAACAAAACAAACAGAAATGAAATAAGTTACACAACATATTTTTAAACCCCCCTACAACGCACAAGTTGGCGTTTGGCGAGCTCTCCTTCCACCACATTACGTACTATATTGTACTATAATTAGGGATGGACGGGAATGGATTTTTAGTTCGGGACGGGACGGGACGGGAAGTTTTATTTCCCATCCAATTTCGGGACGGGATCGGGACGGGATTGCTCTTCTCAACGCTATCGGGAAATGTTCGTTTTGACTTTTATCTGAGTGTTGTATAAAGACAAATTAATGTTAAATATCAACTAGTTCTCCTTCCAACTTGTTCCACTTGTTTTTGTACAAGTTACAATGAATGTCCTTTTGTTGAAAAAATTAAAATATATAGTTTTGATATTTGCAGGATGCAATAAGATCATGGGAAAGTATAAATTTTATTTTATAATTAAATAAATTGTAGTTGAATCACTAAACACACATAAAGGAAAAATTTTGCCCATGTCTTATTTAATACAAGTTTTGTTTAATGAAATATTAAACGTTTGGTACGAAGAATAAAAATAAACATTATGTGCGGTACTGGTACGTAAAAAATATAGATTAAAACAATTGGAAAAATTGTAAATAGAAAACAATACTATATTACAATAAATAAGGCCTGCTCAGATAAAAAAGAACAAAAAATCACAAATTGAAATTAGAATAAATATTAACACTCAGAAAAGAAGTTGTTCAACAAGCCAATGCCATATATAACCCTAAGAAATATTTTGCCAATTTCTTTTTTATATTCATTGATTTTACTGAGACAGTTTCTTACTTGGAGAATATAAATAAGAAAATTGAACTGAGAAATTATAAACTATTATACTTTTATTGTTATTTACATGAATTCATTTAACTATTTTTTGCTACTTCAGAAAAAAAATTAAGGAGTGTTTGATGGAAAAAATTATAAAAATGTAAATTTAAACCCTAAAATCTAATAAATATAAGCTATAGCTAAGCCGTGTTTTCCTCGTTAGCGAGATTGTCGGCCGCGATCGCCGTCCTCGTTAGCGAGATCGTCGCCGCGATAGCCGTCCTCGTTAGCGAGATCGTCGCCCGCGATAGCCGTCCTCGTTAGCGAGATCGTAGGCCGCGACAGCCGTCTTCGTTAGAGAGATCGTCGGCCGCGATCGCCGTCCTCGTTAGCGAGATCGCAGGCCGCGACAGTCGTAATCGTTAGAGAGAGATCGTCGGCCGCGATCGCCGTCCTCGTTAGCGAGATCTTCGGCCGCGATCGCCGTTCTCGTTAGCGAGATCGTCGGCCGCTGTTCGGCAGTTCCCGTCCCGATAAATTCCCGATTATAAAAAAATCCCGCCCGATGATCGGGACGAAAATTTCCCGAAAATTTTCCCGAAATTTCGGGACCTGACCATCTCTAACTATAATTATATCTGTTGAATATAATTCTATATATTTAAAACAGTTAGGTAAAAAACAACTTTGGACAGTTCGTCTGAGAGTTCTACTGGGCCGATTTATCACTATATCACTATCACTATTTTCACTATTTTGAGACAGGGACCTCACATAGTGGGTAATAACCTGAATATAAATGAGAGATGAGAGTACGATGATTGTGGTGCGATTTACATGCGGGTTTTACAAAAAAAAAAACCTTTTCTGTCATATATTAGCAGGTTTTATTTGTATTTAAAAAAAGTTTTAAATTGGTCGAAAATGAAACATAAACTTTTCTTATGGAGATTTGACACGGGGAAAAAAGGAAACTTTTTCAATCCTTTGGACAGTTTGTCTGACACTTCCATTGGACCGATTCACAAGCAGTTTGTACCAAATAAAAGCTAAACTTTTCTATATTAGCAGGTTTTATTTACTTTAACGTTATCTTACTTTCTTCAATTACAAAAATCGATATTTCAAAGCCTTTGCAGTGAATATATTTTACAGGTTTCAATCAGCTGGTTGTATAACACACGAGGTATTTTGTCTAAAAACAGTAGAAGAGCAAATGCTCACGAAGAGTTTGGTTTATAATGGGCCAGTGCCGGAAAATGTATATACAGTGGAACCTCGATATATCGAACCTGAAGGGAAATGTAAAAAAATCATAATATCAAGGTCTTTGATATACTGAGGTTCGTTATATCAAGGTTACTTTTTACAAAAAACTACCATATACTGAGGTTCACGACCACCTTATTATACCATTACTTATTTCCAATAGGACTAGAAATTGAGGAATAAATACGGGTGTATTGTGATTACAAGACCAACATTTTGCTATTGCACAAAAGAATGTAACAGTCCACTGTAACATTATAAGTTGTTTAATGTTTATAAACCCTTCTATGGAATTTTTATCACGAGCTGATGAGGACAAAGACTATCAATGGCGACACACAAAACTAAACAATGCTGCATACTCAAAATTTATTTAGGCTAATAAGCATCAATCGGGACTAGAAGACGTTTATACCCTTATACATACAGCAAACATGGGGTTGTAAAATTAGTACTCCAAAGAATAATGTAAATGCATTTAAACAAAATGCTAACAGCCGCCTAACGGACACTTAAGATAATGAATGGAACAACACTAACACACAAGAACAGTGCTGCGACCACAAGGCACGGCAAAAGGCAAAGTCTGTACAGCGACAGGTTCCATCATAAAAGAAAATCATTGATTAAACTTGTTCTTTTTTTAACTTCGATATGTTGAGGTTTTGTAGTGAAAACTTCAAAATGTAGAGGTGGCTAGGTCGTGCATCGGCGCTCCAAAAGTTCGTTATATTGAAATCCTCGCTAACCCGTCAATATATAGAGGTAGAAATAACATTAGTTTGAAGGGCAGGTTCAAGGGGAATGTTATATCGAGGGGGTTATATCAAGAATTTCGATATATTGAGGTTCGATATATCAAGGTTCCACTATAATTTTAATAAATTTATTCTTTAAATAAAAGAAAAAATAATAGTTAGTTTTATACTATTTAAACTGTGCAATTTTCATAGTTGGTAGATAAAAAAATAAATGATTAAGTTTTGATTGTTAAATTGTTTAGAACTATACTTTAAGTTACTTAAGCCATAAATAAAATGATCAATTGAGAGGAAATAGCAATTTAAAAAGTACATTTTATACATGTTTTGCACCTAGAGTTTGCATGTTTTGCCTAGCGCTCCACTCTATCACCACGGATCACAAGGGCTGTTTCCGTCGAGTTTTGACGGGCAACGACTCGTAAATATATAAAACAGCTTTGACAAAAGTTACCGATTAGACGTTATTTCACTCAACTTTCTAAAATGTTAAAATATATGGTGGCTTAAATGATTTTGCTCGTACACTGGAGGAATCGTATTACAGTAGACTCCCTCTTAACCGGCCACCTCGGGACCAGGCCGCGGCCGGATAATGAATTGGCCGGTTAAACCGATGTTCATTTAAGAACGCCAACCCACAATTTTATATGGCATAAATATAATTCTTACTTGAAAAACAACCTTAAATACATTACTGTATATGATTTATAGCTAACATCCACCACCCATGAAATCCACAACAAACCTATAATAATAATTCGTTTCTTTATTGTGGTCTACTGGATAGTAGATCAAAATTCATTGACCTCCGTTGGCATTCACTTCCGTACAGGACGTTACATTTTAATTAGTTTGAGAACGCCAATATGAAATAAAGTTAAATTGAATGATACATTAGATAAGAAAACTACGTTTCCGGTGAAACGCGGCCGGTTAAAGCGATGTTGAGATAAAAAAAATGGCCGGTTAAAAAGATGTTATTTTGTGTCAGGGTAGGCCGGTTAAAGCGGAGACCGGTTAAAAGGTGGCCGGTTAAGAGGAAGTCTACTGTATAAAAACCTCATTTAGTTAGGCAATATACAGGGGGTATCAAAAAGAATCATACGCTTTTATAGGTTTATAATTTCAAAACTAATGATCATATGGACATGGGGTTATTTTTATACAAAAGGATAACTAATAAAGTTTTTTGCATGCCATTTACAGGTGCTCAATATTGCCCCCTTTAGATAATCAGGTAATCTGGTAAACAGTAATCTGGTAACCTTGGCGGCCAGTGATTAACGTGGAATCGCTAGATCCAGTAAGGCCGATCCATCTTTGAGGAAGCCTACCATTTAAAAACTCTCTCATGATTTCTTTTGTGTGGGTTTATAAAAGTCACTGTTTATATCCCTACCCTTCCAACAACATTCGTTGAACTGAAGAACTGCACCAGAGCAGTCTTTGAATCCATTACTCAAGACATGCTTGCTAAGCTGTGGGACCAATTTGAATATTTCCTGGTCATATTCTGTACATCTAAAGGGGGCCATATTGAGCACCTGTAAATGGTATGTAAAAAACTTTATTAGTTATCCTTTGGTATAAAAATAATCCCATGTCCATATGATCATTAGTTTTAAAATTAGAAATCTATAGAATTGGATGATTCTCTTTGAGACACCCTGTACATTTGTTTGGTTTAAAATGCAATGATTTTAGACTCAAAGTAATTTTTGACTCCAAACATGCGATGACATATTTTGTCCTATCAGTCCATGAAGAAAGAAAAGACAATATTCCAACTCCTTAGTTTGTGCACAAGAACTAAACCAATGTAATTCACACCCACTAATTTATTTACAACAAACCAAACCACAGTAGAACATCCCATATGCTACCATGACTACTTTGCCATGGTCTGAACGTCCAAAAAGTATGATATCGGGAAGAGAAAATAAAAGCCATTTCCCAGATAGAAAAACAGCTATACAGTATTGTAATACAACTCTATTGTATCTATAACACATTAATTGTAACTTAAAAATATGTATGTGTAATATGTAAAATTAACAATATTTAAGTTATACATATGTGTATAACAAATTGTAAAGCATAGAATAAGTCTTTCACGTTTCGACAGGCTCAGCAATGAAAGGAGGGTGTTAATCACAGATAGACGGTGAATACCCATGTAAATAACCTCAACTTCCAATATAACAAAAAAATGTAAAATTAACATCTTAGGCGGCGTAGTGTTGCCATATCAGTAGGGATGGACGGGAATGGATTTTTAATTCGGGACGGGACGGGACGGGAATTTTTATTTCCCGTCCAATTTCGGGACGGGATCGGGACGGGATTGCTCTTCTCGAATCTATCGGGAAATATTCGTCTTGACTTTTATCTGAATGTCATATAAAGACAAATTAACGTTAAATATCAACTGGTTCTGTTTCCAAATAGTTCCACTTGTTTTTGTATAAGTTAAATGAACCTCCTTTTGTTGAAAAGATTTAAAATATCTAATTTTTATATTTGCAGTATACAATGAGATAAGGATAAAGTATAAATTTTCTTGTAACAAAAAAAAATTAAATCAAATCACTAAACAATATACATATAAAAAAGTCCATTAAAAATTTTATAAAAGTTTTGTTGAATGAAATATTAAAGGTTTTCTATAAAGAATGAAAAGAAAAATTATGTACATAAAAATATAGATTAAAACAATTGGAAAAATTGTAAAGAAAACAACACTGTATTACATAAATAGGCCTAAGGCCTGCCCAGTTTAAAAAAAATTGAAATTATAATAAATATTCACACTAAGAAATGAAGTGGTTCAACAAACCAACGCCATTTATAACCCCAAGAAATGTTTATTTTTTCATTATTTATTTATATTTATTGATTTAACTGAGACAGGTTCACTTAGAGATTATCATAAAAATTTAATTTTGAAAATATACACTATTAGACAGACCTAATTAATTTTATTTTTATTTCTATGTATTCATTTAGCAATTTTTTTGCTATTTAAAAAAAGAGTGTATGATGAAAAAATCAATAAAAAACCAAGAAAGTTTTAAGTTATGAACCTCAAAATCTAATAAATGTATTTGTAATGTTTAATTTAAAAAAATATATTTAATGGGATTTGAAGGTTTTTATTTAAAAATTATATTAAATTATAATAAGATGCTTTTAACATTATAAAACAGTAAGTCAATTAAATATTGATTGATTTATTTAACAGTACTTTGCCATTTTCCCTTTGATTGGAAAGTCACACAACTTTGGTTGACATTTTGTTTAATTTGTAAGAATTAGACGAATCAAACGAGCCATCCCTTAGTTTTCAGAAAGTAGCATTTGGTACTAGGAGCAAAAACACCCCTCTTGAATAAATTACTGTCCAAGGTCGAACAATAGATAAGCTAAACAATAGATCGTCTTTGCCGTCCGTGGAATGTGTGTATTTGTGCCGTTACGCCGGCCGCGATCGCCGACCGAGGTCGCCGGTCGCGATCGCCGACCGAGATCGCCGGCCGCGATCGCGGCCGCCGCGCCGTTCGGCAGTTCCCGACCCGATAAATTCCCGAGTAAAAAAAAAATCCCGCCCGATGATCGGGAAAAAATTTTCCCGAAAATTTTCCCGAAATTTCGGGTCCCGTCCATCCCTACATATCAGTATGGCCATGGAGTTGTGGATACCCCTTTTGTGGGTAATCAGTGAAATAACCCCTAGCAAAGCATTAACTCTTCTTTGCCATCATTGGCGCAAATTAATGTTTAAATGTCTTAAAATTTTCATTGGTTACAAATATTGACTATTTTCCGTTGATATTGGAATTTTTATTGCACTTTTGTAATTGATAGAAGTAATTTCTGAAGTAGAGTTTGAAAATTTGCCTCTTGGACCTCGAAGACTTGAAACAATGCTGATTGTTTGCAGTTTAACAAAATACTTTTTTGGTCGTGTTATTTTTGTTTATAAATACAAATGAAATTAAAACTGTTTAAAAATTATAATTGGAAAAAAATTTATACTATTTGTAATGTTACAAAACTAAAAATATAGTATTTAGACAGCATATAGACACACATAAAAATACACATTTTATCACTAATATTTCGTCCCCATGGGGGACTTCTTCAGAGAAGAGGAGAAAGAAATTTGCTCTACTTTCTCCTCTTCCAGGGCTTGTAACAGGTTATTTTTTATTTTTATTTTTTTGTTATTTATTTTTTTTTACTCTTGGTTATTTGTTGTTATTTTTTTGGAATTTGGTTATTTTTGGGGGGGAATTTGGTTATTTTTGTTATTTTTGGGGGGATTTTGGTTATTTGTTAAATTTTTTGGGGGGCAGTTAAGTTTTTATTGATCTATTAGAATGAAGCTCGTAAAAACTAAATAAATGTTAAAAAAAGAAAAAAATGGAAAAAGTAAAAAATGAATCATGGAGAATTTATTTCTATTTAAAATTTTTTAAATATTATTGTTGCTTTAGTAGATGATTACTTACCTAGTTCAAAATTATCCTACAACATTTGTTACTGCCTATTTATATTTAATATCACAATAAAACGCCGGTTTTTGGAATTTTTAGCGACATTTTGGGTTTATTCAAGGTTATTTTTTTTTTTTTTTTCATTAACCTCAAGAACTGTTACAAGCCCTGCTCTTCTCTGAAGAAGTTCCCCATAGGGAGAAATATTAGTGATAAAATGTGTATTTTTTATGTATGTCTATTTGCTGCCTAACACAGTTTTCTCAGGTAAGCTAGCTGAATCCTTTCTCGTGTTTTGTCTACCCAATCAGCCAAAAGGCTCTTCCTTACAAACGAAACTATAAAAATGTTATAATTTCAGGAGAAGAAAGGACTATTATTTAATTTACTAAACTTTGACAAGTGATCAAACTTTTTTCAGAAAGAGAATACAGCTGTGAAACGTAATATAGATGGCCAGACTACCTGCTCCTGTAAAAGGGGTTGTAATAGTAAACACTGCGCATGCAAGAAAACTTCAAATTACTGCAATGGCAATTGTGGCTGCGATGACTCAATATGTAAAAATAAGGTGAGGAGAAAACTTCTTTTAATGTGTTAAAATAGAAATTAACAAATTTTATAATAAATTTTAAAGGTAGGTGAGTAAAAACTTTCTCCCAACCACAGCCAAAACTGGCTTAACACGTTCGCGGCTAGAATTCTAGAAAGCCAGTCAAGATTTATTTTTTAAATCTTTGTGGATGGTCTTTCAACAAAACTTTCAAAGAAATTCAAAATGGCAAAGATTTTTTGGGGGGGAATTCAATATCTATAGACACTTTAGTTGATGACAAATTATAACACGACTTTTTCACATACTTTCATCATACAACCTGCAATCTAACATCTTTACCCCCACTTGGGTCACTGCAACTTCAAAAACTTACCTGGACAACATTTTCTCAAATTTTCAACCCCAAGTCTTTGAAACAGACCTTTCTAATCATATGGCTAACATGGTTAGCATTAGTGATGGGTCGGTTGCAAAATTTATCGGTTCGGTTTTTCACTTGCACCGGTTGTCGGTTTTTTGGTTTATTTGAGATGTATACATGAAACAACTTAAGGTTACCATCTAAAATCAGGCTGATGCCTATTTTTCTGCCTTTTACACATTTAGGCTTTTTAACTAAGACCAGTTAGTTATTGCAAGAAAATATATAAATAAATGTCTATCCTACTATATAACTGGCCTTATATTTTATCTGAAATAAGTCGAAAAAGCAACACAACCATTGTAGTCGGGGCAAATTTGCAATGTTAATTAAAAACTAAAAATAAAAGATAAAAACTTTGACTATTGTATTTTTTTAGGAATTGGTGAAATATGTGGGAGTATAGAATAAAATCCAACCATTTAAAAAACAGTTAAGAAACACCCTCAAATTATGGCTTAAGAAATGTTTTATTATTCCATGTCTATTTTTTTTACAATTACTAGCTATTATGAGTTTTACAAATGCATTTTGTTAAGATAATTATTTTTAGCTTCAATTCAGTAAAATAATTCAATTCAGTAAGTTTTATTCAATTTGTGAAAATCGGACAAAAAAAATGTGCTATAATTTGTTTTTGTAGGACAATTAGATCAAAAACCGAATATATTGTATGTACTAGGGAACTGATAAGTTCGTAAATCAGATAAGCGATCGCCGGATGTCAAACAATAGAGCTTCTATCGGCAGGTGTTACGCATTCCATCTATCGTCTCATATTACAAATTGTATTGTTATCTTCCTAGAACTGGACATCCTTTCCTTTGTGATTGATTTCTGTTCAACTTTTTATATTTAGTTAGTAAAAAAACCGATAAACCGAAAACCGACATGGGTTATCAATTCTCGGTTAGAGGGGTTTTTTCATCAAAAACCGATAAAACCGACAACCGACATTAACAACCGACCCATTCCTAGTTAGCATGAATATTATGGTACCCAAAAGATAATCTTCCTCAGAATTTAAACGAGAGTTTACTGATGTTAATGTTCAGCTTTTTATTACCAACATTAGTGACATATCTTTGGATGCTAATTCTGATGCCGATGGTAGCTATAGAAATTTTCTTTCCACAATTAGAGATATTTTTTTTAATGCTTCTCCTATTAAAATTAAAACAAATCCCAAAGTTCAAAATAAGGGTCCAAAAATTGGATGACTAAAGGTATTTTGATATTTAGCATCAGAAAACGGGAGCTGCATGAAATTATCAAATGGAATGGAGTTCCAGGATTTCTTCTCTATGTCTATTTTTTTTTTTTTTTTTTTTTTTTTTTTTTTTTTTTTTTACGTGTGAGAGCAGCTAAATGTAACAGTTTTATAAAGCAGTCTGAAAACCAAATTAAAGCTGTTTGGCAAGTTTGGGCCAAGGAAAGTGGGAGAAAGGTGAATAAAAATACAATAGAAAAGATCAAAGGCAATGGTTATATAGTTAGAGATAAAAATAAAATGGCTATTTTTCTTAACAACTACTTTACGCAAATAAGCAACAGATTGGACATTGTATCAAAAAAATGAAAAAGTGGCCCTGGATTTCCTCCCTGACAAACTTAGGCCATTAGAAAACCTGATTTGTTTTGATCTGCCCACAGAGAGAGAAGTTTAAATGATAATAAAGTCCTTAAAATCCCTAAAATCAGCACGTTGGAACAAAATGTCACCTTACCTCCTGAAAAGAATTGCTAATGTAATTGTTAAGCCTCTGACAGATCTCATTAATTTATCATTGAAACGAGATATTTTTCCTGATTTACTAAGATTTGCTATTGTAAAACCAGTGCCAAAAAAGAGTAATAAAAACTCCGTAGATAATTTGAGACCGATTTCCCTTCTGTGTACATTCTCAAAAGTGTATGAGAAGGTCGTTTTTAGAAAACTTCATGAATATCTTGAATGAAACAACATCCTTTCCCCCTCTCGATTAGGCTTCCTTCAAGGCAAAAGTGCCGCCAATGCAATATTCAAGCTTGTGGATCTCATTTCGTCAGCTTTGGATGGGTTGCATTTTGCTGTTGGCGCCTTCTGTGACCTGTCCAAGGCCTTCGATTGTGTCAATCTTGAAATTTTTGTGGCCAAACTGAAGAATTATGGTATCTCAGGTACTAAACTTAGTTGGCTCAGGTCTTTCTTGACTGACCGGAGACAGAAAGTAGCTATCGACAATTGTGCACAAAGTGATTTCAGGAAAGTAAGTAATCTCTGAAATTCCACAGGGCTCCATATTGGGTCCCTTGCTGTTTTTAATTTACTGCAATAATCTTCCAGAAATAGCTTCAAATGTCAAAATTTTAATTTAAACTGATGACACATCCATAGTTGCCTCCAGTCCATACAAGGGAGAGCTGCTGAAAACCCTCAATGAAAATCTTTCGCAAATGAATCTATTGTTCCAAGCTAATGGTGTTAAGCTCAATCCAGAAAAGACTCAATTTATTAATTTGAATTTAAACCATAAAAACTCAAGACATATTGACTCCCTTCTTCCATGTCCTCAAATCTAGTCACTTCATCCAAATTCTTGGGTCTAGAAATAGACTCATCATTATCATGGCTTCAGCATGTCAATTCACTCCTGCCAAAACTTAGCAAAGCTTTTTATGCATTACTCATTCTTTCACAAGCAGTTAATTTTGATATCCTAAGATAGGTGTACTTTGCTTATTTTCGTTCTCTAATTTCTTATGGCTCGATTTTCTGGGTAATTCCAGTGAGGCTTCTAGAGTATTCCTAGCCCAAAAAAAGAGTCATCATATAATTGCAGGAACTGTTCCCAGAGATTAGTGCAAACAACACTTCCAAAGATTAGGCATTGTTCCACTCCCATCAATTTACATTTGCCAATGCTTCATCTTCTTAAAACAGAAACCATCAACACAATCATTTCACCAGAAATTCTTCTTTACTTTAATACCCTCTTCACAGGACCTCTTTTCTTGACACAATCATTTCACCAGGAATTCTTTACTTTAATACCCTCTTCACAGGACCTCTTTTCTTGAAGCTGCGCCATTGTACAGTTGTTTGAGAATATTTAATACCTTCCCAACTTCCATAAAAAATGAACCTTGTTTAAGAAATTAAAAAAAGCTTTCCAATATTTGTCCAGGCAGTCATTTTACAGTGTGAATAAGTTTCTCTCTCCAGCCACAAGAAATGACACACACTAGGGATCTAATTCTATGTAACCCTGCACGTCTTCTTGGGAGGGAAATAACACAAATCATTTTAACTCAAAACTAATTTATTAATTCTACGTCAGGTTAGCCAATTATTACAACTTAAAATATAACAACACTGATAGGACTTCGAACTGAATTCATAATAATAACATCTTACAGAAACGTTCACTATCACAATATCTGTACAATACCGGGACAGAGGACAAACACTCGTTAACCCGAAACTCGGGCCACAGTCATTGACGCGGCAGTGGCGCCGCGGCGCAATGCCAGACGCAGGCGCCGCGGCGCAATGCCAGATGCAGGCGCTTAACTCAACTTCACGTATCCGACTGGGGCGAGGTGACGATTGTTCGTCAGCACGCTGAAGCAGTGTCGACGCTGCTTCACGCTGGTGCCTTGATTAGTTGAGCGCTCTTTGGATTACTTTGGACATTACAGAAACTACTCTCGACATTGTCGACAACTTGACATACACCTCATAAATTCAATAAGGCTATGTTAAATAATCTTTGTAGTCATGCTGCTTATTAATGAACTTTTGTCATGAAGTACATCTTCAGTCAATTCAAAGAGACTGATAATTTTTTAATTACAAGGTTAGAAAATTGCAAGTTCAGCTTAAGACAATATTTTATACAAAAGGGTTAAATAGTTACCGAAACACAATACAAACACTACACAATTTACATCATACAATCTACAAAATTATAAACTAGGCATTTGGTTGGCAAAATTCTGGTGGAATTATATACTCACGGTTCTGAAACCTAACCTAAAACTTAATCATTTACACAATATTTAATTCTTTAAAATAACTTGAAACTCAGATTGAGAAAACCTGGTCTGCCATACCAATCAGGACATGAAATATGAGCAATTCGTTACTGTATTTTTTTCAACCTCATAAAACCCCCAAAATTGTTAGTTTACAACTTTACATCTTTACTAACTTACTACACTGACCAATGTGTAGCAACAAACAACGGAAAATTGACATTTAACTTTGTCCTTGGGCGGGCGAAAACCTGTTGCTCTCCATTTTAAAACGAGTGACTACTTTGAATTTCTGCAAATTAATTAACAAACGTACCTGGCTTAGTGGTATCGGTGGGTAAACGTAGATTCAAGTCCTCATGATTTATTAAAACACAAAGTAGACTGCAATCGGACACATGGTGATGAAGAGATTGAAAATGTTTTAATACAAATTACAAAGGGCTTCCGAATAGGTTGAGGGCTTGGTTAAAAGAAGAACGGCAGAGCAAAAGAGAAGCCACCACAGCTTTCCCCTTCCCCTCACACAGCCACTGCCCCCACTGGCAGGCTGTACGCAGCAGAACACATTAAAAAAAATCTTTACTATTAAAACAAAACCAAGCCGGACTGACACAGCACAGCTCAATACATACAGCGACTATTTCGTGTCACTTGGAACCAGGATCTTTAAAAAAACACATAAATTGAAAGAAGACTATTCACTTAGCATTGTGTAAAAATTTCACATTTCTAAGTTTTACGATTTATTTGTGCTTGCTCAAATTCAGCCATGTCACCGAGGATCGCGCCGAACACATTTCCGCCAGAGGCTGCTACGCTGGGTTAGATATAGCCATCTAGACGGTCTTACGTATTACTTATCACAACTGTGTGATTTGTTTTAAGTTAGTGAAAGTATTTCTTACCTAAATATTGGGCGGGGATGCGTTCGCCCCGATCATCGGTGACATGGCTGACTTTAAACAAACGCAAAGCAAAAACTTAAAAACATAGAAACACAAAATGTTCACACAGTGCTCAGTAAATATTTTTCTTTCAATCTATGTGTTTTTTAAGGATCCCAGTTCAAAATAACATACAAAAGTAGCTGGCTTATGTATATATAACAAACAAGTACCTCCGCGACTTACAAGCCTCCTAAAGAGTTTGTCTTACCAGCGCTTCCACTCACATGCCTCTATTGCAATCCCTTTCATTATCTGATAAAATTAAACTTACTTTCTGAATGACCCTCATATGACTTATAATGTAAAGAAATATTTAAAAATTTTTAAAATAGATTGACTTTGATTCTTGAGATTACAGTTAACTTCCTCTAATCTGGCATCTAATAACTTTACGTGATCCGTCAAGACTTTCAGAAAAAATTTATATTGATAGGAATAAAAATAATAAGGCGTTAATAATGTGTGTTCAAGTTTGTTTGAAATCAGAAGTGGCAAAGGAAGAACACTGTGTTATATTGGCATGCTTGGTGCCAAGTTGTTTTTGGTCGATATTTGGTAACATTGTATAATTCTCACTAGTGTACACATTGCTCGAAATTGAGCAATTGATTTAGATTAATATTTATAGAAAAATACTTTCTACGGTTTACGCTTTTTTAATGCAGTTTGTTAATTGTATTCCCCGCATGGTTCAACATAACATTTCATGTATACGTAAACAGATGCTTTCGCTGGTATACTGTGTTTATTTATACTCTACAGCTGTTAAATTGAATAATTGTTCATTTTTTTATCAAATGGAGAAATAGCAAACTTTAAGGTCTTGAAGGGTCCTTCCTTTTGGATATATATCAATTAACTTTAGAAACAACTTCACAACAAACTCCATCCAAAGACATCAAAGTCATTAAAGTCGGAAAACTGTAGAAGGATTTCATTGTACAAAAAATGTCACCTATTAAATATGTATGGATTTCGGTTTCATAATTATGCATTTTTCATTACAGTATGTTCTGCAATGTTTTTATCCTGTGGTAAAGCTGTACAAAGAATACAATACTTGTCTTATATTCATTTTTGTTTGATTCACATTTTCATTATTTATCCTGAAATCCAGAATATTTTGTAACCCGGCTTTTTTTGCCCCAGATATAGTTTAGAGGAAGTTTACTGTACTGGTTTGGAACTTGGTATAGCTTGGAAAGCTGTCCTAGAAGCGTTTGTAGTACTCTATATAAATGTTTTTGGGTTTTTAGTGCTATAATTGAAAAACAAAACAAAAAAATCCTTTCTCCTTGAATGATTTTTATTTTACTTTGTTTTATTAACGATCTTATAAGAAATATTTTTCAGGAACAATATTTTCCCAACCTATCAACCAGTAACCCCAAGGATGATTCAACCAGCGACGACAGTGATATCTCCTTCAAGAAGCCAAGGTAAACTGGTTCTTGCTAAAATTATTTTAATAGCTTTTGCTTAAGTGAGCCTTAGTGTAAAGCTGACCTTAGTGTATTATAATATGCTATTGCATTGGTAGAGTGTATCTGTGATATGCAGCCATTTAGTTAGTTTGACACTTACTAAATTGTAGTGCTGCTTATATGCACCTTTTTTCCAATTTAGTTAATTTTATTTGAAACCATTTGTATATAAACACTAAGTGGAAGCTTTTTCACTATTAATCTAAAATTTTGTGCACAATACATTTTGTACATTGAAAAAAATTATAGCCACTCTTAGAGTTTGCACAACATTTTTTTAATTCCCATTTTCTAGTAGGTTACAGTAATAGTTTGATAATTCGAGTTATGCCGGATTTATACCGGAGTTAACGGGGCCAAATTTTAAAATCATTAGTAGAAAAATGTTTTGTAGACGTCATTTATACAATCAGAATGTTAATTGAATTAAGCACGATACTGAGAAATTATGCCGTTGTGTAAACAGGTTGTTGCTAGGTAGGGTGTGATTCACACTTTACTGGCTGTTGAGAGGTTTTCATTTGTCACCGTGTTCGCGTCAGTCTGTTTCTCACTCTTAATCTACACTGCACGGTGCGGCCGCTTAGATGTGCATTTCACAATCAGTGCGGTGTTAAAGTCAGTCTTGTACTTAAAAAAAAAAAAAAAAAATGAATGGCAAAGGTAAAAAAATTTTAGTATTTATTTTAAAATTTGAATGCAAAGTAAGATGATAGATGGGAGGGGTTATTAAAAAAGACTTAAAGTAAGGTTAGGAAACAAGGAACGACATTGTAAAGTTGCTTAAGTTTTGCCATGTTTAGTTTTAACTGAATAACCTGTATAAAGGTTACAAATTAGTAACCAATTTTAACTTTCTTATTCAAAATTATTTTTGATCTGCTATTCTCTTAATTAAGATAGCAAGCTCTAACCTTTGTCATTCTAATTACTTTTATTACAGTCAACTTCCGATTATCCGGGGGCGGGTAAACCGGGTTGCAGATTAACCGGGGTCACAAAAAGTTCATTTCAATTTTATTTATATTTACAGTTTAGACAACAATACCATCATTTATCGATATCATCATGTTGAAATTACTTCAGAAGAAATCTCTTTACTAATTATTATTTGAATTATCAATGGAAAAAAACAATGAAACACAGAAAATAATAAATTATTTGGTGGCGTAATTGTGATCGTAGTCATGTGGTCAGGGAGAAACGAGTCAGAGCGATGGTGTGGTGGGATGGGGATGGGGCGCAATGGTGGAGTATGAACTTGACTACTAGGAACAACTGGTCGCCCGCCAGGATGTGCTAAAAATAGAAACCAAGAAAGGTCCTATTTAGTTTCCAGTTCAGTGTGTAATTATCGCTCTGATTCGTGTGCTGTTCAGTGACCCCTAGTAATTTTGTGTCAAATTACAGTAGACTCTCTCTTAACCGGCTACCTCGGGACCAGGCCGCGGCCGGATAATGAATTGGCCGGTTAAACCGATGTTCATTTAAGAACGCCATACCACAATTTTATATGACCTAAATATAATTATTACTTGAAAAACAACTTTAAATACATTACTATGTGATTTATAGCTAATATCCACCACCCATGAAATCCACAACAAACCTACACTAATAATAATTTGTTTCTTTATTGTGGTCTACTGGATAGTAGGTCCAAACGCATTGACTTCCGGTGGCAGTCACTTCCGTCCAGGACGTTATAGTTTAATTGGTTTGAGAACGTCAATATGAAATAAAGTTGAATTGAATGATACATTAGATAAGGAAACTTAGTTTCCGGCGAAACGCGGCCGGTTAAAGCGATGTTGAGATAAAAAATGGCCGGTTAAAAAGATGTTATTTTGTGTCATAGTAGGCCGGTTAAAGCGGAGACCGGTTAAAAGGTGGCCGGTTAAGAGGGAGTCTACTGTATGCTAAACAACACATTTCAAAATGCATTTGTTTTGCATTTCAAGAAATGTTTGATAAAGTGACATTAAAATTTTATTTGACAAAGTTATACATTTATTAGCCTAATTTAATAATTAAAATTAAGTTTGCATACATTTTAACAATTGGTTATTATTAAATTTTTACCAATTAGAAAAAAGATGAACCATCACTTGTTTTTGTAAGCATGCTCTTATCTTGAATAAATTATACGAAGCGACCCTCCCCTCCTCAGCCAGCGCCGGGCCATCTCACCCCTCACCCTACGCACCCATCACAGCTGCCCGATGCCAAACAATAGAACACCTGATCTTGGTTTTTTGTCCACGTTACACCCTTTTATTGTGTTTCTTGTTCACTAAACTAGAAGATCTGTTTATTCATTCCAGTAATGTTTACTCAATAAAAAATAATAAATATCATAAACCTGTGGACTTTTAATTAAAACTTGTTTATTTCGTGTTTTACTCAATTTATTGAACTTTTTGTTTTAACCGTGGCTTTGGGTTATCCCTTCAACCAGTCATTACCCCGGATAATTGAGAGTTGACTGTATTTTTTAATCCTTTAAAGTAATGGCGTATCACCGAATAGGCTGTACTAGTTGAAATTTTCTACTTACCCCACACAACCGATTTTGGAGGATGAGAGGTGAAAATTTGGCAGTGATAAGTTTCATCTCTTGGTCACTAAGACTTCCCCAAGAGATAATCGTATCTGTTCAAAAAGTAGCAGGAGAGAAAAGATTTGAGGGGCACCCAGATTAACTTAATGTAATTGTCTAATTTGTTTACTTTTAATTTTTTATCAGGGGTCAAGTGGGGTAAGTGTACCCCCCAAATCACATAGTACCACTTTGACTGCAGATTTAAAAAAAACATGTAAGTGATATAAAAGTAAAATTTTGTATGATTATTCTTTGGAATGTTTTGTATATGTAGAATTTTTATTTTGTTAAAAATTTCAATTTTGTATTTTTTAGAAATTTTTTTGTAAAGTTATGTTTGGGGGCTACACTTGCCCTTGAATCTGGGGTAAGTGTACACCCCCCCCTCAATGTAGCTTTGCATTGCATATATGTTGATGTTGGGGCAAGTGGATTATAGAGAAGAAAATGAGCTTTCTTTTGATTTTTTATTTGTCAAAATATCTCAAACGGTCCAGGAGTTATGAACTTTTTTGTGAACCTCCGCACGGTAAAACGGAAAACCCCATTTTTTAAGAAATTGTAAAGTAGATGAAAACATAGAGATAACACTGTTTCAATTAATTGACAACTAATAGGTCTTAAAGAGCAGAAAATAATCTTCATTTTGATTTTTTATCCATCAAAATATCTTGAAAAATACGGTAGTTAGGAAATTTCTTGTAAACGTCCGCTTGGTAAAGTAACTTGAAACCTTAATAAGTTATTTTGATTTTATTTTACTCCTGGAATAAAAAATAAATCTTAATTTTACAAAGAGCAGTTTTTATCTTGCCATTCATACATGAGATAACAGTTTGCCTTATCATCAGCTAATTTATCCATTATTTAAGGGGGGCGTACACTTGCCCCATTGGTAAAAGTACACTTGCCCCAACAGCGATGTAACACAGGGTAAGTGTACGCCCCCCCCATAACTCCCCCAGAATGACTCTGTAGGGCATTAAAAATATTATTTTTGAATTTCTCTTCAAAAAATGAGTCAGATTACCAATTTTAAAATAATTACCTTAATTTTTGAATTTTTAGTAATTTCTTAAATTTTCCGAGCGGCACTTGCGTTTAGAGTAGAAACTTAAGATGTTTTTAAACTCATCAAAACACACAGAAATAACAATCAGGTAATTTTTTAGTGATTATAATTTGAAAGAGCATAGTTTGAAATACCTTTGGCTAAGTTTTGAAATTTTTTTGGATAAAAAAACCAAATTTTTATTAGCTGGGAGTCCACTTGCCCCGGGCGTACACTTACCCCACTTGACCCCATTTGAGATGGCAATAATAGAATATTAAAAGTGTATATACAAATTTTGTATATAGACTATATATTTATTTTTGTCAATAAGTAGAAGTGGCTACAAAAAGAGTTGCTGAAAACAGCTGACACAACTGCCACTGTACAAACCACAGACTTCAGTATAAACATGTGGTTTTCCATTTATCAGTTTATAAATTATATTTAATACTGGTCATTATGAATGTTTTGATAAATAAAATAAAGTAATAGGATACAACAACTAATCAATTTATTAAATTGGAATTGAATTTACAAATTAACTGTAGAAGTAGAATACACGTGTTACAGATTCAAGAAATACATACCAGAATGTAGCGCTTGTAGGCCTACATTAAAATATTCTGAAAGGGGAGTGAGCAAAGCAAATGAGTTAAATGTGAAGGCAAAAGAGCAGAGCGAACGAGCTCATTTTGACTAAAAACAAGCCTTTTGCACTTGCTATTTCAGTGCACAGCCTATGACTGATATTCAAAGATTTTTATAAGTTAACCGTGAAAACGCACAACCCCCAGGTATTTAAGGATTTTCCTGATTATTTTTAGAAACGTTTTTAGGCAGCAGCTCCTGTAATGTGTGGGTTAGCCTCACTCAGCCCACAAGGCTCTGGGCCTGCACCTCACTCGGGCCCCAGGCACAGCCTACAGTCTGAACCCTGCTGCCCGTTTGGCTCCCCATTATTATCTGATAATTAACTCACAAGTTTTCTGTGTTGTAGGTAAAATGCAACACTAAAGCCTTACACAGAGAGTTTTGAAATTCCCTCTTGACGCAGACATAAAAAGGTAGACGATCAAGATATTTTTATCTGAGACTTTTCTTTCTCATGTGGTATTGGTCATCATTCATCATTCATCATAGACAGAAATATCATTGATAATTAAGATACTTGGGGCTACAGGCTATTAGTCTTTTGAACAGGAAATCTGTAATTCTGAAGGTGAGCCTCACCATCAGGTATCAGATGCTTTCCTGTCTAATCCCTAAATAATTCATAATAAGTAATTTAAGTCAAACAGATCATTATCACCAGTAAACTTCACTTTATTTATTCATTTTTTAATGAGGAATTTAACATAATTTTAATATAGGCCTACCGTTTTTTTATCTTGGAAAACTTTCAAAAAAAAAAAAAATATATATATATATATATATATATATATATATTCAAAAATGTTAAAATGTTCCACAGGTAACAAAGTTTATATTTATATTTTATAATATCTCTAACAATTTCCTACTTTTACAATAATTGAATGGCTCCGCCAAAAAACGTTCTAAGCGCCAAAATTTGAGATTTAGAGATATTAAGTGAAAATTTTCTAAAAAATTCATCCCCTACACGGTGGTATATTTTTTGTTAAGATATGTTGGCAGCCCTGATTTCACCTGTCCATTCACGCGCTGTTTTTGAGAGTTGTAGGGTTTATTTTTTGGTTTTTTTATTATTTTTTTAAATTGCGTTCTGCCACAATGCGGATGCTTTGCCAGCCGAGACGCTCTCGCCCTGCAATCTTAAACACATAAATAACAGTAAAAGAAGAAAAATGAAGTAGGGGAAGTGGAAGGACAAAGATTGGAAAGACTGCAGAAAACAGACAGTTGTTATGCTGAACAGTTGTATATTTTGAAAACAAAGAAACCGTTCAAGCAAAATTGCCCCAAGGAGCCGTAAGTTGAAAAAGTTCCAAGCGTCACTGCATACCACCTGTTGATTCATAAGTACTCCAATACAATTTTATTTTTGCAATAGTTAATTTACAGTGAACGATTACTATATTTTGTCTTAATATTAATACATATTTTATATTGTTTATTTTAAAAGTAATCATGAACATTTACACCCATAACATTTTACACAGTGGTTTAGGTTTAAAAATATTGGGTAATGTACTAACGTATTAAAGGAACAGTTTGAAGTCATCTTTTTATAGTATTTTTCTAATAAAATTGTTTTTATTCAATTTGTTATTGAATTTATGTTGGTACTCCTACATTCCATGATTTTTCTTAGCGGCAAAGATTCGGCCTGGGGAAAAAACATTTCAATCCACATAGGCTTAGAACGTTTTGCTCCCAAAAAATGCCTTAATTTAAAAAAAAAATTTAATTCTATAGAGTAAAAGTGCCTGTAATACTTTTATGTGTACATGGACAGTAGTAAAGGATTATGTTAGTAAAACATTATGAACTAAAAATTACATAATTTTTTTGGAAAACAATCTTCTTTCAGTGTTTACTTAAAAGTAAGGTTTTGTCGCTTGGAATGTTTTTCAGAGGAGCCATTCAATTACAGCTAGGCCAAAAGTTATATTACGTCATTTTACAACACAACATTTGAGTTAGACCCAAGTAATGATAAACAGGCCCGGATTATCCACTAGGCCATGGCCTACGGTGTCAGCCAGGGGGGGGGGCATCAAGCGGGCCTTTTTTATACTACGTTTCAGTCAAAAAATATTTAACCGCAGATATAATTTAATTCTGGTTCTGTTTAAAATTTCTTATAAATTAAGAGTCAATAGAATATTTGGCAATAGAAAAAGAAGAAAGAACTATTCAGGCAAACTAGGCAACCCCCTAAGGTGCCGGGACCCAGGGGTCCTTCGCGGCAGGGACGTGTCCATAAAAAGTGTCCCTGATTAGCGGTCAAAAGCATCACCCCCGACTGGCGGTAAACATCGCCCTCTAGCCGACGGTAAATTGCGCTTCCAACCGGTGGTAAACAGCGCCTCTGATTGACTGTAACGAGCGCCCCCAATACGCGTAAATAGCGCCTGTGATGAGCGGTAAAGAGCGCACCCGACCAGCGGTAAACATTCCCCTAATTGACGGTGAACAGCACCCTTTTCCCTCGACCTTTGCCCTGGATTTAAATTTATTTCTGTATTACAATTACATAATATTTTATTTCAGATTTAAAATTAATATTGTGGTAAAATAGTGATGTAAAAGGATTACGTCCACGGATTAAAAGTTATGAAAATGCTGTTCCTCACGTTAGTTAAATAGTTCTGTGGTCTTATACAACACCAAAGTAATCTTATCTTATACTCTAAAACAAGCTCCGTTTGTCCGGGCAAAGTTTTTTTTTCGCTTCAAGGATTTTTGATTTTTTTATTGAATATGGGGGTTTTGGCCACCAGAAATCGATTGGAGCTGGTCCCATAGCTGGGAAAAATCCTGTTTTTGCACTAGAGCCCTTCAAAGTTTCCATGTTATCCTTATGGAGATTTTATTTATTGAACAAAAATCAGCTGATAACTGTAGTTATAAAGCAATGTGTTAAATCTTTAACCTGTAGTTTAAGACAGTTATACCAAAGTGCCAGCACCCGTCGGCTTGGCGAGTGAGCGAAGCGAACGAGCTCGTCTTTAAAATGGAAGAGGGCGAGTGAGCGGAGCGAACGAGCTTTGTGTGAGAAGGAAAGTAATAATTTTACCGAGCTTAAGCTCGGTCTCCCTGGTACTTGGAATTAAAATAAGCCCATAAATCGGCTTGTTTTTTGTTTTTTTCTTTTTTGTGTTTTGTGTACTTTGGCCTAGGGCGTCAAAAAGTGTTAATCCGGGCCTGATGATAAATACAAGAAATAGTAAAGGTAAAGGACAAGTAAAGCCTGTCTGACTAACTTATAACTAAATGTTTCAAAATGTTAACAACACAATGAACAGGGGTGGACTGACACTATGAAAAGGGCGGTGGAATGGGTACCGGAGGGGCGCCATATATATACATATATGGCATTCATATTATTATGTATATAATAAGGGTATTTATTATACATGTTTCGACTATCATATAATTTTCTAGCAATTAAAACTGTAACCATACAATATTAAAGGGTTTATAGTTTAATTATTTGAAAATGACATAGTTGAAACATGTGACAAAAAAATATGGATACTTAGGTCTTTATTTCTAATGATTATAATAACAGAATCCTTTAAAATTTAAACAATTTACAATGTATATTACTGTAGAAGTATATTACTGTAGTTCGTAAAATACAGTAAATCAAACAAGTGTTAAAACAGTAACTTCTTAATTTTCAATAAACATTATAACCTTATATTAAAAATCAAACTAATGAAAGTAAAAATAACTTTACAATAAGCATTTGAAGGCTATGTAGGCAAATATTAAACTTGAAAGCCGTAGTTTTTTATCTTTATCAAGACCAACATATTTTATTTACATTACTGTTACCAATTACTGTTTGTTTATATTGCTGCCATAAAAGTTAAGTCAACATACCAACAGTTTATACGTGAAGAAGTCTTCGTAATTGTTCACTCTTCTCACTCAGCTTGTCGATTATCTAATAATTATTGATCTTGACAAGAATATCTCACTCCATGTTCATGAAAATAAGGTCTGAAGGTGTTCATCAGTGAGTCGTGAGCGAAGAACGGAGCCTTGTTTTGCTATATTTTAATTTTTCAAAGGGTTGTTCACATGGCACTTGGGTGGCTGGTAATGTCAAGAGACATACTTAAAGACTTTAAAAAGGTTAAGACTTAAAAAGGTTCGTGTACAGCCTTGAAAACCAAAACATTGTACTCAAGTAAGATGTCGAATGCACCCTTGAAGCAAGTATTGCATTTTTACCACTTTTAGACCTACACTGAATATACTGCAAATTATTTGGGTCTCTTTATTCGTCGTTGGAAACCAATTTTTCTTCCGAGAGCTCACCTTCAAAATCATCGGTTGGTTCTGTTATGTTTACCGGCTTCGACAACTGGTGATGACACGGTGATTAAAATATACTAATTCCTCCTCCAGTTTCCCCTCCTCGCAATCGGTAACTAATTCTATTATCCTTTGAAAGCTAGAAGAGTTAATGTCAATGCTGTTAAGCCGCTTGGGATCAAAATATTTTAAATCTAAGGATAGACTTTGTTTTGCTGAAAACTTTTCGTTCATATATTTGACAGCTTGATCTATAACACAGTTAAAAACGGTTACTTCAAATCGGCGATTGCTGTCCTCAATTAGGCAACGTCTCCTGATGAAGTTTCCCCCGGCATTTTCTTCTTCTTCCTACTCTCACCCCAGGCAGTTTTGTTTCTATGATGATTTCTTCCGTATTTGGAACTGTACCCGACAAGTGTTCGGTTTTGTTCGTTATTTCAGTGACGAAGACCTCTGCAGCTTTGAAGACATCGGCAAACTTGGACCTAGCACCTTTTAAATCCTAAAGGCGCCTTTTTTCCTAAGTCAAGATCCTTGGTTTGCAGGTAATCTGTAAGTGGAGTGGTGTGCTAAAAAATCATCAGGAAATTCATTACAACGAAGATTGCCTGGAAACTGCATAGTGTCTGCAAAATGCAAATACATAACATATCGTTCCTAACCTGTTAAAATTGTCGATTTATTAAAATAATAAATTACAAGAGTCGTTTTAATACGCGTATTTATATTAAACAATTGTACATATTCCAGAATAAATACAAATATACACTTTGTGTGGTTTAACATAATCATCCCCCTGGGATTGACCTTTACTCGTACTACGTCGCAATGATCGCGCCCAGGCTGACAGCTGTTTCGCCGCACAGGTTAGCCAACTATGTCATTGCTACACGAAAGAGTTCCCAGTTGGAGCAATTTATCAAAGTTGGACATTCAATTTATATGAAGATAAAAGTATTATGTTCAAGTCATGAAGTGCAAACACATAATTATCGTTTTAGGAAAAATAAAAATTCACAAATATTCAACTTTCAAAAAATATTTTACAATTCCTTGTAATAAAAAAATCTTATCCTAGGGGCGCCGGGGCGCCTTGATGGGGAGGGCGCACCGGGAATTTTCCCGGTGTCCCGGAGGCTCAGTCCACCCCTGACAATGAGTATATCAAAATGTATGGACAGACTCAAACACCAAAAATTCTGGAAAAATATTAAAAACAATAAAGATTGTATTGCAGATAAAAATTTCTTAAAATTGCGTTTGAAGAACATTTTTTCATAACAACCTCATATTTATAATTTGCAAGAATTTTGGAGTGGAGATCGGCATACTCGGGGGTATGCTAGTGGCTTGCTTTTAGATTGTTTTCCCTTTTTTTCTGTGCATGGAGTGCTATTTGTTTTTGCATGGACCTGATTGGACTAATTTTGCCACAATTGTGCATGAACTTTGCTTTGTGAGTCAAGAGGATGAACTTGCTTGGTCTGTTAGTTTTAAGTTTAAAGTTAGTTTTAGTGACCTGGCCAATTGTGTCCCGACTGAACGGCTTAGTAAAATCTTTGAATAAATTTTATTTTTTATTTGTCCCCCATATGTGATAAAAAAATTCTGTTTGTATAAGCAAGAATTTTTTTCCTTCCAAGGATTTTTTACTTTTTGATAGAGTACAGGGGTACGTTTTGGCCACGAGGAATCAATTGAAGTGATACTTAAGGAGTTTATTTGTAGCTACTAAATTTAACAAAAATCAGCTGATAATTACAGTTATATACCAATGTGTTATATTTTTAACCATTGGTTCAACAAAATTATACCTAAGTACCCTTGGCCTGTCGAGTGAGTGAAGTGAACGTGCTTGTCTTAGAGTGTGAATGAGCGGAGTGAGCGAGCTTTGTCTTAGAAAGGAGTGACAATTAATAATTTTACAGATTATAAGTTCGGGGGTCTTCCTGGTACTTGATGCTTAAATGATAATTTTCATAAGCAAACTGTCCTTAAAATGTAATTTTATGACAGTTTAATTTCTGAGTATTTTTTCTTTTACTGAATGGTTTTGGTGATACGGCAAATGAAAGTTTGCCCAAATGTTATTCTTATAGTATTGAAAGTGAACTTCAATTGCCACTAGCTCTCTAACCATTAGGTTTAGAAAAAAATTTCAAAGAATAAAAAACTACATCAAGTTGGGTCAGTTTATGTTTGTTTACCTTAGTCAGGAAGTTGATTAAATATTAACCAAGATAGTATGTTAAGAGGGGGGCTAAAGGGCCTCTCTCATGCTAGCAGTACACTCTCGCCGAGACAGGACGAGAGCAGGCGAGGGCAAGAGTGTACACGGTGCGCTCGGCATGCCCCGCTCTGCCTCAGCTCGCCATGTCTCGGCCTCGCCTGCGCTCGGTCTGGGAGCGGTTTTTAGCACGAGTCAAAGGGCCCGAGCGACCGCGAACTCACCCGAGAGCCCCTCGGCGAGAGTGTACTTTGTAACCTCGCTGGAAAAATCTCATGGGTCCTCGTCGAGAAAATCCTCGCCGAACATCCCGGCGAGGTGCCTCGGCAAGAATGTACTGCTAGCATCAGAACACCATGCAGTACTTCACCTGCTCTCATTTTGCGCCTTTATTTTAAATCCGATAAAAGTGGAAGGGATTTTAAATAGAAGAAAGACTTGGGCTGTTTGATCGGCTTTTTGATTTTACATATTTTAAATGCATATTAAGTTACAGAGCACTCTCGTTCATCGGAACTAATATGGCGGATGTCCAGTTTGGAAAAATACCAAACTGACAACACAATCACGATAAAAGACGAACAATACAGTCAACATCGACCGGTCAGCGTCAGCACTCACTCGATACTGAAGTGTCAGATCGTCAGATGAGAGGGGATAGTTTGGACACGTGAGTAGGCGGGGCCTACGGC
The DNA here is from genome assembly GCA_030545055.2 of Neoaliturus tenellus. NCBI lineage: Eukaryota > Metazoa > Arthropoda > Insecta > Hemiptera > Cicadellidae > Neoaliturus > Neoaliturus tenellus. The sequence continues at coordinate 143,441,717 of CM061532.1, read as the reverse complement.
TGTAGGCGAGAGAGAAATGGTGGGAGGGGGAGTTCAGCGACCTTGGCGCGAACAGCTGCATATTGTCAGTGGCTCGGAGATAAAAATAGATTGCGTGCCAGCCTACTGTCCGAGTTCTGAGAAGGCCTGCGCGCGTTTTGCTCTAAAAAAACTTGTCAGTTTGGTCTAACATTTTATTAATGCGTATTTTATCGCTTTCCATAACACGCGTGGATAATCCGCACTGCAGTTAATCCGCTTGCGGATAATCGGGAGTTCACTGTACAGTACTGTATTGCGGGTACAACAAATTAAGGACACTAAAATTTAAAAGTGATTTCTTTTTTTACAAAAAAAAGTATCGAGTGAGTGCTGACGCTGACCGGTCGATGTTGACTGTATTGCTCGTCTTTTATCGTGATTGTGTTGTCAGTGTGGTATTTTTCGTTGCGGATTTAAAATGGCTGAAAAGCGAAAGAATGTTGTGTTGACGTTTTGGTTGTTTCCAAAGCAAGAAATAAAAACAACTAACTGACTTTTTTAAGAGGGTGTAACTATTAAGCTACTATACTCATGTTTACATTATTTTATGTCTTACTGTATTAAATAAAATAATTTTTCATGTTATAAATGTTTTATATTTTATTCTCTTTCATTTTCAACATTTTTGTGGATTATCCGCGATTTTCGTTATCCGCGGCAGCCGTGCCACCCAATTCCACGGATAATCGGGAGTTTACTGTATCACATTTTTCATCATTGGCCACTAGACGCTTTTCATTGCCTTCATAATTCGATGTAATTGTCGAGGCCATGTAAGTAATCACACAGGAATAGGAAGAGAGGGGAGGGTGGGGACAGAAAGTAACCTCTGCTTCGTAAACTGTCTGTCTGTCTATCGCACAAGTGCACCAGTGTTACGTGGAATGTCAATTGACTGTTAAAATGTGAGTGAAAAATGGACAAATGTTTGTGTGTCTATTGAGGATAAACTTAAAGTTATTAAAAGAATCGATGCCGGTGAGTTGGAAGACTGTTGTGGAATCTAGAATGGGGACGGAATGGGGATCGTTATTTACCAGCGTTGTTTATGTATAACTAAGTTAATTGTTACAATGTTCCAAGGGTCAATATCTTATTTTCAGGAAATTTCTTGAGTTATCTCACCATCAATAGTGAATATAAGCATAATTGGTCATGAAAACGATGACATGACTACAGACTCCGCTTCATCGGAATTTTTTGATATCCAAACTGGCCATCCGCCATATTAGTTCCGATGAACGAGAGTGCTCTGTAACTTAATATGCATTTAAAATATGTAAAATCAAAAAGCCAATCAAACAGCCCAAGTCTTTCTTCTATTTAAAATCCCTTCCACTTTTATCGGATTTAAAATAAAGGCGCAAAATGAGAGCAGGTGAAGTACTGCATGGTGTTCTGATGCTAGCAGTACATTCTTGCCGAGGCACCTCGCCGGGATGTTCGGCGAGGATTTTCTCGACGAGGACCCATGAGATTTTTCCAGCGAGGTTACAAAGTACACTCTCGCCAAGGGGCTCTCGGGTGAGTTCGCGGTCGCTCGGGCCCTTTGACTCGTGCTAAAAACCGCTCCCAGACCGAGCGCAGGCGAGGCCGAGACATGGCGAGCCGAGGCAGAGCGAGGCATGTCGCTCTGCAAAAAAACAATAAACTTTTTAATAATGTTCAGATCATTTCCAATGAAACAGAGTTTCGATGTCAAATGTCACCGAGTTGGATGAATGAGAGTGTACTGTGTAAGGGTTAAAAGTTGATCAACTAGACCATTATAACTTCAAAAATATATAAAAAAATTAAAAAGCGAATCAAATAGCCCAAGTCTTTATCTTTCAATAAAGCCCCTGCCACTATTGGATTTTAATTGGATTCACTATTGGATTCAGTTCAGTCCTGGATGCCGTCGAGTGCGGTTGGTTGCCCTCTGCCCTCTACCTAATCTAGTTGCCGCTGCCGTGCCGCCCGTGCTGTTCTAACGTGTTCTTATATAAACAGTTTTATATTAATTGACTATACTGGACTTTTTTGCATATACTAAGTATTATGTCGTCGTGTGGAAAGTGTGGGTTACCGGTGCCGGACAGGAATGTGGCAATCGTTTGTGTCAAGTGTGATCTGGTGTATCATCCCACGTGTTCGCGCATTGGAACGGACGCTAATTTTAAAAAACTCTCCAGCCAACAGAAAACTTCCTGGATGTGTGATACGTGTGACACAAGCTCTAAAATTCATCAAGGTAATATGGACTACTCTGCTTTGATTTCAACGCTTAATAACCTCGAAACAAACCTATCCAGCCAGATTGGACAGGTCAACATTACACTATCGTCCGTTACTGGTCAATTACAAGGTGTGAACAATACTATTTCTGCTATGCAAAAAACTCTTGGTGATTTGGTGACTGAGAATGAAGCCAGGAAAACTGATATGACTAACATTAGCCAAGAAAACGCCAATTTAAAGCGCGAGGTTAGCGACATAAGATCCCAGCTTCGCAATATGGAACAATACTCTAGAAGAGACAATCTAGAAATCGTAGGCGTACCCTATACGAACAGTGAAAATATCTACACTATTTTAGGGAAAATTGCAAACTTGATTCAGATGAAATACAACAGCTACGATATTTCCATTGCACACAGGCTCCCGGTGACATCCGATTTTCCTAACCCCGCCATTATTGTCAAATTTATATCGCGGGAGTGCAAAGCTGCGTGGTCCAAGGCGGCGTTCGTCAACCGGCAGAGGCTGACAGCTAATGCGTTGAATGACTCCTGGCCATCCCACAGCATATATGTTAACGACCACCTTACTCCTTACAACAAGGCGATACTCAGCAAGGCCCGTAAAGCTGTCCGAGAGCACAAGATAACCTCCGTGTGGTGCAGAGACTGTAAGCTGTTCGCTAAGAAGACAGCTGACCCTGGAGCCCGCCCCAGCCTACTCAGGACCATGGAGGATTTAGAAAAACTATTGGAATAAGTGAATGTTTGCACGGTAATGTGTTTTCTCCTCCCAGGACACGGATGAATGAATCGACTGATTTTAGTTGTAAGTTGTTATCTAAAACTTTATTTGATAGGCCTAATGTTTATCAGTTGGTTTCCTCTCACCTAATTCTTTTTAATCGGTAAATGGGGCACACATTTTAACCTGTGGCCTGTAAAATGCACAGGCCTTATTAATTATTCTCAATTTAGAGCAATTTTCTACTGCAATTTTTGTAATTTATTTCAGTAAATACCTTTTTATTACGTATTTTGTTTTAATAATTTGTTTATACAAATTTTGTTCAAGATAAAAATAAACACATAAGCTGAACGCTGTAAAACCTTTTTTAAATATTTAAAGTCCTACAGACACATAGTTTTTCTTTATACTCTGTGCCAAAGGTTATAAAAATTTTTCACTGTGTTTTATAGTACACTTGACTAAAAGCTAGAATGTATTTTCTTTATTTAAAAAGAAAATTGTCAGTTCAATTGCATTAAGCAAGAGTAATAAATTGGTTTTGTGTACGGCTAGAGTTTAATAACTGTTTAATTAAGTTTTTATTTTAGATTTAGTGATGAAATGAAGTACGATATATTTTTATTTAGCCATGGATGAGTGTTACTTTAAAAATGTAGCTGTGGGCATGCAAATTGTTTCAATAAATTGATAACACAAGTTAGGTTATTAGTTAAAAATTAATGCACTTTTTTGTTCATGTACATTAATGATCACCTTTGCATGTACGAAATCAATCTTTTATTGCTATTTTCGAATAATTTAAGGTTTAGAACCAGAGTTCAGGCTAATTGTAACTGTTTAATTAATTAATCGTTGTTACTAGGAGTAGCTGAAGTTGCTGTTAATAGGCCTACTTTTGCCTCTGAGATCATATCCCTGTAAATATAAAGTTTAAAAGTTGTTCCGGTACATATCAGATTCGATTTAAATTAGTTTTTAAAATATTTCTATTTTGACTTGTCACCATACATTTTTTCTGTGAAAGATAAATTTCTTAATTCTCAGCTGCTACAGAAAATCAAAATTTTATTTTTTATTGTTGCACGCAATTAACGTTTTGTGTCTTATTCTTTTGAATGAGCATGTTTATAGAGTCATTTCTTGGGAGGCACGGCAGGAAGAGTGCACATGGAGAACTTAAATTTAGGTTCTGAACTTGAAAACTTCAAACATATTAACTGTGAAATTTTTGAAAACCACATTGAAGTATCAAATTTTCTAAATATTGATTCAGAAAAATGTCTCTCTTTAATCCATTTAAATATACGTAGTTATTTTAAAAATTTTGATGCTGCATTGGTCATGTTACATAGTTTAAAAACTAAGTTTGATATCATCGCTTTTACTGAGGCATGGGTTGACGAGGGTAAAACAGTGTGTGAAATAGACGGATACGATGTTTTTAATACGACGAGTAACTGGAACAGGAACGACGGAGTTATTGTATACTTGAACAACGAATTAAGCGGAAATATGCGACAGATAACATTGGGTGAAGCGACTGGACTCCAACTGGACTTTGACCTGAATAAACGACATTTCACTGTATTGATTGTTTACCGTAGCCCTTCAATGGATTGTAATTTATTTTTAAACGATTTGGAAGATTTTTATTCTACTTTAAATTGTAACTCTACAAATATTTTAATGGGAGATATAAATATTGATATATTGCTCGATAGCAATGCATCTATTTTTAAGGAAGAATATTTAAATATCTTGTACTCAAAAGGGTTTATAGAGGCTATTAATGTACCGACTAGAGAGGTAGGTAATTCTAACACATGCATTGATCACATTTTTATTTCTCACCCCAACTACAATTCCATCACATCTTGTGTACTTAAAACTGATATTACTGACCACTACCCTGTAATAGCAAAAATTGAACTTGATAACCGTACTACTGACGTTGACATTTACAGTTACTATCTTGACTCGGATGTTCTGAGTGGCTTGATGGCGACTCAGACGTGGGACCATGTTCTTGTTCACAATAATGTCGATGATTGTTGTGACGCGATTCTTAATACTTTTTCAGAGATAAAAAATAGATCTATGAGACTTAAAAAGCAAACTTCACGCTATAAAAAGTTAAAACCCTGGATCACTACAGAATTAATATATGCTATTAGAAAACGTGACAAACTCAGTAAACTTGTGAAAAAACGCCCAACTGATTATCAGTTAAGAGAACAGTTCAGTATCTTTAGAAATAACCTATCAAAAAAAATTAAAGATACAAAACATTCCTTTTATAGAAATAAAATTAAGTCTGAGGCAAATAATCCTAAAATGTTTTGGAAAACTATTAATGAATTCAATGGCGCAAAAATTAGTAAAAGTAAATTCCCTATTTCTCATTTTTCACAGGGCTCTGATCCTGGTGTGGGGGCCATCCGGGAGGTTGCTGACTCATTTAATGATTTCTTTTCAAATGTTGGTAGTAACCTGGCGAGTGAGTTACCTCTGCCCGCGGGCCTCCCGCTGGTTGACGATGCCGACCATAGAGTTGAACATGAGTTCCGCCTGAGGCCGGTCACCGACAGCCAGGTCGTTGAGTGTGTGAAGCAAATGCGCGGCGGTTCCGCTCCTGGGTGTGACGAATTCTCTCCAAAAATTCTTAAGGACCACTTGCAACAAATACTGCTGCCCTTGAAATACCTAATCAACCTAAGTATAACTTCTGGTGTTTTTCCTAAGCAATTTAAAGTTGCGAAAGTTATTCCTATCTTTAAATCTGGCTCCAAAAATGATAAAAATAACTACAGACCGATATCTTTGCTGAGTGTACTAAGTAAAGTCTTAGAGAAGTGTGTTAAAATTCAACTTCAATCGTACTTGGAAGAGCATAACATATTATCAGACAGTCAATTTGGGTTTAGAGTTGGGACAAATACATCGGACGCGCTTTTTCATCTCAATAAATATTTAATTGATTCAGTTAACAATGATGAAAAAATTTTATTAACTTTTATCGACCTTGCAAAAGCTTTCGATTCAATTGATAGAAACATCCTCTTTTTTAAACTTGACTGTGCTGGGGTACGTGGTGTAGAATTACAATGGTTTCAAAGTTATTTAAGTTCTAGAAGTCAAGTTGTCTCAATTAATAATGTTTTAAGTGATGAAATGGATGTTGACTATGGTATTATCCAAGGCAGCACTCTAGGGCCTCTTTTATTCTTGATTTACATAAATAATATTGATAAACTTCCAATTTCCGGTAAAATATTTCTTTTTGCTGACGATACTGCCGTAATTTTTAAAGGATCCAATTGGAATGAAGTTTTTAATACCGCTTCATTAGAATTAACGACTTTAAAAAATTGGTTTTCTGAAAATATTTTGACAATGAACGTGAGTAAAACCAAGTGTATGCCGGTAGCGTTACGCCCAGCGAGTGAGCCGCCGGCAGAGCTCAGAGTGGTCCTGCACTCTTGCGGTGGTGCGAACCAAGTAGCTTGCAGTTGTCAAGTTATTGAAAGGGTTAATCAATATAAATATCTTGGGGTAATTATTGATTCTAAATTGAGATGGGAAAATCATGTAAATTATATTAAATCTAAACTCAGGAAAATGATTTTTGTTTTTTATCAGTTGAGCCAAATTCTAAATGAAAAAGACCTTAAAACTATTTATTATGCTTATGTTCAATCTTACTTGCAGTATGGGTTAATTGCTTGGGGTGGTAGCTTTCAATCTATACTTGAGCCATTAAATGTTATTCAAAGATCAATTATTAAAGCGGCATTCAAAAAGACAAAACGTTTCCCTACTTCACAGCTTTTTACAGAGACTGGGTTATTATCTATAAGACAGATATATATTAAGAATCTATTAATATTTTGTTACAAAAATAAAAATCTAATAGTGGCTCCAGTGACGCACACTTACCGTACTCGTAGTGCGGTGGGCGTGGGCCTGCAGGTTCCTCGAGTTGTAAAATCAATTAACTTGACTAATTCATTTTATATAGCCAATTTTTTATTACGTAAATTACCTTCAGAAATCTGTAACCTGCAGGTTCCGCTCGCCGTCTACAAGAGGATGTTATCGGCCTGGCTGGCGGAGATAGGCCCGGTTACCGCTGAGTCGCTTATCGGCCCAGAATATTCTACGTGACCTTGACTTTGACGTAAAATACTTTCCCCTCTACACACCCATGCCTCTCATAACTGCCAAGTTAGCATTGAGTTATATTTTCTCTTATTTTTCTCCATGCATGCTTTTTTCCGTGGATTAAAAATTTAAATTAAAAATACTATAATAGCAGCTGATAAAAAGAAATAATCTTAAGCATTCTATTTTGAAATTCGTTGTTAATTATTTATCAACTTCGTGTGGTTTTAAAATTACTATTACTTTTAGTTTTAGTTTTTTGTTTTTATTTTTTATTTTCTTATTATGTAAATAATGAACGGCTACTGACGCAGCTATGGACTTGAGCTCACCCCACGCACAGGTCTTCGACCCATGTGAGGTTTTTTTTTGAATGTTATTTGTTTAATGCTGCATTGTATATTTTATGAATGAATAAAGAATTATTTGATTTGATTTGATTTGATTTGATTTAAATAAAGACAAAAAAGGGGAGCAGGTGAAGCACTACACAATGAATTTTTGACCCGTGAGACCCGTGAGAATGGTCGTGCAACAATGCGAAAACAACGGTCACTTGACTGCACAGGCTCTATCCCTTTAGCCCCCTCTGAGCTGAATAGAAGTAATATTTGTAAAAATAAATTAAAGTTTCATTTGTTTAACACATTTCAAATGTATTAAATGATGCATCATAATGTTGGATCATAATTTGAACATAAAAAACGTGTTTCTTGCGACTGTGTTGGTAAAATACTCATATGATACCTTTTACAAAATCTTTTAGGAGCACTATCTGACACTTAAAAGGAAAATGCCATGTAGTCACGTGGCATTTTAACCTTTCATGGGTGTCTTTGAGCGGTGACCCACTATATATATTTTTTTTTTTTTGTAATAAAATAGAAATAATAGATAAACATTGTAATTTTATACATATAACCTATTATTACAATGTGTAAGAACCATGTGTAATCAATGAAAGAAATAATTAAGATAATTAACAAAAAATTTAATTAAAAAATAGGCTTTACAAAAGCAACACCATAGGTGACACATGGAACTACACTCTGGAAACTTAGTTCCAGAGCGGTGACAAATGGTAGCACCCACCGTGCTACGCTTCAACTGAATAGAAGGGGTAGTATGGGGGTTTTGGTAAGCGTAATGAGGTCATGCCGGTTCCTGGAAAAAAGGCGTCTAAGGTTCGGTGACTGCTCACCTGGCGACAATGCATATTTTTCAACAAAAATAAAAGCGAACGAGAAAAACTCCATTGTGACACCTATGAAGGGTTATCAATGCTCTTTTTTCGTTCAGTTTTTGTTAGAAAGAAGAAGGATGTGTAGGTTTACTGCTTAATATAGAATGCATTAAAAATTTCTGAATGTATTTTCTTTATGGGGTATTAATGTATATATTCTTTTTCAGGTTGATGCCAATTTAAAATTAGCTCACCTTGAAGACTGACTTTTTCTGTGATACAATCCAAGATTTGTCACACTGTTCCATCGTTTCTTCCCAGTTTTATTACTCTATAATTCAAAATTATGGCTTTTAGCCGATGTTAATTTTTTTTAAATTAAGTATTTCATTGGCTTTCATAATTTTGATCATGATGAAAGCAATGTGACAATTTTAGCTATATACTTTTTTAATATTCAGGCTTTTGTAATGGTCTGTTCTTGTTTCACTCTAATCACTTTTGTTTCTATTTGTTCAATAATCCTTATTGTAAATAATATATGCAATAAAATTAGTTATTTTATATAAGTATTAGTTTAAATTTACCCTTTTCAGAATGTATTACTTATGCAGTAATTTTCATGAAAGACTCATCACCAGAGTCCAAAACTTTTGGGACCCACAAAGCGAAATTTCTCTTTTTAGCGAGTTTCCCTATAGGGAATACGCAATTACGGTAGTACTCATGGTAAGACTTAAGACGGGAACCATGTTACTTTTTAGTTTTGAGGTCCCTAAAAGCAAATAAACCATTTGTTCAAATTCATACAAATGCATCTATGTATGTGTCCGTTTACACAATAAATTTTGAAAGAAACCTTCCATTTTGATAAAATTTGGGATGAAGGTGTAGGGATAGTGTTCTTCCAGTTAAGTTTGAAAACCAAGTTGATCGGACTATGGAATTGGGGTTTTATAGGGTTTCTAATGGGTAAAAATTGGGGTTTTGGCACTCTACACGATTAACACATTATTCAAAATAGCTTTAAAAAATTAACAATAATTTAGTATTTTGAATCATATGGAGAAAATACACTAAAAGTTGCCTATGTTATTCTTATGGGAAATCAATAAACCTTTTAGCCTATATTATTCATTATTCAACATTTCTCAATATAATTTGGTATATACCTTCATTAGGCAATGAGTAACTAATATTTGGTCAAAATCCCCCATGGAAGTGCTATGTAGGAAAACCTATATGCTAATTCCCATGGCATTTCAATTTAAAATAAAAGTATATGGTCGACCTTAGCGAAAGGGGGGGGGGGGGGTTGTCTGAACATATCAGCTGATCAGCTGATTTTCCTGCATTTGTCATATTAATGAGGGCGTTCACAAGCATCCACCTCAAAGAGGTTTGTTTATGTTTTTGCCTGTCACGTGACAAAACCCACAAATAAAGTGTCTGGAATTTGTCACATGATAGGAAAAATTGTAAACAAACCTCTTTGCTATGGATGCTTTTGAACGCACTCATTGTTTACATTTTGGGATTCATAACAGATCTTTCTTTATGCATTACAGCTCTCGCTATGCACATTTTTTACTGTTCTTAAAACAAATTATATTTTTAATTAAATGTCAATAATTGTTGTGAATATAAATATAATGCAATATTTAATATTTTCTTGTATTGCCTAATAACTGTATTTTGACATAATTTCACTATATTACCCACTTCTTAAACCAAATGTTTTGTTGGTTAAACAATAACCGCCATTGGAAATCCGCTTAGTATGCAGGTCTGCTGCGACAGAAGTGTTGAATGAATGCATGAATGAAAGAGTTATTCTACAAAAAATGAAAAGTACTTTGCAAAGTTTAAAGTACATGCATTAATATAATTGTCCTTGATGCACAGTTTCTTCTTGGTGTGTTGTTGCAACAAATAAATTAATAATATGTGCCAGAAATAAGTGTACCATATTTATATAAGTCACAATCTGCATAGAGTCTTTGGAATAAGCCGACGTGGGCACATGGGATTACCACAGGTGTTGGTTAAGTTTGAAAAGAGTACATCTGGCTTACCTAAACCCTTAATTACTCGTGCCCTTTTATGTGACACAACTGACCCACCACACGCTGATGACTCATTTCGAAGGCCTCGTTTGGACCATCGCAGTCCGAACTAGAGGGAGTCGACTGTATACCTTTTCATAGTTCACAGCTGTTTCAAAATCAGTCCTTAAAAGTAGCATTACTTTATTTTTGTTTACCCTTTTAGTGGATTTCCCTATAGGGAATATGCTATTACGGTAGTAGTCACGGTAAGGTCTAAGCCGGGGGCCATGATACTTTTTCATTTTGAGGTCCCTAGAAGCTGAAAACACCATTTGTTCAAATTCATGTATATATACAGGGTGTTTGGTAGTCAGTGTCAAAATTTTTAAGGGGTTATTGTGCATGTAAAATTAAACAAGAACACGCAATTTAGGCAACTATATCTCGCTCCACCTTCCAGTAACAGTAATTTTTCAAATTTTTGAAATTTCACGACATTCCTCAAAAATTTTTATTTTTATCACCATTTACTAAACTTATTGGCACTTTTTATGACATTATTAAAATCTACATAAAATTACCTTTTAGAATACGTGCAGTTTTCCCCCAATTAAGTCATCTTAAAGCCATGTAAAATCTACTTGAAAAGAACATTTTGGAAATTGAAATAAAAGGCAGTACAACTTGCGGAAGAAAATTTTTTATACTTCATGCCACAAACTTTCAATTTTCACCAAAACTTCCCCACATTCTACGCTTTAAAACGATATACAATAAGTGACCTTTCCTATTTGGCTGAAGGGAAGGAATATGCATTAAACATAATTTTGACCTGTTTTTCATTAAATAATACCAGTTCAACCCAGATACCTTCAAAACAAACTTTATTCAAAGGTCGTATCCAATGAATTCTCAAAGAAAACTTCATTGGGTTTTCTCAGATCATACAAATCATTAAACGCCTTAATATTTAAACAACTCCCTTAAGGTCGAATACATCTGAAAATATTGTATAGAGTTTTTGTTATAGTGATTTTAATTGAAAGTTTGACTGCCTGCCATTTCCGACTCAGTCAACGATTTGAGGTGCGGTTTGCGGCATTAAACTCTGCCAAACGAAGCCTATAATTTGGTGTACATATCAACCTATGCTTACATTTAAGATTTTGGACTGACTCCTAGTGGACCGTCCCTCAGAGTGGCCATCCTGACGGTTGTGGGACAGATAAGTATGTTATTATCATCATCAGTGATGTATTGTAGAAGATGTTAATTTTATCTGTTGTGGTGTTAAAGTTAGTAAATGAGTTCCAGATTAAATTGTCACCCTGTTTAACCCTCCAGAGGTCGCTTAAAAATTTAAAACGCCATCTCTCGCTCAAGGAGGTTTCCTCCGGTTTTTAAATAAGTGCACAAAATGTATTCTAAATACTTTTATTGTTTGAAATAAAGAAAGAAAATGATTATAAAATGGATTTCACAATATATCCCTGCAAAACAGAGCAAGAATGGCAAAGTTAATTTAACAAATGTAATTATTGTGTAACTATTATGGATTATACAAAACATGTTTCACTTTTTTTTACTTAAAACTTAATATTTTTCAATAACAGCTTTCTAAAATATATAAAAATAGTAAAAATAACGTTTTGGAGTACAGTACACTCTCGTTCATCGGACTCGGCGACATCGGAACTCCGCTTCATCGGAACTGAAAATCTGGATATTATTAATTTTTTGTTCTTACGAAATAAATAATTTTTCCGCGTTAGCGCCTGCAATTTCCATTCGTTCTATCCGCACAACAGTGGAGTATCACATTTTGCATCAAAAGTCATCAGGCGTTTTCCATAATCTGTACCCATCGATGTGATTTACGAGGCCGTGGAATATTCGCACAAAATAGAAAGAGGAAGGGGCAGGAAGTGAACATCCGCGTCGACCGCTTCCCTAACTGTCTCGCGTCGCGACTGCACCTGTGTTACGTGGAAGTCAGTTGACTGCTCTAATTTTCTAATTTCCTGCGTTGTTTTTATTCCTATAGGTTCATTGTTACTATGTTTAAAGTTTGAGTGCCTTATTTTCACAAAATCTTAAAAACAAGAGTGAATACAATCACGACAGGTCAACGTACGGGCGGAAATGATGACTCACGACGGACTCCGCTTCATCGGAATTTTTTGACATCCGAACCGGCCGTCCGCCACATTAGTTCCGATGAACGAGAGTGTACTGTACAAATAAAAAAGCTTTTGTATAAAAATCAACTATCAGATTATATCGAAAATAATATGCGGTTTTCCTGCATAAACCATAAATCAAATATTATAACAATGATACTACAATCAATTCAAACAGTTATACATGGAAAAATAAAAAGTTACTTCAAATAAAAACAAATCTAAAATGGCAACTGTAGTCTAAAAAATTACAAATAACCATATAAAAAAACGATCGCACACAGACTCTTCCTCCGGGTTCACAAAACACACAAGGACGCTCACGGAGGAATCATCCAGCACCTCAGGGCAGCGCTCACCAAACTGACCCTAGACGCTGAAAGCGGGATAAGGGTACGTCAAATGCATGGTGAGGAGGGGGGCGACAGCTACACAAAATTACAGTGCTGTCAACCCCTAGATAAATATTTCCCATGGCAAAAAATTTTGACCCGGAGGATTCCTCTGCTTAGCGTCCTCTCGAGGGTTAATGTATGATCATTTCCAACAATGATAATTATTTAATGAAAAATCAGTCAATAATTTTGGTTAAAGCCTATTTTCGCCCCTTAGGCAAATAGGAACGGCCTCTTATAAATTACATCTTTTTGAAGCTTAGAATGGGGGGAAGTTTTTGTGAAATTTGTAGCTTGAAGCATAAACAAATTTTCTTCATCAAGTTATAGTGCCATTTTTTTTTAATTTTCCAAACTTTTGTATTCAAGTATATGTTACAAGGCTTTAAGGGGGCTTGATTGGAACAAAGTACACTTATTCTAAAAGTGCCATAAGAAGTGCAAATAAGTTTGGTAATTGGTGACAAAAATGAAAATTTGTTGTTAAATGTCGAGAAATTTCAAAAAGTTGGAAAATTACTGTTACTTGAAGGTGGAGTGAGATATAATTGTCTACATTGTGTATTCTTGTTGCATTTTACATTCATCATAACCCCTTAAAAATTTTGACACTGACTACCAAACACCCTGTATATATATGTGTGTGTGTGTGTGTGTCCGTTAACACGATAACTCTCGAACGGAACCTCCAATTTTGATGAAATTTGGTACAGAGGTATAAAGCAGCATTCATCAGGTTAAGTTCGAAAACCAGATTGATCGGACCATGGGATCGGGATTTTATAGGGTTTGAAAAGGGTCAAAAATGTGTTTTTGGTATTTTGGACCTCAATTTTCTACAATTTTAACTAAAACCATTCAAAAGAGTTAAAAAAATAGTATTTTGAATTTTCATCCTGCCTTAACAGATTACGGAGAAGATCCAAAAATATGTTTTCCATGTTATTCTTATGGGAAATCAACAAATCCCTCTATCTCACTTATTTATTGACATAAAATTTTGTATGCACATTCAATAGATAGAGTGTAACTTATATTTGATTACAATACCCATATAGCGGCAAACCTACACTCACCCCCTTAAAAAAAAAAAGAAAACGAGGAATTTGATACAACTTAGCATGTTTGTCTATTTGCTTACAACATCCCTATGGCAGCAAACCTTCATCCTCAATCCCATTATGTACATGGGGAATATAAAAAATACCAAGTTTCGTAGAAAATTCGCCGAGTACGCAGGTCTGCTGCAACGGGGGTATTTGTTAAATTGTTACCAAAATGGCAACCCATTAACTTTTGACTATATACACTAACGTGAATAGACTTCTCATAGCATAGGTATGTTTGAAATCTATTGACGGTGGTGCGATCTTCTGCGGCATACATGAAGAACAAGTGCCATAATATAGGTAAATCAGTATTACCACTCTTCTCAACCAAGGATGAAACACTTTATAACTGAGGGTTATGTTTATGTTGTGGTAGCAGTCAAATACAGTTTTTGCAGCTCTGTAAATCCAGCTGTATAATAACAACATCAATTGCAGCGAATCTGGCGCTGCGTACACGGACTTTCCAAATTTTGGTATCAAATAAAAAGCACTGGATGAGAAGTCTATTCACGTTAGTGTACATAGTCAATACATTAACCCTTTCAGTGCTATGACACAATATATTGGATTCCGACTTTTTCACAAAAAGTACTAAGATCCGATATATCAGATCTCGCCTTTCATCCAAAAAGTACGAGGATCCAACATGTCAGCTGCCCGCTGATGTTGATACTGCGACTTGAATGAGAATTTTGGGGTTGTCTGGGTTGTTATTTTGAAACCCCAATGATTCCATTCAATTCTCCATATGATCGAGATCCGATAAATTGTACAGTAGAACCTTGATTGATCGTCACTCTCCGTTATCTGTCAACATAATTTCTTCTAAACTAAAGGATTTAATTAGTTAATTTTATTATAAGTAATTTATGCATTATATAATCTGGTGATTGTAATATAAATATCCGCTTAATCTGAAAATTCGCTTGACCAAACAGGGTCCGGGCCCAATTATTTCGGATTAGCGGGACGCTACTGTCCTCTTAAATCAAAATGTTAAAGAAAATGTATCGACTAGATTTTGAGACTGAATTTAAATACTTTCTTACATACACCTGTATTATAGTAGTCCATCTTTAGTGAATAAATTCACTGTTTATAATTTATGACGTTGGGGGTACAAATATTATGAGATGACTGATATGTCATCGGACTACTGAGAGTGTTAAACTGTTAAGTGTCAGACTATCGCAAGCAAACTTTACCTTGTGTAAAAAAATAAGTGGGTTGTTACAGAAGCTCCAGTCGTTGAACAGGTGCAGGAGGGACATTTCATATTCAAACTAGAGAGATATTAAATATGCAGACGTAGAGTCTGCAGTACCTACGCCATTTCGGCGTTGTCCCATAAGAACAATGTTAAATTTGAAACATTACTGTGAGTTTGTTTTTCGTCTGAAAATTACAAACTTGATGTCATTTTAAATGTTACCATAGTGTCTTTCATTTGACATGATTAAAAATTAATTTTAAAAATTATTTACTCGAATTATAAAAAAACAATGTATATTATCACTATTTTTAAACAATGTTAAACAATTTTAAGAAGGTTTATTCAAAAATTTATCCACGTCACATGAATTGCCATACCATTATTGTGAACGTATTCAAGTTTCTTGCGAATTTGATGCAAGATTATCGAGATAAAGTGTTTCAAAGACACCTATCATTAACATTGTTCTTATGGGACTAAAAATCAAAATGGCGGAGGTACTGCAAACTCTTAAGTTATTTTTGAGGCACAGTAAGCATTTAGCTTTGATGGGTGCAAAACCTGTTGAAATCAAACATTCCAAATCTCTGATCCAAAGCTAGTAATCTGTAGAAGAAAATACTGCCGGTATAATACCAAGCAAAAAGCTATTTCATAATTTTTCAAATACAAATTTCAATTTTTATTTCACACAAAACAAACACATTTTTACTGAACAAGAAGTTTGTTGTGAGTAAACTAATTCAAAAGTTGTCCTCAGTGTGAATTTCTATTTTTGACTGATTTAGTTGCCTCGAGGTCGAGTCACTCTCTTTACGTTCACTTTTCTTCTCCATAGCCATGAGACCAATGTTACGTTTCATGGATACAAAAGATGATTCTGTGTCTGAAATCAAGTAACACTATAAGCAAATGAAACAAAATATTACTATAGTATTTAATAGAAAAAGTTGCATACCCAAACCCAATAATAAAATTTAGCAGTCGGATAGTATAATTACAGTACTGTAGTGAGAGTATTTGAAATTTCAGGGTTTTGAGCCTTAGTGTTGGACAATGTAGTAAAGTCATACAACATAACACATCTTGTAGACAATCAAAGGAAAATTACCTTATTTTAAGTTTGAAGTTCAAATTGTTTGTTAATTTTAAATACATTTCACTTGAGAAATGCTGCATATATCAACATAGTTGAGCTGTACACAAAGATATATACTTAAGTTAGTTTACCTGCACTCAAATGCTTTCGCGAGCTGTAGAGGCTCCTTCTGGTTATGATGCCACCTATGTCCTTGATGATCTTGCAGTATTTGGGGGTTGTGAAGGTGTACAGCAGTGGATTGATGGCAGAGTTTATGGGCAGCACAAACACAACAACCCATGCGTAGAGTGAACCTGTAACGTATTCAGATGGTTGGTTGGTTGTGATAACCGCCATGTCATTCTCATGGAGTTTTTAAGTACAAGAAATTAACACTCAAATCATTATCTAATTTTAAAATGAGATAGTAAAATACATTCAAATTTTAAACATCTATGTCTAAGAGGGGACTAAAAGGCCGCTCTCAGAACGCCATACAGTGCTTCACCTGCTTCAATTTTTGCCTTTATTTTAAGTCCGATAAAAGTGGAAGGGGTTTTTAATGAAATATACTTGACCTATCTCATCTAGATTTTAATTTTTTTTTTTATTTCGACTCCATATCAAGCTATAAAGGATCAAAGTTGGAGCCATTATAGCTTGATAATAATTTAAAATGTAAAAAAATTTAAAACTAGGTCAAATAGCCCAAGTCTCCATCTTTTGTTGAAAACCCCTCCCACTTTTATCGGACTTAAAACATAGACAAAAAATTGGAGCAGGTAAAACACTGCACTTTCAATTTTTTTTAGTGAATTTTTGAACACTGCAAAAAAAATCGGGGGTATGCGAAACCCCCGATACTGACAGCCTCTGTCGGCAGCCACTGAAACTTCTGGGCGCGCAGGCTATGAACGTTTCCAATGACTAGCTTGTATTAATTAAAATGCCTACTTTCTGTGGCCAAATCTCCTTTCTCACCTCCATCTACCTGAGTCTTGGGTCTCACACATGCTGAACTGCAGGAGCGATTTTTAGCAGCAGTGTTTAACGCGAATACTGGATATTGTTTCTCGCCATCAGTATGCTTGTAAACAATGTGAAACATATTCAGGTAATTTTTAACGTCCACTAGGACTGACTCTTTAGTACCTTCCTAGGTTGAATTTATTGTTTGCTGAAACCACTAAAACATTTCCCTCCCTGAGGCCTAAACTAAATAAGCACAAATTTTATATCCATCCATTTTTTCAAGTGTAACTTCCAACTTGTTAAAAATATATTTTTTAAATATTATGGTGTAAAGAGAATTAACTTGTAGAGGATATAATTTCAATATACTCTAGTAAAGTTCATCTGGCAAACTCTTGTGAGGACAAAGTGCAGTGGAACCTCCATTTTCCATCACCCTCGGGATCGGTCCTATGATCATTAATTGAATAGACGGATAACAGAGATTTCATAAAATGGCTATGTAGTAAGTAGATTTACATAGTTCTTAAAGAAATTAAACGTTGTAAAAAGGATAACAATACATATCTTATACTCTAAAACAAGCTCCGTTTGTCCGGGCAAAGTTTTTTTTTTATCATTCTGCACGAAATCAGCCTGTTTTTTGTTCTCTCAACTGTACCAAAACCGATTCTTTATTGTCCTAGGACTGAAAAATCATCTGGAGAATTTTTTAGGTCCTAGTACTGAAAAGTCAGCTGTTTGCTATGTATATTATTATTCATTTATTAATGTTGAGGAGCAGAATTTTGAAATTCAAACGTTATAAAGAGCATTGTTTGTAAATAACATAAATGTAAACACTGCATATTACTAACTTTGTAAATATAACCTCGAAAATACATCTTTATAGTTAATATTTTTAATGATCAAAAGTCTAATTTCGCATTATGATAAAAAACGTTGTTCATCACTCGGAGCAAAAGTGTCTTTTTGATGCTTAATTGTTTTTAAAAACTCGATTACGCACCAAAAAGACCCACTTTTGCTCCTAGTGATGAAAACTACTATTTCGCTCCAAGGATTTTTGATTTTTTGATTGAATATGGGGGTTTTGACCACCAGAAACCGATTGGAGCTGGTCCCATGTCTGGGGGAAATCCGGTTTCCGCCCTAGAGCCCTTCAAAGTTTCCATGTTATCCTTATGGAGATTTTATTAATTGAACAAAAATCAGCTGATAACTGTATATATAAACCAATGTGTTACATCTTTAACCTGTAGTTTAAGAAAGTTATACCAAAGTGCAGGACCCTTCGGCTTGGCGAGTGAGTGAAGCGAACGAGCTCGTCTTTAAAATGGAAGAGGGCGAGTAAGCGGAGCGAACGAGCTTTGTGTGAGAACGAAAGTAATAATTTTACCGAGCTTAAGCTCGGTCCCCCTGGTACTTTATATTAAAACAAGCTCTTTAACATTGCGTTCAGTCACAATGGCTTATACACTTTCGACACTGTCAATTAAAGATGCATTAATAGTATCAAAATGTGCATTTATGCTGTGACGCATAACAGGTGGCGGTCTATCATCCATTGCAACTAGAACTGTTTCACATCCACAACAGCACACTAAATTAATTTATTACTTAATTTTAGAGTAGTGTATTTTTTACTGAAGAACTCCTTCCTCTGACAGGCAGATTGATTATAACATTATAACAGATCTTATAGAAGACAAAAAAGCCTATCTGACTAATCTTTATGCTAGAAATCTTTCTGTATCTAGTAAAAAATCCCTATCAACTCATGAGCTTGACAGCCACAAATGTTCAAACTATAACAAAAAACAACTCTAAGATCTGTCCACTCTACCTGGAATGTGAACCCTGCATAGAGCCAGAATCTTGATGATGGTGATAGGAGCCCAGCAGAGTGCATCGGTCAGCACAATGAGGAAGAAGCGAACGGCGAACTCCGAGTCTCCAAGACTTATGGTGGTAGCGGTGCGTGTCTTGACTATGCTGCGAAACATGGCAGCGTAGACCACGACCATCAGGACCATGCTGCAACCACTTACAAACTTGCAAATATACTACGGAAATGAAAATGAAGGAATCATTACTTAAGGTGAGACGTCAATAGCTCCAGAAGAAACATCTACAGTAGAAAGTCAATCATGCAAACAGTCAATTATCCAAACCTCTGAACAGCTTACTAATTCATTGTACAGTATTAAGAAAACATATAAATGTCAAACAAGAAGTGTATGCAAATATTAAATAAACGGTATCAGTTAACTGACACATACTTTCTCCCAACAATATAAAAAAGGTGTTAAAAGCCTCAAACCATTAATGTCTTGATGGCTCAATCAGATAGCTAACAGCTGAGCAGCACGAGATTGACCCTACGCGCGTCTGTGACTTTTAACAACGTACTGCGTTTACCGCTAAACGAAAAATTGAATTTTCTCCGCAACCACTTGACATAGAGCAATAATTTAAAGTACTTGATTATTTAGTTTTTTGAGCTTGATTTAATGGTCATAATTAAAATTTATTTAAAAATAACAGCTTTTTTGAAAATCCAAAAAATTGATTTTTGAAACACTTTTTACTCTATAACTTTTGAACGCGCATTTTCTCGGAAATGCGGGTGGTGTCATTTTATTCAGCATTTTATTCTTAATAAACCACAAAAGTTTAATCAAAATCGTTAGAGCCGTTTTTGAAAAATTTGGATTTTTCACGTTTTTTGAGGGTTTTTTGGGGTAAACTACCCTTAAAAATAAAAAATTCAAAAAAATGAAAAAAACGCCTGGAATTATCGTGGTTTTGGACCTAAGTACCAAATTTCACCAAAATCGGACCATTGGGGCATTCTCTAGCTCTGTATACATCCAGACACACACACACACACACAGACATCACTCCGAAAATCACTTTTTTGGACTCAGGGGGAACCAAAATGGATAAATCCACCAACAACTCAAATTCGAAAATTTTGACGAAAACAATACTTTCTCCATATACTATGGTATAGGGAGAGAAAGTAAAAATGTATACTTTTTCTTTTGATCTCTTTTATATCAATGCCTATAGATTATTCGGAAGTATTTTTTTGTTTACTAACAGTCAACAAATGGTTTAGTAAGTGGTAAAGGATTTTTGTGTTTTATCATCCACACAATATGATTATCTGAACCGCACCCCCGGTCCCTATTATTTCGGATAATCAACTCTACTGAAATTCAGTACTTGTTTTGATGCAACGGTGTCATCATCTAGTTAAAAGTGAAGAGTTTGACAAAGACTCCATCAGAAATTATGAAAACAACACAGTACATTCCCATGGACACGATATACATTTACGACACTTAAAACTTAAATACACGAAACAATCAGGGCAACAAGAAACATAATCAAGCACGGCGCGGGAGGAGAACAGACTCTCCTTAGCAATGTATTGAATCATCAGCAGTTGAAAATGTATATTGTGTCCATGTTGATGTACTGTGTTGTTCACTCCAGGACTCTAAGAACTGTGTTTACAGGATAAACTAACATAGTTGCGATAGGCCCCATTATGGCGAAACAAAGTGACCTCTAAACACTAGGATCAAAGAACACAAGGATAACACAAAAAAGGGTTTAATAGAAAAATCTAAATTGCTCAACACTGCTGGTCTGAAAATCACCATATGAATTTTGAAGAAGCAAAAACAGTACTCTTCGAACCTCATTTTTTCAAAAGAAAGTTAATTGAAGCTTCATACATTAAATTGGCAGACCAACCAATCAGTCAATCTTCAGTTGAAATAAGTAATCAATTGTCCTTGTTTTAATATGGCTGCCCATATTAAAACAAGAGTTGAAGGATAGGTAGTGTAAAATTTCTTCTAATAACAAAATAGCCAATGATTTTATTCCAAAATTCACATAATATGTTAACCCGTGCAAGGCTTGGAGAGGACAACAGGTTGAAAATTAATTAGCTGCAGATACGAATTCGGGATATTTTTCTTCACGTCTTCTGTTTTAGATTTAATCCACGTGGAGCACCTGTAGCTGGGTTTCCGGTTCCCGGATGTGCCACCATTTTGTTTTGCTGGGGTTGACGCCATTACGTGCCTGGCATTGGTGGAGTTTGGTTGGCCCCAGCCAAGGCTATTAAATAAGAGCTCCAGCGTGCTGTCTCGTGCATTGGTACAGTATATTTTTCATTTTATGTCCTTTGTTTGACTGCTTTCACCGTTTTCTGTTTAAGGTTTGTGCATTTATTAATGTTTTATGTAATTTTTGTGACTGCCTTTTCTGATTTCAGGTTTGGCTATGGACTTCTCCAGGTTCACCTGATGTGTTTTTACTAACTTTGTTATGTTCTAGGTATTTCTTGTATTTTTTAGTATTTCTAGGTATTCATATGTTTGAATTTTTTGTAATATTGTGTAATATTTAATATGTACTATTACATTTTATGTGCTTAACGTACGGAAGTGAATCTAGAGGCTATCTGTTGGGTTAAGCTGTTTCTCAAAGGTAAAATATTCCATTTCAATGAATATTTATATTGTATGGCACATTTAGCTCATGGCCAGGTATCATTTGGCCTGTTAATAAAAACTAGGGATTGCCCACTGGCCAAAACTCGACCAAAACCTCAATTCATTTTGAGCCAATTTGATTTAAAAGATTTTATAACTGAAACATCTAGTCTTCCTGATTTGCTAGCATTTCTAATTACAACAGCTGCCCAATGATTGAATCAATTATCCTTCTTCTATAAGATTAACAATGCAACTTTGAAAGCCCATAAGGCGTAGCCCTTGAAACCGATGGATATTATAGTGTGATTCTGTTCATCTACAGGACACACCTTTCTAATGGTATGCGCTGATTTTTTAATAAGAATTTCTCTTACTATGCACACGGGCTGATAAAAAAGAAGGAAAAGAAACTTGCTTGCCTATTAATATATAGATTCTTAGTTTACTTCTTCCTAATGTGAAGTTATTATAGTGAATCCCCCTCATTTTGCAATGTTGTCATTTATAGTTATGTTTACCATGCATAATTCAGTACACAATAGGTTTCTGGATAGATTTCGCAACAATGTATCGATTTTCATCGGCATACTTTTGTGCACTTTACTATTATAGTCTGAGCATCATAATAACAGAAAAAAACTAAATCTGGAAATCACACAAAACACAATGTAATATAATGCAAAAACATACTTACACTGTGCTGTTAATACCAAGAAATACAAATGCCGAGTAATGCCAACCCATGAGAAATGGAATGTCAATGTGCAGTGGGAAACACATCCCGTTGGTTCCATAAAATTTTGTAGAATTCTTCCAGTGAAGCACTGAAAATAAAATTTTTAGAGCAGATTAAATTATATGGTCATAGTTTTCTAAAATCTTAGTCTCTTTTTACTGGTTTTCTTTTATAATAATTTTTTAACGGCGGATGAATGAGTATAACTCAACGCTCAAGAGTTAAATACCGGTAACTTCTTGATTAGCATTATTGGTGCTATTACTCAGGTTGAATGAATTAATAAGGTTGAGCTCGGATTGGGCCTGATGATGACTGGTCGAAATCAATCGCCATTATAACATATTTCATATATATTTACCGTCTTGTATACAATTACAGTGTAAGTGTAAAATATATTGAGTAGTGTTAAAAGATGTTTTATTATTTCAACCTGAGTTGTAAAACGAATACAAGAGAAGTGACTGACATCCTACGTAAACAAAATATATCCACTAGATTTTGAGATTGAATTTAAATACTTTGTTACAGACACTCCCTGTATTATGATATAGGATGAACAAAACTTCAAAATAAATTCACATTTAAACAAAACGAACAATGAATAACACCACCAAACAACATACTCAGTAAAATGTGACTACACACTAAACGCATTACATAATAATAATTTCCTGAATTTCCTGGGTGTGCCTGGAATACTTTGAAATCACCTGCAATCCTCACGTTTGCACTGATATTGCGGTCCTGAAGGTTGCAGATGATAAGGTATTGTAACCTCTTGTAATTGATTTTAATTGCAATCTAGAAGCAAACCATTAAAATATGATGTTGTAAGATGTAAAATGTGTTATATATATTTTCTTTCATACATGGTAGAACTATTCTTGCCCTGAAATGGGATCACTTTCAAGACAAGACTAGTAACACAATTTTCCATTACTAAAAATTTGAGATATATTTACAATTAAATTAATAAATCAATTTTGTGAACTGTTTTTTTTTTTTCTCTTTACCAAAAAAGGGAAATTTTCGCACCGGGAGCCACAGCAATGATGGCGCCCACCAACCAGATGGCGGCGAGAGAGTAGGTGGCGGTCGACATGTTGAGCTTCTGATGGCCACTGAAGGGCACTGCGATCAGCAGGAACCGCTCCAGGCTCAGGAATGCCAGGATCAGAACTGACACCTGACGCATCGGAAACAAACACACTGTTAGAAGTAAGCCATGTCTGTTATGAGTTAATAGAAATAAAAGTGATCGATCATGTGATTAATGGTTTGGTCATGAATATCTCCTCTTTTGATTCTTTTTTTAAAATCCTTTTTGCACTCCTTTTGTCTCCTCAACTCTCAGTACTTTTATTGAGAATGTAAAATCAATTTTTTTTCTTTTTCATTTCAAAACAAAAAAGTAATGTATATGTAAAAAACGAATTACTGAAAGTAAGAAAATAAGGACCTTTAAAATGCTATACAATATGACATACACCAATGAATTTTCCCTTAAGAATTCTTTAATTTGTGGGACAGCCCTCAAAGAGGAGTCTTGAAAGAAAATTCATCGGTATATGATATTTCCTATGTCATATTTAATACCATTTTAAAGATATTTATTTCTTTGCATAATATGCCACAAACTCGACCCCAAAATGTCAAGTATATCCGAGGTTATTGAATTTTTTAGTTTCAGCAATATGATTTCAATGAGAAGTTTGATTGTCTGCCATTTAAGGCTCGGTCATTCATTAGATGTCGGGTTTTGAGCCATAACACCGCTTTGCCATGTGAACATATATATTGTGAATTTGTTTTCATGATTTTTTTGTGTGTGTGGCACATCTGCCGGAGGTGATATCGGGCCTTTTGTTGAGACTTGGATCTGTCAAGTCGACTTCTTCGTTCTTCTGGTCTGCGGTCGCTTTGCACGTAGACATAGATGTTGTCTGTACTTCTAAGTATTATCCGTTGTCATCTTCCAGCGTTCAGAAGTCTTTTCTCTGCCCAGTAGCTGCCATTACATAGGTCCGGGAGCTGACGTCTGCCACCACCATCACCACGAAATGGAGTAGAACCATGAGCCTGGGAGAGGCCGATGGGGACATGCCCCCTTCCTTGATGCTTCACCTTGTACCTGAACCCCAGTTAAAATGAACCCGCTGTGACTTTTTTTGTTTACTTATTTATTTGTTGTCATTGTTGTTCGTTTTAGTTTATTTTTGTTGATTAGTTTTAACAAAATTTTGTGATTCTAGTAAATACTTTTGATCAGGGGGCCCCCTTGGAAACGACTTTTAAAAGTGCTCAGGATAAGGTACTGTAATTGTTGTTTAATATTTTCACTTTTTTTTTTTTTTGAGGAGGAACTTGCTTTTTCTTCTCCTATTTCATTCAATTTAATTCTGTTTTTCTTGGCCTGCAAGGACTAGTCTCATCGGAGTGACGCCATCCATGCTGTTTTTTTTTTTTTTTTTTTTTTTTTTTTTTTTTTTTTTTTAGTTTTTATTTAGGGTTTTTATTCCCTCTTTGTCTTTGCCCTCTTTGGACACGCTTCCATTTTCTGTGGTTGTAGTGAGGATGGGTGTGGAGGCGAGGTGGCAGTTCAGTTTACCACATTGTAAAAACCTCAAATGTAAGCATAGGTTGATACATTTGACTTTTATACATACATCAAAAAGGTCTCAGTACTTTTTTATGTACATATTAACCTATGCTTACATTTAAGACTTTTTACTGACTCCTCATGGGCCAACCCCCCCCCCCCCCCCCCCATCACTCAATAACACTAAAAAATAGGTTTTCAGCCTTCAGTGGTACTCTCAGTTTTAAACTTATGGCTTAGTTATTAATAAAAATATCAAGCAGTTCTTTTATATTATCATAAAAATATCAGTATTACAACATTTCAGTATCTTTGTACACACAAATAAATGTAATAAAATTTTGCATTACAAAATTTTCTATTCAATAAATTGTGCCCAACAGAGGTATTTTTTCATATAGACATTTTAAAGTTCTGTAATTTTGTTGTAAAATCATAATTTTCTCAGAACACAGGACTGTGAGTAGTGAGAATGTAAATCCATATTCTACATAATATTTGCAATAAAATAACCTGATAAAGCATAATTTTTACTCAATTATAATTTATTTCATATTTAACAATACCCCTGTCGCAGCAGACCTGCATACTCAGCGAATTTCCAATGGAATTTCAGATTATTTACCTTCCCCATAAAACACCATAGGATCGAGTATGTAGGTTTGCTGTCATGGTGTGTTGTTAGAAAATCTAAGTTAATCAATAATTGGTGAATGTGAACACAAAATTGCATCAAGCTCTGGCAATTTTTTATTTTCCCCATAAACCCCATGGGGGTGAGTATGTAGGTTTGCAGCCATATGGGTTTTGTAAGCAATTATAAGTTAAGCCCTATCTAGATAATGTACATACCAAATTTGATTAAGTTATATCAATAAATAAGCAAGATATAGGGTTTTCTCGATTTCCCATAAGAATAACATGGAAAACACATTTTTGGATTTGCCCCGTAACCAGTTATGCTAAGAGAAAAATTCAAAATACCAAATTGTTTGTTTTTTTAAGCTCTTTTAAATGGTTTCAATTCAAATTGATGAATTTTGAAAATTGAGGTCAAAAATGCCAAAAACCGATTTTTGACCCCTTTGAAACCCCATAAAACACCCGTTCCCATAAGCCGACAATGCTGGTTAATGAACTCATGAAAATAGACCGGGTCTTACACCTTCATACCAAATTTCAACAAAATCGGAGGTTCCCTTCAAAAGTTATCGGTACCACGGACACATATATATATATATATATATATATATATATATATATATATATATATATATATATATATAATATACATATATATGAAAATGAACGAATGGTGTTTTTGACTTCTGGGGACCTCAAAATGAAAAAGTAAAGTGGTCCCGGGCTTAGGTCTTATTATGGCTACTACCGTAATAGCGTATTCCCCATAGGGAAATTCGCTAAAATTAACTTTTATAAAATCTTAATGTTTAAAAATACTGTATTCAATCAACTGTTCTGCCTTTATCTGAGAAGGTGTAAAACATTGTTAAAAACTTTGCTATTTTATAGACTTTAAAATGATATGCCACATATTTAGGTTTAATAATATTAGTTGAAATAATCAAACTTAATAATCAAAACAGAACTTAGATGGTGTAAAATTTTGGTAATGCGGTTCTTACATTGTCATGCTATGTTAACTCAATCATTTGCAATAAAATAACCGTTTATTAATTTATCCATAGAAAATTTTATGGAGAATATGAAAATGTATTACAATATTAAAACTAAATATTCTTTGTTGATAAACTCAAGTTTTATCGATAAAAATAACAAATTACTCAAAGGTTGGAATAAGCCCATTTGTTTGGAATGTAAACTTCATTCCACCCTGTAACTTATAATTTGAGCTAGGAAAGCAGTTAGTTTTCTTAAAGGTTGAGTTTCAAGAGACCTCAGAGGAGAGCATAGCCATGATGCCGCTGATAGTGCAGCCTGCAGAGGACATCCACTGGTGAGCGTGGGCGTTGTAGCTGCCCCGGTATCTGACGTCCTTGTAAGCGATCACCGCCAGGTACAGTCCCATCAGCAAGTCTGCCACTGCACAACCACAAACACCCACACATTACCCTACACGATGAGACAACACTATTGAAATAATTGAAAGACACCAGTAATGATTTGAATATTTTCTCTCTGATGTAAAAAATAAAATATAACATACCCTCCCAAACAAGCCAAAAAGAAAGTGTTCAACCTCAACCTCTGATTATCATCACTGTATCCCTCTCATATGCTCAATCTCAGAATAAGATTTCTTTAAACAAATTAATTGATAAGCTACTTTATTTTCTTAACCCTTTCTTCTTCATCTTATCAATACAAAAATAAAATTTGTTAAAAATTTTATTTGATTTAAAAATAATTATGGAAAAAATAGGTATTAATTATGAATGTTGTCTTCAAAAAAGGGAAGTAAATTAATAACTATAAATTGAACTATCTGTTACCGGTCACGGCTTCGCCCGTGATTATAACTGTTTTTGATGGTTTAACTCGTTTGATGCGAATGACGCACTTGTGCGTCATCTGCCCGCCCGCCGCTGCTGCAATGAGTGGTGCGAATGACGCACAAGCGCGTTCTGCGCCTATTCTTTTCGTGCCATTTTGTCCTACCTAAACAACTCAAGCAAATACAATTTTCAAGCTAAATGTTATAAGAAATGTTATAAGAAGTGCTAATAATATAAGAACTATACTATTTAACCTTCACACCTGCCAGATTACGAACCACAAAACTCAAAGCTTGATTTTCATCTCTTGCGGTGAATCTTCCCAAAATCACTAAAGTATTTGCAGTGCATGTAAAAGTAGCCACCATCCAAACTGTAAAGCGCTGAACTGGTCTGGACAGTAAATTCTCAAATGAAGACAGTCCTGTGTAAAAAAATTAAAAGTATATAATCCATCCTTAACTCGTCAGAATGTCTTGATAGACCATGCCTTCACTCTAAAAACACTTACATGTATGATAATGTATTATAATTGTGTATTTATTATTATAAGTAGTAGCTGACTCATTTTAAGTAAAGGATTGAGGCAAAGAATCATAGGAGACAAAAATGTTTTAAACTTTATAAGAATTTTGCGATTATATTATAATTTTCTTTGAGGGCTTGCAAAAAAATTACTGTTCTCTAATTTAAACATTTTAAATTTTTCATTCGGCTCATAGGATTGGATGAACCATAGATTTACGCTTGTGAGGCTTACTCAAATATATTATTAGCAGTATTTTGTGGCTCAAAAGCTAGTTATGTACAGTTAAAATCAAATCAAACAATTCTTTATTTAGTGTAGGCCTACGCAAAATTTACAGCACTACAATGCTTAAATTATTAATACCTTATTACTACTTATTCTACACATTGTCTTGTATCCATACATGTTTAAACTTCGAGCCAAACACAAATGACTGAGTAATCATCTAGTATGTAAAAAATATTTTGTCCATAAAAATAGCATTGGAACTTGCAAAGCCACTGGGGAAGAGCCCTAGAGGGCTTGAAGAACGGGCATAGGCCTATCTTTCTCCCACGTACATAAACCAATAGTTGTACCAAATTTCAGGTCAATTGGTCAAGTAGTTGTCATGTGCATAAAAGACAAAGGCATGAAGATAAATACATTTGTTTTTATAGATATAGATTATATATTTTCTGATGCTAGGAAACCCCAGAAAGGCATCTAATGCAAATGAAAGAATTTTTAGATTGATCGAATTTAATGAGATTTGATGCATTGATTTATATTTATTATCTATTATCGAGAAGTGAACATCGAGTGTGTTATTGCTACTTGCATCGAAAATTAAGTTATCTTATTTGGTATCAAGGAGCAAAAACCCTTTCAGGTTTCATCGGCTTTTAATATTTTTACCTTACTAAGTTAGTCTCTTTGATTCTGGTCTCGATCAAAATTTATTAAAATTCGCTCACCTTCAGAAGAAATATCAATAGGTAATATGGATAAGATTCTTTTTGGCATGATCCATTATTAGAGTATTATATCCTTTCATAAATTTATGATATGTAATTCCTTTTTTTGACGGTCTTTCTCATTAATTAATTAATCTAAAAATGTTATTTTACTAACTTTTTTAAACATTAAAATAAAGTTTATATAACTGCTTATGAACCACAAAACTCAAAGCTTGATTTTCATCTCTTGCAGTGAATCTTCCCAAAATCACTAAACCATCATTGTTACCCCATATTGTTGGATTATATTGTTTACCCATCTGCCTAGTTACTTACCATCTGAATTTGGTAAACATTTTGGTACGTTTGGTGCATATGCACAGTAATGGTATTGATTGAAATACCTGGAAACAAGAATCAAGAACTTACTTGTAGTTGACCTTTGTACAAGAAATACACAAAGTAAAAATTAACATTACAACCTATTACAGATTACTTATAACTAAAAAAAAAAAATACAATTTAAAATCAATCTTAAAGTCACAGTAAAATAACTCATAGCTTTACTCATATAAATAGGCCTATTATGGATGATTGACAGCAAGACATTCTTTTATTTTTGTCTTAAATCTTTAAAAAGTTACAAGATTTGCAGTCAAAGAAAAAAATTAACTATTAAAGATTGTTAAAGATTACAATTTAATAATGGTAAAATTAACTATTTAAACAGCTAAAGGTTTTCATGAAGGATTTTTATTGATATTGATGTTTATATGTATCAACAATCAATGTAATTCTTCCTTAAATCAGTTTGAATCTTTAAACTCAATCAAAAGTTAAAATGATTCACTCATTTATATCTTCTCCAATCATGAAACATATAATATCTTATTTCCTTCTACTTGATCTTCCTTCACCTTCAATTAATAAGTTTAAAATGGGATATCTCGAATAATTTGTCAGTTTTGCACTGCCGAAAAATCTTAACTTAGGTATCCATGAATCAGATATTTGAATGGAATTGATAGCAATTTAATAATTCGAAAAACTTATTTGCAAACTGATAACAAAGAGTCTATTAGCATAAAAAACCTTTACACGTTTTGTGCTTTTGTTTGGTGAGTAGATTTGTAAGCCTGAATAAGCTCCAACAAATTTGAATATGCCTAATAGGAAGTAAAAAAGAGGTGTCTAGCTTTTATTTTAATGATTAAATGCTTCTCAAGAAAGATTTTATCTTTTAATCTAAAAAAAGACGCCCTTTGGGATGAAAATTTTAACTTGAAAACCTGCGGCTAGAAACTTATACAGGAGTCATCAAAAAAGCTTGTTCTCATTTCATACAACATACAACTAAGTTATGTGACAAAGATAAATTGATTAAAAGCAATAAATTATGTGATAAATTGAACAGTAGTGCAGTTTCAAGTTATTTTACAACAATGTGCCACCATGCACTGTGAAGTATATATGGATAATCGTGATCCATGACCTTGGTAATCCTATACGCTAATTCAAGTTAAGTATGTTATTGTATGTATGCACACTGATCTTTAAACAGCCCAAACTATTTATTCCAAACTTTGAAAGTGAATTAATTCTGCGATAAAATTAACGCTACAAAAAATGTTATTTAATTATAATTTTGATCTGAAATCCTAAAAATTTTTAAATTATGGGTCTTATGGATTTTAAATCAAAACAAAAGAATTGCTGAAAACAGCTGACTCAATGAACATTTCTGACTTTCAATGTATGAACCAAGTACTTTTCCATTGTAGCCAGTTACTGAATTAAGTTCTGAATTATTATTAAGGACGGGAATACTGCTGCGTTCGGTGTTATTTTTCACGCGCTCCTATGGAATCCTCCCATTTAAAATACTTTTTTGGATAAATGTAATAGCTGATGGTGTTAAAAATACGGATAAGGTTTATAAGTCACCAGTTTTTTAAGTCGGAGTTTGATTTAAAATCACTAAATATAAAAAATTTCATACGTTCCAACTCCATATTTTTCATTTTTGTTACATTATGTTGGTATAGTACAATTATTCTTAATTAATATGTATAAAACTCTTTTTATTCTTATTTGTTTCATAGTCTTTGTTAAAATGGACACATATACATACCCATAGCTATACAGTATATGTAAAACATACTTAGCAAAAGCACCCTTTTTAATTTTACAACAAAACAATTGTATTATTCCAGGGTTAAATTTAATTGTGGCCTGGGGCGTAATTTTTTTGGTGTTTTTTTTTTTTTTTTTTTTTTTTTTGTAATTACCACAAAATGTTACGTTATTATTTTGTTCTAAATAATGCATTTGTTATAAAAACATATTTTAAGCGCTGAAATAATTTTTTTACATATGTTACAAGAAAAATAAAATTTGGGAAGACGGATATATCTGTCTTTAGCCCACAAAAAATCTTAAATGGACATATATATCCATCCACTGCCTAGAACAACAATTGAAAATTTGAAAACTGCTGATAATTTTGAGTATTTTTGCGGGCGGAGGACGGATATATCCGTCTTTCTCATTTTGTTGTTTCATTTACTTCTCATCATAACATAACAGTAAAAATAGTATCTTATAACAACAGTAAGAAAGAAAACAAAGGTTAAAAAATGCAAGGACTACAATAGATTGTTCGTCTGGATAGTCGCCCTCTTCGCCAGAATCATTTTTCATATTATAGTCACTAGTATACGTGTTGCTCGAAATCGAGCGATTTATTTTAATACAATACGGTACAAATGTTACAATTAGCTCGAAATCAATGACACTCGACCAATCCAATATTGTGGATATCTGTAATTACAAAAAACTACACGTTACAGCTGATTATTAACAGATGTTTAAAATTCTTTATTCAATCCCAATGTTATTTTAATGGGAAATTTTGAGATTTCAATGGTGGATAGCGCTTTTATTTTCAATACAATTCTCATCAGTTTTTGGCGGAAACAACTACAGACCAAACCCTATCCAACGACACCAAAAACTTGAAAATCTGTCAAAATTGTAGGAGGAGTTCTCAACAACAACAAAAAAACCCCCTAGCGTATTAAATAAGTATAGATTTTCACTGCCAAATATGAAATTCCCTTCAGATGCACTTCCATTTAGCATTCCTATAACATCTTCAGAAGAATTTGGGTCATTAGGATTAATCATTTTGAAGTAAAACTCATAGTATGTCATTACAAAAACGTAAACAACCACTCACTGTTATGTCCCAGCGCAAACTGACAGTATCGCGCTGCACATGTGTTGGTTTATTTAGGACGTACCTTGAGTACTACCGTAAGCGTGTTCCCTATAGGGAAATTCACTAAAATTAACCTAAATTTACACTATGCTCTTTGTGGAAATGTTGTTTTGAGTAAACATTATTGAACATTATTCAACAGGAAAAGTGCTGAAAATTAGACTGACTGCTAAAGAAACTAAATCACTAATACATCTAAATCACATCAATTAAACTTTTAGCAGGCTTTTTTGTACTTACACATAGTTAAGTTTTTTCATCACTTTAAACATTGAAATGTCTATATTTTGAATTTCAATTCCTCGCACATCCCTAAAACAAACAATAAAGTTTTATCAAAACTGAATTATATAATATCTTAATAATCTTTCCACATTTATTGTCTTACACTTGAAAAATTTTTGTTAGGCAATTACTTGACTTTATTTTCTAAATCTGAGATTGAAATTTTAAATAATTGTTGTAAAAAATAAATTTTTAGTCCATCATATTTATGTTTCTGAAATGAATAGTAATAATTAGTTCAGTAGGGTAAAAATCATGTTTGTGTGTAGCTAATAAAAATTTGTCAGTATAACTGTCAATACTTACAGAGAAGACAAGTTTCCAAGTGATTTGAATAAATTTTTAGGAACTTGCTGTAAGGGGTTGTGGCCAAGCATCCTAAAAAATCCACAAAAACAACTTTCTTCAATAATTAAAAAAAATAAAATTTAAATGTGGATTGATAATTAGAATAGTGAATTAAAAACTTCAACCTTTCAAACAGTAAAATTAGTAAGGAGAACTAACTAATGAATTCACTCTATCAAAGCTGAGAAATAACAACCACTTTATGGATCAGCCCCAAAAATCACACAATGGTTATTTATTTACTGCATCAACAAAGTGTTAGACATCACTCTAAATGTCCAGAGATCCTTGTCCTTGTCCAGAAATGTCCGACCTCAGACCAGTATTAAGCCAGCATATTTTCATCTTCTTGTGTACTCATCATCTTTAGTCAATTTTTATATTCAAACTAGAAATGATAATAGTAGTTCTTTAACATGTTTGCATCCATGCATCTTTAGGCAAACCTCATGCTCATCCTGAAACAAGCCTTGAAACTGATGACATTGAAATTCCACCATCACAGGAACAACTCACGCTCTGAGGGATGAAACCCTCTTTTTCTGGGAATAATAATAATATATTGATTAGTGCTGTACAAAGTTCAGTTTTTATAATAAATGCCTGACTTAAAAAATGAATCATTTTGTAATGCTTTGCAGCTTGATAATGACTTCACCCACCAGAACGGCATATATGTGAGCTATCAAAGCCAAACATGTAAGGAACAAAACTATCGATATTAACAGGAGATTCAGTATTACTAAAACAGATTAGCTGCATTAGTTTCATAGGTACTCACTGATGTACCTATTGAACAAATTGAAGAACAAATTGATTTACACATATAATTACTATGCATAAGTATGAAACGTAGGCCTAAATTATATTTAAGTACATACTTTGACTCATTCCGACTAAATAGAAAATAAAGCAATATCAACTTTTCTGACTTACAATTTATGAAGTGACTGAAGATATTTAAAGACGTTTTCCTCGAGAATGTGGAGACAATTGTACGAGAGCTCTCTGAAACAAAGCACTGAAGTTAAATTCTTTAAAGGTTCTTCTTAAAAAAACTTCCATAATTTGGCTATGTTCAAAATCAAATCTTGAATCCGTTATGAATATTTGGCTTAGTGTTTAATGCAATCACTCAATTTGTAATATACCTTTGTTTGAAACTAGAACTTCTAGGTTACATATACTTTTTCCAGAATTCATACACATTTCTGAATACATACATTTCTTTAAGACCAGCAACTTTCTCTAAAAAATTGGGTTTTTGTATACAAGTGCTGCTTTGATTTTCTAGACTCTAATCATGAATCATGCACGCCATCATTGCAAATAAAGTCATCAACATTTTTATTATAGCCATTTCTATTATTAGCCATTATAGCCTCTTTAAAATAAAATGTAATATTTGTAATAAGTTTGAGCTAAATTATTAATAAAATTTTAATGCTCTGCTCTAAAATTTTACTTGACTCTAATTTTTTAACATATAACATATTTTTATTATGAAAAGGTTTGACTGCCGGCTCTGTACTATGTAAACAATTATGTGACTTAAACTATAGTATAAAAAGATACATATATGTAACCATTTCAAGTTTTTTTCTTCAATTACACAAATGTAATGTCTCAGCGGTTGTGGTCAATTTAGCCAGCAGAGAGAATAGCGCCTTTATTTTCAGTCAGATTATCATCAATTTTTGGCGGAAACAACTACAGACCAAGCCCTATCCAACGACACCAAAATCTTGAAAATCGGTTGAAAATTGTAGGAGGAGTTCTCAAGACAAAAAAAAAAACCCTTAGCGTATTAAATAAGTATAGTGTAAAGCCATATCTAATCACTCATAAAGATCATTTCACTCTATATAGATAAAATGCATTCTTTTATTAATGAATTTCACTTTGTGAAAGTTAGCCAGTATAATAAAATTTTGTACAGTGAAATGAAATAACTTTATTCATGATATACTACAATATCACAATAATATATTTTATTTGCCACAAATTTTCTGTTTCATATTTGAAATTTCTAACTAACTTTGAGTGCTAAGCCCATTTTACAAAACCTTTACATTGTGCGGTATTGCCCCAAGTACCGGGCCGATACCGTGCACACGTTAAAAATAGTGTAAAAAATAAAATTTAATATAAATGTTTTTTAAAACTATCGAATTAATAATAAAAAAGAAAACATAAGCTTACACTATAATCAAAACAATACATAATACATTTTTAATATCAAAATTAAAAATAGTGTAAAAAAGAAATTGAATTTATAATCTATAATTCAAACAATAAAATAATACATTTTTACTTGTAATGAAGACCTTGCACCCTGCAAGGCATTGTCCTATGCAAGGGTACGGTATTGCACCCAAAATGATATAACGTAGCATTTTCAACCCTAATCGAAAATAAGAACACTTTAGGGGTTTGTGTTTAATATTAAAAATAGCGCAAGCTATGAGCTATTAAAAACCACTAGGTTGAATCCAGTAAGTAATAGCAAGTTTAACTTGCATCAGTTTAAGTTAGTCATTAAAATTAGAAGGAAAGTTGACTGAACAATAAAAACTTTCGTCATGTACGCGTTTGTCAAGTTGACGCTCCCCGACCCTCTCTATCAGCATGAGATATTTTACTTAGAACGCTATCAGAAATAGTAGAATGAACAGTGTAGAATAGTGAGATATATACCCAAGAAAACCACAGAATCATTATTATCATTGGCAAAGCCTAACCGCGCAACCCCCCCCCCCCCCACAGTTATTTTTTCGTGTTTTTGGTACGCTATATCTACATGTGAAACATGCAAAAATTATTACTCACAAATATTCTAGTTTTACCAATTTGTCGAATGAGTCCTCTTGAATGAACTGAATTCTGTTGTGTTGCAGATCACTGTAATATAATTATATTGTTTTTAGTTTGTTTTTCTCAATTTTATCACATTTATTTTAATGAAAGAGTTTTTGTATCGTATGATTATTTGTTTGTGTGTATTTACGCTTGTAGTCCTTCTGATAGGGAATGGTCCAAACCCTGATCTTTTTACTATCTGACATCAACCTGTTGTTAGTTTCATAATCAATTAATTAATATAGCTCAAGGACCATGGATAATCACATATTAAAAGCTATAAGTTTTACATATTTTTTTGTTTTCAAAATTGTAGAGAAAACATCGCTTTTTTTAATAATGCTAATGAATTCATTTCATAATACATAAAAAATTTTAAAGATCTCACTTTTTAAGGATTTTAAGGTTTTTTTTCAGTTTTGAAATACCATGTAAAATAGGCAAGTTTGCTAATAGTTAAATACAGTAAATGTGTCCATTTACAATAAGTGCAAAACCACACTTCGGTGTTAGTAAACTATTACATCTGTCCTATCGGATAACACAATACTGTCTGGATTATTTATGTGGTGTATTTAATAACAAATTTTCATAAACTCTAATTAATATGTTTTATGGAGGGAGACAAAAAATTCGATTGTACAAATAAATATACATACAATATTTTTCATAGTACTTACAGTTCTGATAACTCTGGGAGATGATAAAAGGTATTATTCTGGATTGTCCGAATATTGTTGTAGCCCAGACCTCTGCAACATGATGAATATGCTGGATAATTATTCACACTTTGCTTATAGTATGAAGTTGCTTGATTAGCTTTGCTATTAGTTTATTAAGACTATACTGTATTACGGTCATATTAACTTACTTATATAATAGAATCTTTTCAAGTAGGCATAATTTAGAAATGTGAAAACATCCTGTTTAACAAAAAAAAATGTCCCATTTATTATGACTCTTATGGGGAGGAGACAGAATTGGGATTGACTCCAATGCCCTTGACACACAGGAGTATCGCTTCCCACTTGTAGATGTAACTCCAAGTGTCATTGCCCTATGAGAACCGACCAATCCCAAGGGTTGATTCCTGTGCAGCACTGCAGACTGGGACGGTGGCGACGTCCTGTAATCCAGCTACTTGGAGGTCACGAATTGTGGATAGTTATAAGCGATGGCTTGTGTATGCGATGTTCCCTGGTGGGGATTAACGTCCGCACTAGTGAACATTAGTTCATCCATAAAGACCATCCTCATAATTAGACCAATTCGTAAATTGGAGGTTGAAATTGTGGTTCAGATCCCACGTTAAACTGTAGGTCCCCAGATACCATTGGCTGTTGGGCTATTAATTAACAGTCCTGTCTAAGGAGAATGTCAGCCTTAGTCAGTAACAAGACTACATGATCGCGCCACAATCATCCTACACTCATCTCTCATTCATATTCAAGTTAAAATACCCATTATGTGAGGTCCCTGTCTCAAATTAGTGATTTAGTGCATGCTACTTGTAGCAGATAACGCACTGCGCCACTCCAGCCTGTCAAGTCTTTTTCTTGTCGCTTAGTCTTTTCGCTTTCATTGTTTACTCAGCAAAGTGATTGCTCCCAAATTTAAGACTGTCGCTTGATATAGGTAGGTTTGTAACTTACTTGTTTCACATAAAATACAGGTTCTAGACCAATGAGAGCTCAGCATTTTACGAAAGTAGATTGTTCCATTACGATTCAGTTTTTAGTTGCTTTATGCGTCTAACCTCAAAAGAGTGGAATCATTTGTGAGTGAGAATAATGATTTGGCTAAGCAACATCTGTGAGGCTACATTCTAGATGGGTGTTGGTCATTCAAAACCTATATAAATATTCTACTTGGAAATCTCACATGTGTGTGGCTTGAAGGCCTTCATTATACGATACAATTGTTGCATAAACTATACTATTAATATATATTTCTGGTATTATTCTGTTTAACTAGATTTAACCAACCTTTTTTGTTATCCGACTATGGTCCGATTCCGAATGGGTCAGTTAAGAGCGCTTATACTGCAATTACAATACTTTTTTAATACAAGACGTAAACCTGTTTTTTTATAAATTTAATGTAGAACACTGGAAATCTCTTATTGCTTTAGGTCTTTAAACGCCCAACTTTCTTGTGTACTTACAGCATTTTCAAGGATGGTAGATATGGAAAAAACTCATGTTCCAAGGTGATTTTGTTATGTGTTAACTCCCTGTAAAAAGGAAAGCCACATATAAAAACCAAGAAAAATGGAAGCCGTTACACAGACCTTAATTTAATGTAAACATAAATGTGATGCAATCTTTAAAAATCAAAGGCGCTTTTATATTTTCTACTGGTAGTAAACAGCAACATCTACACTGTCTTGCTCAGCAGTCGGCACAATCAAACTGCGCTTTGTGCTATGAGCAGCCTTAAGTGCTTCTTTCCCTCCCCAGTCTTCATGTCTATTATCTCTCTTGCTCAGCGCAGAATCGTTTGTTGCAAGGACAGCAAGGCCTTGCACAGCCATTTCCCAACACCAGTCCATCAGGACTATTAAGCGCTATCTGACAAGATCATCACCAATGTTATTTAAATATTGTTTAAACTTAAGGACAAGATTTTAGTATTCTGTGTACAGAGGGGTTCACAGCTAATATCTCCTATGGATGTGCTGCCACTGTATCTGGTAGTTGAGAGCAATGATTTTATTGATTACATCATTTTCATCTTTAACTTCCCATTTTCATCTTTAACTCATTCACTTCGCCAATTCATTTCCAAGTAGAGCTTAAAATAGCTTTCCTCATAATCCTTGATGAAGTAATTTGTTTCACTCACTGGTTTTTCAATGTAAGTTGCTCCACTCACAAGCTGACTGTGGGATGAGCACGAGATGATTTGCTCTGCACACTCACCGCTGAGATGAGCTTTTCATGCCATTCTCACTCGTCTATTTAACTTGCGTTCTTAGGACAGTGCACATATATATTGCACATGTGTAATAAATACATCGTTATAACCCTCGCCACGTAACTTGATGAATGAATTTTCACTACTATTCAATTAAAATGATTGGATAATCAGCTGTTCTATAAAAAATTGCATGTAACGTAAGCTCGATGTTTTTGGAAAAGTACCCCCTCTCCTCCCCTCGCCACCCAGCTGTTTTTGGCCATTCGTCAACTTATGTGGCGTGACTTATAAGAGTGCTTCATTCTATAGTATGGGTTATTGAACTGTTATAAACTGTAATGACTAGAAATAATCTTATTTACATCTTTTATATTGTGGCTTTAGTGATACTAAATTTCATGATGATCAGTTACGGGATCAACCCTTAGGTGTGAACGTGTAATAAACCAACTTAGTTTTACATTTATAAAATAAAAAATATGTGAGAGCTCTACTTAAGTAGAATTATACTTACAGCCATTCAAGATTTTCAAGACCTCTCCATTCCTTCATGTTGATGAACTCTAGTTTATTGCGGTGGAGGAACAGCCATTTTAAACTTGTTAATCCACAAAATAGACAGTTGGGCAAGTAACTCAGCTCATTTCTATGTAACCCTCTAAAAATTATAAAGATAAATATAGCCATACCAAAAACCATAGCTTCAAAATAATATTATGGAAAAAGTACAATAAATACAGTATATACATATAATGTATTTCAAAATTTACATTATATATATATGTGCTCATTTTATATATATATATATATATATATATATATATATATATATATATATATATATATATATATATATATATATAAAATGAGTAAAATGATAAATTTTATTATTGTGGAAATTTTAGTTCTCTTTGCACATCTGAAAATTTTATTTACAAACAAAGGTATACAGTAGAAGCATTGACCTTGTACACTAGTGTACATAGTCAATGGTAGAAGGCCTATGTTTTACTCAATATGTTTACTAAAAATTGAAGTAAAATAATAAAGTAAAAATAATCAAGGTGCTTTGATTTCTTCCTCGAAGAATCAATAATTGAGCCATAGGCGAGTCAATTTAATATCAGTTGCCACAGGATACATGAAAATGGTAATTATTTTCCATTTAATTTTGCCTTAATGTTAACAATGTATAATTAGATAGATTATTCATTTTTTATGGCTACTCATCACTATTAACTATTGGAAATTTTTTTTATGAAACTGAATATGTTCGCTTCTTGTCAGAAGCCATCCTCTGCAGATAACACTATCCATCCACATAGCCATAACCCTTTAGTTAATACTAGAGATCACGCACTGGTCGAAATGTTACAAGAATTTCTGTTAATATTGAACGTCAATATATTTAAAAAATAATTAACTGAAACATCTGTGCCTCCTCATTTGCTATTATTTTTTGTTAGAACAGCTGTCTAATGATTCATTACCCTTTTCCCATAAGATTATTGGAACTTTGAAATCCTCTTGGGCGTAGCCCTGGGGGCCGATGTGAATTATTAATGGGAGTCTGCTTATCTATAGGACACTACAATACTTTTTCAGTATGTGCGGTTCAATTGGAGGAAAAAGGAGGAAAAGAATCATGCTTGCCTAAATATGTAGGATGCTATATAGATTAAGTTGCTTAATACATAGATTAATATTAAAATTAATACCGTTAGTTAAAATCATGGACAGCAATATCACCCCCTTTAAAATTAATGTGTGGTCGAAAGAGTGAACTTGATTCATGGGAAACATTCCCACCGTATGGCATTGAATTCCTCTATTTTTCATCATATCAAGTTGTTATTTTGGTTTCTTTCTTGAAGAATCAACAATAGAGCTGATTATCGTGTAGTACTCCTCCTAATTGCCGTTGTAAGTGCTTATTTTTACATCTCAAACTTCAAAATAGTGCTTTTTGTTTATGAAAAGTGAATCAATAGCACAAAATGACAAACAGCTATTTTATTTTTAAATGATTGTGATTTTTTCTGTTAGCAGCAGGAAAAACGAAAAATTTGTGAATTGATATCTGCTTCTTGGCCACTCATTAAATTTTGAACGGACTGTAGTAGACTCTTGATAGCCTCACATTTTTTGGTCTGAAAAGTTATAAAATCAGACAACGCCACGTTGGAAAAATCTCTCATTTGTGCAAGAGAGCGATAGGACTATGTCTGCTAAGACAATCAAAGCTTGATCATTCAAGTACTCGCACACCCCTAATTATTTGTGTTACAAAATTATTATACAAATAATCAAAGGATGACTTTCTAAAGAGTATTAATTTGCTTTGTTTTGGTTGTAATTTTTTCACTGCAAGCAAAATATTTTTCATATTTCATTCTAAACACAAGCAACCTTTTAACAAATAAATGTGTGTAATAAGTAATTTGTTATGAATATTTGTTATTACTCGTGAACATTGAAATGAACAGATTTCACCTATTTTCACCCTCGACCTAGAGGTATTTTTATGATATCTCTCAAAATTCATAATCTTATATAACCTGCAAGGATCCTGGTCGCATACATGTGGGATTATCAAGAGTCTACTGAATAACAATGGACTCTAATACGTTGAAATATTTCATTAAAACATTTAAAATTGATCATGTATTAACCTTTTATCATTACAATTAACTAAGGCCAGCCACACCCACACACCAAACCAGATCGGATGCGACAGATCTTATGACTTATAGCAAGCGAAGGTAATAACATATTATTAAATGGAATACCCACACACTTATTCATGTTCAGTAGTGTGTAAGAGCATTCTATTTAAACATATGTTTTTAACTTTGCTTGCAAGTCGTAAGGTGTTTTGTTGTGTTTTCTCGTCCGTTTTGGTGTGTGGCTGGCCTAATACACTATACTTACAGACGTCTGAGCCTGATTTGGTTTTTAAAGACTTTGGAGGGAATTTCTTGTAAATGGTTTCCTTCCAAGTTTCTGAAATTTTCAACAAAAAAATAAAAAAATACATATATACCTTAAATACAGCCCGCAACACCATCTTTTACACAATTTCTAAAGGATGGCTTAGGAACAGGCAAGTTCCTAAGTTATGCAAGTAAAAATTAAAATTAAAATGCAAGATTAATCTAATATTACTTTATAAACATTGTACACAAATGCAATTAAGTTAAGATATACTTTCAAGTTAATTGTGGTAGAAAACGCTAATACGTTATAGTATGTTTTAAATGGGGATATTTTAAAAGAAAATTACAAGAGATGCGAATAACAATGATTTGATATATTTATGAACACACTATTTATTAATATTATTACAGAGTGTCAACATTAAAATTAGCAATTATAAAGGGTGGCACAAAAAGGATGGTCAATTTTGAAATGAAAATAACGCCAAGGATTTTACACATAAATTTTATAGAATTATGTTCCTAAACACTTTCAAATATACCATTCCAAAAAATAAAATAATAAGTAAAAAATATGCCAGTATATAAATATCAATAAAATCATAAAATTTATCTGCAGAAAATAACTTCAGAGAGATGGCCTCCTTCCTTGATGAGGCTCATTTCCATTTGAACAGGTATGTCAATAAAAAGAACTGTAGGTATTGGGGACAAGAAATCCCAGAAAACTACATGAAAAGCCTCTACACAGTGTTAAAGTGACAGTTTGGTGAAGTATTTCTAAAATAGGGATTGTCGGGTTTTAATT
Source organism: Neoaliturus tenellus (assembly GCA_030545055.2). NCBI lineage: Eukaryota > Metazoa > Arthropoda > Insecta > Hemiptera > Cicadellidae > Neoaliturus > Neoaliturus tenellus. Next base: position 143,399,144 of record CM061532.1, on the reverse strand, counting down.
TTCAGATAACAGCGCTACAGTCACTGTCAACTCAGAACGATATGTGAACATGCTCCTAACAATAAAAACCCTTTTTAAATACGTGAACATAACTTTTTAATACCTAAACTACAGTAGTTACAAGTGAACAGGAAACAAATTTGGTTCCAACAAGATGGTGCTCCAGGCCACATGGCCAATGACTTTTTTTACATTTTGAAACAGATGTTCCCCACGACTTTATCTCGCGTTTTGGTGATGTCCACTGCCCCACTAATCACCTGACCACTCAGCAGTGTGATTTTCCCTTTGCTGACATTTAAATCCAAAGTCTACGTTCACAACGTCTACGTTAATACCCAAGAATTAAGCGATCTGAAAGAAGCAATACATGCAGGAATGAGTTCCATTGTGAAGAAACAGTAGCGAAAGTGATGGAGAATTTCGAGGGAAGGCTTCACGAGTGTATCTACGAGGAAGGACGACACCTCCCTGAATTTATTTTCCGCTCATAAACTTTTATGGTTTCATTGACATTTTTATACTGGCATGTTTTAACTTAAACGTTATTTTTTGTAATGGCATATTTGAAAGTGTTAAGAAGCGTAAGTCTCTAAAATTTTATATATAAAATCCTTGGGTTATATTCATTTCAAAACCGACCATCCTTACAGGACTGTTTTCATCACAATTATTTTATCAACCAATTGGTTGCCGTTCATCTAATAGACTGTTTACTAACTTAAAAAATTTAAAGTAGGTAACGGTATCACAAAACAAAACCTATGTTTATTTGTCATATATGGTGTCCACAGAATTGTGTTTATAACTGAGATTTTCCATTAGTCCCAGTTTCAGTTGTTGTTGTTACATACTATTCTGGAAGAGAGAAAAATGAAATGTTCTCTGTTTGTTACAGGTTATAAATTAGTTTAAAATTAAGGTTGTTTTTTTTTAAGAGAATACTGTATTAACCTTCCATCGGGCGCATATCATGGAAGTTACCTCCGGTTCACTACATTTTTAGTATATAACAACCAGTTTGCCGGAGCCTAATTCCGTGTGCGCCCTTTCATGTGACCTTTGTCAAATATAGTATACTATAATATAATAATATAATCAGCATCTTAACTTAAAACAAATGGATGGCATTCGTTCATGAAGTTAATAGGAGACACAGATAAACTATTTATTTGACTCCAATGGAAGATCATGGATGTATATCTAAGGTGTAAACAATTTGTCATATTTATTTATATCATAGAATGCCTTTGTTATAAGCCAGTTCTGTGTTACAATTTTGAATTTCTCTCGGGGCAAAGTTTTAACACTCTCTGGTAGCATATTAAAATACTTTAAACTTAGTTGGGAAAGGTTTTTTGAGATTTAGTTAATCGTACATGGGGAATATTTAATTTTGTCTTATTTCTAGTGTTATACAAATGGATATTACCTCTAGTGCTTAAATTCCTTAAATTATCCTTAGCATAAAGCAAACAGTGAAATATATAAATACTAGGGACTGTTAACCATGATAATTGCACAAAGTGTTGTTTGCAGGAAGTGAACTTATCTAGGCCTAAAATGGTTCTTAAAACTCTTTTTTGCAGTATGAACACACACTTTGCACCAGAGGAACTTCCCCAAAGAATGATACCATAATTTAAATGGGAGTAAAAGAGAGAATAATATGCCATCATTAAATACTCATGACTGAGACAGGTTTTTAGTTTTTGGAACAAAAATATGACTCTTGATAATTTGTTGCAAAGGAGGTGTGTGTGCTGTTCACAACTCAGTTTGCTCTCCAAAGTTATACCTAAGAGCTTTACAGAGCCTAGATCTTTTTTATGTAAATTAGATAATGAAAAAAGTATACGTTCTGTTTTTTCTGAATTAATTTTTAGTGAGTTTGCATTAAACCATTGAATGGAAGATTCCATCATGGATACGGTCATTGTTTCTAAATCAGATAGATCTTTACTTGTTGTCAAAAAGGTTGTGTCATTTGCATATAATATAGATTTATGGGGCAAATTGTTTGGGTGAAATTCTTAATGGTGGACATTATGACAATGTTAAATAGCCTCACTCCCATAAAAGGATAAAACAAGGTAAAAACAGTATAAATGGGTTGAAATAAAAAACATATTTAAGTTCATTGTTAAATTAACCTAAATAAAAATTTAAAATTTAAAAGTTTATTACAATAAAATATTGCTCAAATTTAAAAAATCCCACTGACGAGGTTTATTGCCTCCGTGGCATGACAGATTATCGAATGTGTCGGACCAATCATAGAATGTTGGACTATTTGAGAGTTACTGTGTATAGTGATTCAAGAATTCCTCTAGATGCCACATCTCAGTGGTAAAATGTACATCAAGGCTTAACTATCTTTAAAAACCCAAAAGGCATTAAAATACAGTCCAATAAATAACAGTTGTTCATTTTTTTTAACTAGCTAAAGCAGAAAAATAAGTTATTTTAATCAGAGAATCAGTAAGATTAGGTACAGTAGAACCCGCAAACCCGGACTATTATGGACTAAATGGTGTCTGGGTTATCCGGAAAGGAGTAAACATAAAAAAACCGGATATTTCATGCTATTTCTATAAAAAAAATTATTGGATAATGCTCACGAAAACCAAAAACTTAAGCCTCGTCTGTTAAAGAACTTTAACGAAAAACAAAATTGTTCTGTAGGCTCCGGCCGATGCCATGGCGCTTAGTGCCTTGGAACCCAGTGTTCTTTACTGTCCTGGCAGGCTTTCCAAGTTATCCAAAATTCCAGGTTATGAAAGTCTGGGTTTGCAGGACTCTACTATATAAATTTAAACTATAAATACACGTGATTACATATTCAAAGTCACTGACTAGAAAGTACTTTCATTACTTACATCACTGTTAAACAACAAAAACTTGAGAAATCATCCTCAGTAAGAGATATAGAGTTGTTACCCAGGATCCTGGAAAGAAGTTCATACATAAGGTCAAATTGGTAAAAATACAATAAACTAAAAAAGTGAAACTGTCAAAAATATTTGTTTTATGAGAGTTTCTAAAAATTAGGGGTAGGTTTAAGTTTGGTACAGTGAGAGTTTATTTGAATAAAAATTGGAAAACTAAATTATTTTGTCTTCATCTTATAATTTCCATAGGTTTCCATTTGACTGGCTTCATAATTCTCAATGCTGTAGCATTGACTATATACTAACATGAATAGAGTTCTCATCCCATGCATTTCTCTGATATTAAAATTTAGACAGGTTCAAGTTTACGGCACCAGTGGCGCTACAATCAATTTTTTAAATATTCAGCTGGTTTTACAGTGCTGCAAAACCACTATCACTATTACCAAAAACAGAATCCTTAATTATAAAATGTTTCATGGACCGTTAAGAAGAGTGAAACTGATTTGCCTATCGTATGTCGTACTTCATGCAGGGCCGTTGAGAGGGTATGTCAGCCAAGTCTGAAACTCAGGGCCCCGGCTCGGAGAGGGCCCGGGACGGGCTGCAAATTTTTTATTTTTTGGGGGAGTTTTAGGCTCTCTAGAAATCTTAGTATCAACTTCTTGGAAATATAACCACACAGTAAATAAAAATTTTCTAAATATATGACACAGATGAGAAATCTTAGTTAAGACAAAACCAATTTCTTTATCAGGCTGTGTTTGCACAGACTATTGGGCGGACTATTGAGCTGCGGCGTCCAGCGAGTAGTGACACATATCTTCCCCCAGGGCCATGGAGAGGAAATAGCAACGGGCCCTCCCCTCTTCCCCCAATCACCTGAGGCCCCGTGCAATAATATAATATAATGATAAACTAAATGATGAAATTCAGCATGACAGCATGGGGAAAGAGTAATATGTTGCGAATTCTGCAGACAGCTGGATGTGTTACCGATAGTGGTACTTCATAATTAGGAATTGCTATAGGCTATAGTCTGTCCGACGTGGTTACATCTCTGTAATGCCTGAAACCAGGGACGGCACATGAGTTTTTTAGCGCCCGTGCAAAGAAGAAATTTGCTGCCTCCCTTTCCAACACCACACAATCCCCAAATGCCCCCCCCCCCCCCCACCACAATCACCAGACCCTGCTCCCTTTTGGGTAACTCATGATAAAAATGACACGACGTCACTTGTGCACTTCACCTCAATTTCACACCCAAGGTTTGGGAGCACTCTTCTTTTCTTGCTGTGTCCTTGCCGATCTCGCCTTGTGTCTGATAAATCACCTTCCTCTCTCCTGCCAAGATCTTGACAGGGATGACTCCAGCGACCACCAGGACGGCAGGCTCGGACACTGTCTGGTAGGTGGAACACTCCCAGAGCGCGGCTTGACGCTGAACCCAGGCGAGTCTCAACCTGTATATAACTCTTTATCCAGAGCGTCTGCCCACACTTCTGCTCCATAAAGAAACACGGACTGGACTGCGGACATTAACAGACGTCTTCTGCTGGATCAGGGACCCCGACATTTTCCATCAGCCTACTAAGGTGGACTACCTTAGCGGTTTTGTCTGCTGTACGGAAGATCTGATCCCTCCAGCTTAACTTGGTGTCCACCATAACCCTGAGGTACTTGGCAGCACGAGTTGATTGGACCACCTCCCCTCCCACTCAGAATAGACGACGGTGTCGATCCTCTTCTTCGTGAGGATCACGATCTCCAACTGAGAGCAAGCGAGAGACCGTGATCGGACATCCAGGTGTTGACCACACGCATGACTCGGTTGCATTTATTCAATTTATGTTAATTATATTTGGTTTCATCTTAACATGTCTCTTTCATTTAATGAGCTACACCCTCAGTCATGTAGTGTGGCTCTCAGTCTGGCCAACTGAAAGTCGCACTTATGACACTATCTTTCTAATGCTATACAGAGATTTCTCCGAAGATGCACATAAGCTGAGAATTTTGAATGTATAGTATACATAAGATTATGTTCATGTTCAATGTATGTTAGTTTTAATGTATGTCAAGAATGTAAAAGCTGTTTGAAGTTTTTAAAGCATTGTATATAAATAATGTTAATATTCATAAAAAACAGAATACACCCCATTCTTTAAATTAATAATCAATAAGACAAAAAAATTTAATTTTACCCTTCTAAGATGTATTTATCTTACGATATTATTAAAAATCAAAACACTGAGAGGATACTGTACCAAACGGTTATAGCTTACATTTTGTGGACATTTTGAGATACATTTTGAGGCACCCCTGTCAAACCAGAGTCAGGGCACTGAAGAGAGGTTTCATCGCCACAGTCACATGAAGTAGGGTACACTTCTAGATCTAAAACAAAACCTAGATGTTTATTGTTAGTATTTAATGGAAAACTTACAAGACTTCCTAAATATACCAGCTAGTAATTTTCTTGTTTGGAGGATCAGTTTTGTATAAGTAGGCAGTTTGTTAAAGATCTCAGCCCTTCAGTTTTTCCTAATATCATTGCGAGAGAGCTCTGAAACCATGTCTCATCTGTACAGTCATGCCTTCAAAAAGGATTTGTAATTCAAGCCACAGTGTTTGTATGTTTTCTACAGAGGTAAATGTTAGACTAAAACAAATAAATAAACTGTGATATATCAGGAGCAGAGATATATTCTGTAACGTAATATCTAAAAATAAATATTAGAACCAATTTAAATTAAATTTACAACATTATGATGTTTGCTGATGGATGCCAGTGTCCATATTTGTATCAAATACTATTTTTATCAATCAAGTATTGAAATAAAAAAGTAAAATTTATAATGTATTGAACGCTTTGTAGCTTTTTCTAGTGCTTTTCCATTGGAAACAGCTGTAATTGTCACCTTACCGTTAGAGTATTCTACAGCGTAAGTGAAAACTACTAGGGTTTGGAAAACTATAATAAGTGGTATAATTTTTCTGGTTTGGTTTTGACAATCAAATCATAATACTGAATAATATTTAACATAATATTACCTAAGTTGGTTTTTTTTCTAAGAAATCGGCTGGAAATAGTTGGCAAATTGTCAAGATGTTAGCACCAATCTTCCAATTGTCTTTCTTCAGAAGAGTGTACAGTGTAACCCTGGCCCTCTGAGGAAGTTGTTTGACAACAACGGTGCCTATGTTGACATTTAACTGATTCCCATGTTTTCTTACGTAACCAAGCACATGTACATAATTTTTTAATAGATAAGTCTCGTTATTACATAATTTGTAACAGCTTTTTAATACCTAGTTAATTTTTACCAACATTGTAGTTTCAGTTCAAATAACGCACAATCCTAATTATTAAGAACATTTAGTCTTAACATTCCTGGGACAAATAAAAAAATAGTTTGTTTTTACAGATCAAAAATGTAAACAAATAATCATTTCATCAGCTATAATGATTTAATCTCTTTCTTGGTCAAAATCTGTTGATAATTCGCTGAGTCCGCAGGTTTGCAGTAGTTTAATAATGTATAACTTACAAAAACTATCTCTACTCATCTCAAACTATCTTTACTTGATAGTTTTCATACTATCAACTAAAATTGATTGAAAATTGAATCAACTATTTAAATTCCAAAAATTTACTTTTTTGGCTGATGGTAACATTTTAATTTTAATTTTACAAAAAAGAGCAATAAGAATAATGTTAAACCTAAACTGGGATACTTCCATGCGTGATTATTTCTCAGCCATGGGCATAATGACGGTGTACGGCATTTACGTCTACCATACTGTTCTTTACACAAAAAAGCTTTTTTCTGAAAAAAAGTTACCTAAACTAGGGGATTACCATAAATATGAAACTAGGCATAGAAACAAAATTGCTGTTGGTACCCATAGATTGGAATTTTATAACAAAAAACCATCATGTGCTGGAAAAAAATTTTTGGAAGGGCTTCCAGAGCGGTTGAGGAGTATTGATGATGATGAAAAATTTAAAAGTCATCATAAGGCATACTTAACTGAAAAAGTAATTTATAATTTTGATGAATTGTACAAATGATATTGTGCTTTAGTTTAAGTAGTTGTAAGAATCTTGACGCCATTCAATGTACATATTTGTATGATTAACGAATAAAGTTATTTTCAATTCAATTCAATTCAACATAACTTGTAATTATAATAAAGTTTTATAATAGGAATCTTCGAAAGTTTTTATGAGGTTACAGTTTTTATTCGGTATGTATTCCAGTAGTAATAGCACGAGCAGTAACTCCTAAAATGTAAAGCCGCGTCTGCACTGGCCGAACATTCGTGGCAAACTTGTTCGGTGAACACAAAAATCAACAACATTCCTAACAAACAATTACCAGCCATATGATTTGCATTCTAAAAGTACAGCAACGAACAAACAAAAGTTCGAATGAACTGTTCGGCAAGTGCGGACGCAGATTAATAAAGTTTGTACTTTAAGCAATCGTAAAATAAATTTAATTGCTTATTATTGCTTTATGTATTTTTATTATCTACAATATATTGCTTATTAATGGAAAAAAATATTTGGTAATCATGGGTTAATTTGAAACTAGATTATTTTGAAGCTCAAACAGAAGGATAAAGTAAATTTTCACAGTTTTAACTTTAACCAAGATTACTCAAAAATCGAGATAGAAAAGAATAGCAAATACAAGAGTTGAAGATACTTTAATTCTACACCAGCTTCCCCACCCCTTAAATTTTGAGTATTCCTGTACAGGGACCCTTTATGCCAAATTTCATAGGTTGCAAATTTTGTGAGATTTTAGTTATCATATTTCAGTTGGTCAGCGAGTTTTATTTCACAAATATTTAATAAATAATTTTAAAAATAGTAAGTTTTATCAATTTTTTTCTGGATACAATAAAGGTGACAGATATAACAACCATATTGAACAGTGATACTAATATAAAGATCCAACAACAGATAACGGAGTAAATGCAATTTTACTAATCAAAATTGGTGAAATTTTTAATAGTTAGGTGATGAAAATTGACTTTTTTTATAAGAAAAGTCTCTATTACTAAAGTGATTCATTTTAGCGAATTTCCCATAGGGAATAAGCTATTACCGTAGGTCTCATGGTAAGACCTAAGCCCGGGACCATGTTACTTTTTCGTTTTTAGGTGCCCAGAGAACAAAAATAATAGTCATTAAAATTTATATATATATATATGTATATATATATATATATATATATATATATATATATATATATATGTATATATATATATATATATATATATATATATATATATATATATATATATATATATATATATATATATATATATATATATATATATATATATATGTAAATATTAAGAAACAACCTGTGTACCCTTTAAACATTTTATTTTACACACGACACGTGTTTCGACACTTTAGGTCATCTTCACGGTGTACAAGTATAACCTTAAATTACTTTATAAATAAACTTATAATAAGAATAACCATATGATCAAATTAATATCGTGTTTCATTAGCTCTTGAGGTTTGGTTGTAAATTGGTTTAGCATTTGATCTAATCTGGCTTATTCTTTCATGGATGGAATTTGTTTTTTGAGTTTGCATGATATTTAGCATGTTCTTATTGTCTTGTTTTGCATGTAAATAGATCAAAAGCTCTTCTTTTACATCCATCTTGTCTCCTTTATTTTCAAAGTCAAGAATTTCCATAGTTGTTTCTAACTTGTCATAGCTATGGTTTTTTTCAAGTATATGTTCAGCGAACATGGACCTTTGTGTCGTTTGATTGTTAGCTTTGATTGCTTGTATGTGTTCTTTATAACGACGCGAGAAACTCCTACCAGTTTGTCCAATGTAGTATGCAGGACATTCTTTGCACTTGATTTTATAAATTCCGGATCTTTCATATATATTTATTCCCTGTTGGTTCCGGTTTCTAGTAGAGAGTTTCTGTATTAGTCCAAAGCTGTTATTTCTTGTCCTATAGCTCAATTTGAAAGGTGACCCTTCAAATGTTTTCCTTATCGGTTTATTTAAAATAGAACTGTAAGGCACACAAATAAATTCTTTATCTTCCCCGATGGTTGGTGTGGATGGTTGATTTTTCTTCTTTTTCATTTTCTGAATTATTTTGTCTACTAGATTTCCTTTGTAACCATTTTTAATTGCAATGCTTCTAATTATTTCTTTTTCATTATTGTAGTCAACTTTTTTCATTGGAACTTTTAGCAGTCTTTGTATCATTGAGTTGAAGCTGGACATTTTGTGTTGCCAAGGGTGATTCGATGAGGCCGGTATGACAAGATCAGTTTGTGTTTCTTTTCGGAAGATTTTGAAGGAATGGTGTGATAACTCTTTTGAAATTGTCAAGTCTAGGAAATTTATTGATTCTTTTTGTAATTCCATAGTGAATTTGATTTTACTTGAAATCGTATTTAAATATTCCAAGAATTCTGCACATGACATTTCATTATTTTCTTTAAAGAGGCATAGTGTGTCATCAACATATCTATGCCAGTATGTGATATTATTTTTATATGGATTGCTGTCACTCATAATTTTGGTTCTCTCTAGATGATCAAGATACATACTTGCCAAAAGTCCAGAAAGTGGTGAGCCCATGGCCAAACCATCATTTTGTTTAAAAAACTTTGATTTAAATTCAAAATAGTTTTGATTTATTGCTTCTTTTGTTAATTTAATTATATCTTCAATTTTATTTTTTGATAAAGAATTATTTTTTGATAAATGTTGTTTGAGGATCTCTAATGTTTCTTTGACAGGTACCTATATTTGAATACATGTTTGTTATATCAAAGGAGACAAAATTTGAGTTATCTTCTATTTCAACCTCTTTGATTTTATCTATCAATTCTTCTGTATTTTTTACAGTGTAAGTTTCCTCAGGGATGTATTCTTTAATTTTACTAGTTAAAAACTTACAGACTTTGTAGGCTGGTGCATTTTGGTAATTAACAACTGGTCTTATCGGAATGTCATTTTTATGGATTTTTGGCTGACCCCTTAATCTGGGTGCTGCTGGGTTTATAGTTTTTAATCGGTTTTTCTCAGCATTGGTAAGACTTTTGCATTTTGAGATGGTATTATTCAATATTTTATTAAAGTCTTGTGTGGGGTCTTTATTTAGCTCTTGAAATGAGTTTTTCTCTATGAACTCTTTAACTTTTTGATCATAATCTTCATTTTTTATTATTATTATGACAACTGTATTGCTCTTGTCTGCTTTTGTTAGCATTGACTCATTTTCAACAAGTTTTTGAGATATAGACTTTATGATGTTCATATCCTTTATAGATTTTTCTTTTAGTTTTGATTGTCTCATTGTACATGTTGTCTTATTCATTTCATGGATTAAGTTATATGCCTTACTGGGTCTTGCACTTCCTTAGCTTTATTTCTTATTGCTACGTCGAGTTCTATAAGTTCATCTTCTATCACATTTGTTTTATAGTCCAGGTTTATGTTGTATTTTAATGATTTGTCTAGTAGTTTTGATTCTTCTTCAGTGAAGGTTATTTCAGTCATGTTCTTTATTGTTGGATAAAATTTATGATTATGCTTTTCCTTAGGATTAGTAATTGGGTTTTGTTTTTGTAATTCAATGAGCTTATTTAATTTTTTGTGATGATTCTCGCGTTTCCTCTTTAGAATAGGTTCAATCCAAGAATTGATGTAGTCATTAAATTCTTCAATAGAATCTGGATGGAAATCTTTGTCCAAACTTTTTTGAAGGTCTTCTAATGTGTTGTTCAGTTTGTGAAGTTTAGCATAGAGGCTATTTATTTCCTCTTTTATCCAGATTCTTTTTGCAGTTTTTAGTGTTTTAACTGCTGCGCAGGAGTTACATTTTGTGTTGAGTTGAACATATTGAGGAACAATATCTTCTTGTAAGCATTTCTTATTAAATCTTATGTCTTCCTTTGTTGTTTTTATTTTAAGGGTTATGTACTTGATTTGGTGAACTATCTTAGGATGGTTAGCCATATTTAAAGTATATTTTAGTTCACAAGGTAGGGCTACAATTATAAATGTAAATATTAAGAAACAACCTGTGTACCCTTTAAACATTTTATTTTACACACGACACGTGTTTCGACACTTTAGGTCATCTTCACGGTGTACAAGTATAACCTTAAATTACTTTATAAATAAACTTATAATAAGAATAACCATATGATCAAATTAATATCGTGTTTCATTAGCTCTTGAGGTTTGGTTGTAAATTGGTTTAGCATTTGATCTAATCTGGCTTATTCTTTCATGGATGGAATTTGTTTTTTGAGTTTGCATGATATTTAGCATGTTCTTATTGTCTTGTTTTGCATGTAAATAGATCAAAAGCTCTTCTTTTACATCCATCTTGTCTCCTTTATTTTCAAAGTCAAGAATTTCCATAGTTGTTTCTAACTTGTCATAGCTATGGTTTTTTTCAAGTATATGTTCAGCGAACATGGACCTTTGTGTCGTTTGATTGTTAGCTTTGATTGCTTGTATGTGTTCTTTATAACGACGCGAGAAACTCCTACCAGTTTGTCCAATGTAGTATGCAGGACATTCTTTGCACTTGATTTTATAAATTCCGGATCTTTCATATATATTTATTCCCTGTTGGTTCCGGTTTCTAGTAGAGAGTTTCTGTATTAGTCCAAAGCTGTTATTTCTTGTCCTATAGCTCAATTTGAAAGGTGACCCTTCAAATGTTTTCCTTATCGGTTTATTTAAAATAGAACTGTAAGGCACACAAATAAATTCTTTATCTTCCCCGATGGTTGGTGTGGATGGTTGATTTTTCTTCTTTTTCATTTTCTGAATTATTTTGTCTACTAGATTTCCTTTGTAACCATTTTTAATTGCAATGCTTCTAATTATTTCTTTTTCATTATTGTAGTCAACTTTTTTCATTGGAACTTTTAGCAGTCTTTGTATCATTGAGTTGAAGCTGGACATTTTGTGTTGCCAAGGGTGATTCGATGAGGCCGGTATGACAAGATCAGTTTGTGTTTCTTTTCGGAAGATTTTGAAGGAATGGTGTGATAACTCTTTTGAAATTGTCAAGTCTAGGAAATTTATTGATTCTTTTTGTAATTCCATAGTGAATTTGATTTTACTTGAAATCGTATTTAAATATTCCAAGAATTCTGCACATGACATTTCATTATTTTCTTTAAAGAGGCATAGTGTGTCATCAACATATCTATGCCAGTATGTGATATTATTTTTATATGGATTGCTGTCACTCATAATTTTGGTTCTCTCTAGATGATCAAGATACATACTTGCCAAAAGTCCAGAAAGTGGTGAGCCCATGGCCAAACCATCATTTTGTTTAAAAAACTTTGATTTAAATTCAAAATAGTTTTGATTTATTGCTTCTTTTGTTAATTTAATTATATCTTCAATTTTATTTTTTGATAAAGAATTATTTTTTGATAAATGTTGTTTGAGGATCTCTAATGTTTCTTTGACAGGTACCTATATTTGAATACATGTTTGTTATATCAAAGGAGACAAAATTTGAGTTATCTTCTATTTCAACCTCTTTGATTTTATCTATCAATTCTTCTGTATTTTTTACAGTGTAAGTTTCCTCAGGGATGTATTCTTTAATTTTACTAGTTAAAAACTTACAGACTTTGTAGGCTGGTGCATTTTGGTAATTAACAACTGGTCTTATCGGAATGTCATTTTTATGGATTTTTGGCTGACCCCTTAATCTGGGTGCTGTTGGGTTTATAGTTTTTAATCGGTTTTTCTCAGCATTGGTAAGACTTTTGCATTTTGAGATGGTATTATTCAATATTTTATTAAAGTCTTGTGTGGGGTCTTTATTTAGCTATTGAAATGAGTTTTTCTCTATGAACTCTTTAACTTTTTGATCATAATCTTCATTTTTTATTATGACAACTGTATTGCTCTTGTCTGCTTTTGTTAGCATTGACTCATTTTCAACAAGTTTTTGAGATATAGACTTTATGATGTTCATATCCTTTATAGATTTTTCTTTTAGTTTTGATTGTCTCATTGTACATGTTGTCTTATTCATTTCATGGATTAAGTTATGCCTTACTGGGTCTTGCACTTCCTTAGCTTTATTTCTTATTGCTACGTCGAGTTCTATAAGTTCATCTTCTATCACATTTGTTTTATAGTCCAGGTTTATGTTGTATTTTAATGATTGTATTTTAACAGGGAATAAATATATATGAAAGATCCGGAATTTATAAAATTAAGTGCAAAGAATGTCCTGCATACTACATTGGACAAACTGGTAGGAGTTTCTCGCGTCGTTATAAAGAACACATACAAGCAATCAAAGCTAACAATCAAACGACACAAAGGTCCATGTTCGCTGAACATATACTTGAAAAAAACCATAGCTATGACAAGTTAGAAACAACTATGGAAATTCTTGACTTTGAAAATAAAGGAGACAAGATGGATGTAAAAGAAGAGCTTTCGATCTATTTACATGCAAAACAAGACAATAAGAACATGCTTAATATCATGCAAACTCAAAAAACAAATTCCATCCATGAAAGAATAAGCCAGATTAGATCAAATGCTAAACCAATTTACAACCAAACCTCAAGAGCTAATGAAACACGATATTAATTTGATCATATGGTTATTCTTATTATAAGTTTATTTATAAAGTAATTTAAGGTTATACTTGTACACCGTGAAGATGACCTAAAGTGTCGAAACACGTGTCGTGTGTAAAATAAAATGTTTAAAGGGTACACAGGTTGTTTCTTAATATTTACATTTATAATTGTAGCCCTACCTTGTGAACTAAAATATACTTTATATATATATATATATATATATATATATATATATATATATATATATATATATATATATATATGTATGTGTCCCTAGACACGATAACTCTCGTAAAAATGGTCCGATCGACACCAAATTTGGTAGACAGGTGTAATCCTGCGTTTATTCGGATGAGTTCGTAAACCAGACATATCGACCTATCGGAAGGGGTAGTTTTGGGGGTTTTGTACCCAAAAAATGGGTTTTTTGCATTTTTCATATGTAATTTTTTAAAATTTTAAATTTATATTTTGACCATTGGATTTAGCTAAAAAAACACACAATTCAGTATTTTGAAGCTTTGCTCTATCTCTATTGGTTACCGAGATATTAAAAAGTCTAAAGACAGTACGTTGTATTTTGAGGCTCCAATGTTAATCTTATGGAGAATAAGGATGTGTTCATATTTCACTTATTAACCAATGTTTTTGGATGAAACTTGGCATTCAGCTTCATTTGGTTGAGATTCATCCATTTGTGGTAAAAAAATCTTGGTTTTTGTGCTTATCATGGCAGCAAACCTGCATACTCTTTTCCCATGTTAATCATAAGGAGAATAGGTAAACTCCGTTAGCAATGGACAGATATTGATGAAACTTAAAGTATGGCTTCATATGGTCGAAATAATTTTTTTATGCTAAAAACCTACTTTTAGTGTTCCCCATGGCAGCATACCTGCATACTCTTTCCCTACATTTATCATAAGGAGAATAGACATTTATTCCCCTATTTATGAGCACGTGATGAAATTTTGTTTACAAGTTTAGCTGGTCATAATTAAAACTACTAATTTGGAAATTCGCTGAGTACGCAGGTCTGCTGCGACGGGGGTATTGTTCAATTTTTATGATCTTGGTATCATCGTTTAAATATAATTAAATTTGCCAACATTTTAAAACTCGATAAACTTGATTAAAATTTAGTTTCAGTCATATTTTTTTACTAATTTCTTTTTTTTTAATTTGAATGTTCAGACCCAGCAATCCCAAATCCCAGGATTAAAAATTGGGCCGAGATTGGCTAATCTATTTAGGGTAAATGACTGATGGCCAAATACTTACTACAAGCATGTTTCTTTTTATAAATTCGTTCCAAATTTTTGTCGGGGTCTTCATAATAAAATCCAACAGTATCAACTGGAAAAAATAAAATTAATTACTTTGCATCTAAAAAATACAATCAAATAAATTATGGAAAAGAGCTTCCACATGGTGAAGTTTCATAGAAAGTTTCTCCTGAAACAGTTTGACTGGACAACAGCAAATTAGTCAGTTTACATCAAGACTTAAGTTTCTTGTTCAGAAGAAAAGTTTTTATTTTTGCATATTCTCACACTCTCACAAATCATACACTGGTACAATTAGCTGTGGTCTCAATCGCAATGCATTCCCAAAATCATTTGATTGCAAAATATAACTCAATAGATTTACAATTTTTTTTCAAGAAACCATTAACATTTCAAGGTTTTATACGCAGTAGTTCTCACCACTAGGATGGAGAGTGGCTTTTTATTTTCATATTGCAATAGATTCCAAAATATTATGGCGAAAAATAACATAACTGTATCTTTTAGAACAACAAATAGACTTGGATCATTATTGAAAGAGTGTCAGCAACAAACATCCACTTTTGACAAAACTGAGGTATAAGATCAGCTGCAATGATTGTCCAAAGTACTACATTGGACAGACTTCCCGCTCCTTCAAAAAACGTTTTAAGGAACATTTGCCTAAAAAACCACAGCACCTCAAACATCTACTTTTGCAGAGCATTTAATTGGAAATAATCACAACTATCCCAGTATTGACAATAATATGAGCATTTTACATTTTTTCCGTGACTACTATCATAGAAATACTTTAAAGGAGTTTAAAATTTACAAATCAGTTAAAAAAGACCAACAAAACATCTTGAATGACAAGCTCTCGTTTCAATCAAATTTTATCTACGATACGGCTATCAAGTTACAGGAGGGGGAGAACACCATGAGGAATGCGACCCACAGGTGATAAGAACAAGGAGAGTGACGTCATTGTCCACGTTGTCTGGCAGTCTAGGCTCAAAACTTCCGCCCGGTCGCGTCGCTCGCCAAACCACGTGTTTTTTGTTAAATTATTATGTTCGTTATTCGTTGTGTCAGTGTGTATGTGTTTTTATTTATTATTTTATTCTTCTTGACAACCTTCATATGAAGTATATATATATATATATATATATATATATATATATATATATATATATATATATATATATATATATATATATATATATATATATATATATATATATATCGTATGGCTCATTTAGCCAGCCACCATGGTTTAAGAATAATAAAATAAATTCTGCGGTGCAGAGCACCTGAGTCAGTATAAGTAAAAATCTAAACACTAAAATAAAAATTAGATCTCTCTTTATAGAGATAAATCCAGGGCGCCAACCCTTTGCAGCCCAGCTTCACTTGAGCTATGCAGACCGGTCAATCCTTCGGGGAAGGCACTCAGTGGGCACTCTTCGACTATGTGTTCCATAGTTTGATACTCTGCTCCGCAGTCGCATGACTGGTCTTGTGTCTTTCCCCATTTGTACTTCCAATACTTACATCTTCCCACTCCAGTGCGGAAACAATTGAGTATAGTTTTTGTATTTATTGATTGTTATCTCAAATGTTGTATAGTTTAATATTGTTATTTAGTTTTAGATTTTGTTATGTTTAAATGTAAAGATTCTCAGAGTTTAAAATTGTTTTAGCTATCTTATATCTCACATTTTGATAATGCACACACTGTCACACCTCAGGGTCTACTGATTGTAATTTAGATTGCACTAATTTTCGTTTTACAATTTGACTATGTCCAATGCATCAATTTTGTATGCCTAATGACAAATAAAAAATCTTGAATCTTGAATCTTGAATCTAGTCCACTGCTTCCGAGGAAGATTCATACCACCTACCGCTACGGTCGGGTCATCTATCAAGAAGTGGTTCCGACCTTGAAAAGCGTCCCAGGAGGAAGTCCAGTTTGTATGGATGGTGAAGTTCGTGTCCATCAACTGGGAGGCTGTTCGTAGAGGTGGTTTTCGGGACCTCAATCGGCCTGCATTCTGGGGTAGGTAATCATGGATGGGCAGCTGTGGAGCAGATAAGATCTTTGTGTATTCCCTAATGAGTGGATCCCTTTGTCTTATTTCAGGAGGAGTGATATTACACAGCACCGGGAGCCAGGGTACAGGGGTTGCCATGAGTGTACCACTAATGGCTCTCATGGTCCTGTTTAGCTGGACGTCGATCTATCTAACGTGCACACTATTTAACCACACGGGAGCACAGTACTCAGCAGTTGAATATACCAATGACAGAGCAGTTGTTCGCAGAACTTGTGCGTTGGCTCCCCATGTGGAGCCAACAAGGTGATGGACAATGTTAGTCCTGGTTCTCACCTTAGCTGCCGTTTTTTGTAAGTGGCTTTTAAACGTGAGAGACCGATCTAAAGTGACTCCCAGATACTGTGGGTGGTCATTATGTTTCAGCTCAACACCGTTGAAAACGATTTTTAGTTTTTGGTTGGCCAGTCTATTATTCAAGTGGAAGCAAGCAACCTCAGTTTTTGTTGGGTTTGGATTCAGATTCCAGGCTTCAAAATATTCACCGAGGGTAGTGAGGTCATTTGTTAGTGTTTCCTCAGCTTGTCGAAAATGCTGGTGTTGATATGCCAATGCAATATCGTTTGCATAGATAAACTTTAAGGACCGAGTTACAGGAATGTCGGCAGTATACACATTAAAGAGCAGTGGGGCGAGCACTGACCCTTGTGGCAGGCCATCCTTTAGTTGTCTAAACGTACTTTCTCTGCTTCCCCAGATATACTTTTATCATCCTATTGGAGAGCATTGAGTTGAGGAGACGCAACAAGAAAGGGCAAGGAATGCAGCGGTAACGTGCGTGTGCGGATAACGAGGCGTTCCCGTAGGCCTACTTTGCTTCTCCTTGCGGTTAAAAGTTTTCTGTGTGTGACTTATATATGACTGGAAAGAAAATAAACCATTTTTTTACACCAACGTGTAGTAGTGTTAAACGACAACGATCTCATATATCGCCAGGAAGTGCTGAAGAAGATCAGAAAATGGTGAGTGGAAAAGTGTGTGATCTAACCCAAGAGGAGCTACTTTCAAGTCTCACGACTTCACTAGGGCAAATGATGGACAGTAAGTTGGCAAATTTAGCTACTAAGGAAGACTTTTATAGTTTAACAGAAAAAGTAGTCAAATTAGAGGAAGAGAATAGGACCTTAAGGTGTGAAATACAGTCCTTGAAAGCCAGGGAAATTTCAATTGCTGACAAACTAATCGACCTGGAAAGCCGATCAAGGCGTAATAACCTCATCTTTAAAGGTCTACCGGGGGCCGAGAACACAAAAAACTGCAAGTTGCTAGTAAGTAAATTTTGCAATGATATGTTTGGCAGTGACAGTAAGCTGTGGATAAACAGGGCCCACCACTTAGGAAATGACAAAAAAACTGTGATCGCACACTTCCCCGATGACTGTGACATAGATTACATTATGTCACGCACCAGTTGTTTGAAAAATACTGGTTTTATTGTACACAGAGACTTTCCACGTGAAATCCGGATCAAAAGAGCTTGTCTCATGGCAGTAAGGAGAGAAATAGAGCGGGTCTCGGGAAGGCGAAAAATGCCTTTAGTCCATGATCACCTCATAGTGGAGGGCTGCAGGTTCACATGGCAGGATGACAAGCTGATGGCGGGGAGGCAAGATGGCAACCAAAAGCTGCAGGCGCTGCTGGGCCACGACCTATCCGGGTTTCTACAAAATCTGGGCAAGGGAGACCGAGGGCCGCTTCAACAGCCTACACAGGTGGTGGCTATGGAGACGGCAGCTGCAGAGACGGAGGCGAACAGCAGTTCCGGAGGTGGTGGACAGGAGGACGGCGGCGGGCGCGGTGGACGGCAGGAGGTTCCAGCTTCCGATAGGACCAACTGAGGTGGGACTGCCATTCCTTCTACAACCGGGCATGAGGAGCGACAACGAGTGGTAGATGGACATAAATATTACTCTAAGCAATTAAAAGTATGTTGTTATAATGTTTGTGGGCTAAAAAATAAGATAATTGATAATTCTTTTATGGATTTTTTAAGTTGTTACGATGTAGTGTTTTTGGTTGAAACATTTGTTATTGAAAAGGATCAAAATTTAATTAGCAAATATTTACACAATTTTAAGTTACATTTTGAGTTTGCTACACGAACAGCAAATACTGGGAGAAGTGTAGGCGGTTCAGTTTATGGTATAAATTATCAATCACCTTGGTTCTCTAAAATTAAATTTGTTGAAAAAGAATGTTTTATTTTAGTTTCTGTGTATTTTGACAAAACAAATGAAAATGCATTTTTATTGCCTTTATACTTAAATTACAACAACTGGGAGCAAGATTTTTATAAACTTTATAACTTTTTGTACAATAATGATTCTGGAAATATAATTTTGATGGGGGACTTAAATGGCCGTATTGGGGAAGAACAACAATTCACAGATGATGTGTTCTTATCCTTGAATAATAGTCTTAAAGCAATGAGGAGTTCTAAAGATTCAGAAATTAATACAAAGGGCCGGAAATTAATTGATTTGTTAGACAATGTGGGGTTGATAGTCTTGAACGGTAGGTGTGAGGGAGACTTAGAAGGAGAGTACACATTTGTCGGGCCAATGGGTAATTCTGTAATAGATTTAGTTGCCGTTAGTATTAATTGTTTAAAACTTGTAAATAGATTCAAAGTAGTATGTCAACCTGGTTCCGACCATCTACCCGTTGAGTTGTTTGTAAACACTCAAGATATGAAAATTGAGGGGAGGCCTGAGGAGGGGGAGGGAGGGGCTGATATGACCTTCCCTTTGTTACCGAAATTACAATGGTCTGATAAGGAGGCGGCGGTTTACAAGTCGCGGGTCAGTGCGGCGCTAGCGGGATCGGAATTTTCGGCAGATAACCAGCAAAACGTTAATTTAATTGTAGAGGCAATCAATAAAGCGCATGGTAAGAAAAATAGTAAGAACTTGGAAATAAAAAGTATAAATAAAAAACAATCATGGTTTGACTACCAGTGTTTATTGGCAAGAAAAAGAATGTTCAGACTTTTAAAATTATTCAGAAAAAACAATTCGAATACAATCAGAATTAAATGCTGGGAGGCACAAAAAAATTATAAATCTATTTGCAAATCTAAAAAGAAACTTTATTATGATCAACTGCTATTAAATATAAATAATGGGCGGGATTCTAAACAATTTTGGAAAGCGATAAATGTATTCAAAAACAAAACAGTACAACGGGTGGGTAACATTGATCCAAATGAATGGGTTTCATACTTTTTTCAGCTATTAAATCCACCTTTGTTATCAAATAGTGTTAGCTATGCTGAGCCCTTTATAGTAAACGATTTTTTGGATAACAAATTTTCTGAGATGGAATTAAAGAACATATTGGTTAATTTAAAAAATAACAAGGCTCCAGGATGGGACAGAATTCCTTATGAATTCTACAAAAACGCTCCTGATGGCATGCTGGCGAACCTATTAAATTTATATAATGATATTTTTTATAGAGGAATTGTGCCAGAAACTTTTAAACGCTCCATTGTGTTCCCCCTCCTCAAAAAAGGCGATATTAATCAGGTTAGCAACTACAGGGGATTATCATTTATAGATAGTATAAGTAAGATATTTACTAACTTACTTAGTGCTAGATTATCAAATTGGGCTGAGGATAACAATATTATTAGTGAACTCCAAGCGGGATTTAGGAGAAATTACTCAACAATAGATCATGTTTTTAGTTTAAGTAGTATAATAAATGTAAGGTTATCAATGGAAAAAGGTAAATTATTTTGTTTTTTTGTAGATTTCAGTGCCGCTTTTGACACTATAGATCGTCAGGCTTTAATTTACAAGCTGTCGTGTGTGGGTGTATCTACGCGGGTGTTGAATGTACTCAAAAGCCTGTACGATGGGACCACGGCAGCTGTGTGGTGTCGGGAGGGGGTGACGGAAACGTTTGACACGGTCAGTGGCTTGCGCCAGGGTTGCCCCCTCTCACCTCTAATGTTCGCTTTATTTATAAATGATTTACCGGATGCACTTGGGGGAGGGTGTAAGTTTGGCGGACATAGGGTAAATGTATTGATGTATGCGGACGACCTAGTAGTCGTAGCGCCAACGGCCACAGTCCTCCAGTTTATGATAAACAAATTGGAAATCTATTGTAATAGCTGGAACTTACGGGTAAATTTAGAAAAATCTAAAATTTTAGTTTTCAGGAAAGGGGGAAAGCTTAAGAGTAACGAAAATTGGTGGTTTAAAGGTAAAAAAAATAGAAATTGTCAATCAGTACAGATATTTAGGTGTAGTTTTTACTTCAAATTTAAATTGGGAAACTCATTTTGCCGAAAAATGCAGGACCGCGAAATTAGCTATCAGTACAATCTGGAACTCTGTAATAAACAACAGAAATATTTCGTTAGATGCAAAATATACATGTTTTTGTTCTGTGGTAAGGGCGATTACTAGTTATGGGGCTCAAGTTTGGGGTTATAAATCAAGCGAAAACGTAGAATCTGTTCAGAAGAACTTTCTAAAACGACTTTTTAAATTGCCTTCAAACACACCGAATTATGTGCTTTACATAGAAACGGGTTTAGAGAAACTACACTTTTACACCTCACAGATGAATATAAAATATTTAGCAAAAGTATCAGAAATGGGGAATGATCGGCTTCCAAGAATTATATTTAAAGAAGTAGTTAACAAGCGAGTGGGATGGTGCAGAGACTGGGAGTTATTAGGTAGGAAATATGACGTGGAGATTGACTGGTTGTTAGGGGGAGGGGAGGGGTTGAGACAACAGCTGATGACAATAGTGGAAAAGGCGCGTGTCACATGGTGGAGTGAGAGCGAGGGTAGAGCCAGGACGGCGCAATATCATCATCACTATCTGACCTTGGACTTGTCCCTTGGAGATAAGAGTGTCTTCGCCGATAGTAGAAATGACACATCAATAATATCATGGGCAATAAAGGCCAGAGCAGGATTGGTAAATTTAAATTATAAGCCATGGTTGGATGGACATAATTTCAATTGCTCTTTATGTAACTTTAATGCACAAGAAGATGTTTTTCATTTCGTGGCTATATGTCCTATTTTAGCAAACATTAGGAAAAATTATTTTGGAAAAAGCCCAATTACTGAATTAGAATTTTATGAATATTTAAACGGAAAGGATTGGCAAACGTTAGGAAAATATATGAGAGAAGCATGGAAATATCGATATCAATTAATTACCGAATTTAACTTTTAAGAAATCACGAACACTAAAAAAAAAAAAATTAATCCTTCATAATTAACAGTTTTAAAAGACTAGTTTCAAATTAAATTAAATTACTAGATAAATAATTACCTTTTTCCAGCACAACATTAGCCTATTAATTAATTTCTTTTGTAATAAGTATTACTATTTTATGACTCATACATAAGTGTAACCAAGTGTTTTTCATTATTGTTGTGTCAACCAAACAGACGGTCCTAGTGACCATTGTTTGCAGTGCTGTGTTTCAGGTGGCAAGGAAAGACATTTTTATTTTTTTTTTTTTTTTACTTTTTTATCAAAATATTATGTTACACGAAAAAATTGTTATAATTGTCCTTGTTTGTGCATAGTTTAGAATTTAATAAAGCACTTTTTCATTTCATTTCATTTCATTTCATTTCAAAGGGCAAGGAATGAGGTCGTAAAATTTAACTAGGAGGCCTTTTCTCCAGACAGTGTCATATGCTGCAGTCAGATCTAAAAAAGCCACAGAGGTTTTCAGTCTTCGCTCAAACCCATCCTCAATGAAAGAAGTCAGAGCCAAAACCTGGTCACAACAGTTGTGACCAGGCCTAAATCCAGCTTGTTCGACAGGGATGCTGGCATTGAAAATAGGGAGGATTCTGTTATAAATCAACCTCTCTAGCAGCTTATAACAAACTTTATAACAGCCGATAACTTTCAGGCAGTTTTGGATCTTTTTCGGGCTTCAGGATAGCAATGATTTTGGATTTTCTAAATATCCCAGGCATGTCGCCGGTTTTCAGAGTGGTGTTAAAAACTTCAAGAAGCCACTGTCTAGCCTTGTTATCCGAGTGTATTATAAACTCCGGGAAAATGTCATCCAAGCCTGCTGCTTTGCCAATTGGCATCGCATCAATCGCCACTTCCAGCTCGTCGTAAGTGAAGGGTCTAGAGACTTCCAAGGGTGCTTGCCGACTCTCCTTTTTCTCATTAAGCTTGAAATTAATTTCATATGAAGTGCTATGACATCTCCTGAACGGCCTGATGATGATTCACTCATGAATCGAAACTAGTTGCCCCAGCAACCAACCGTGGATTACAGAAAGCAGGTATTTAAACCACTTTATGGCTTTTTCTGTGTGAAATCACGTTTTAAAATAGCGATTAAGCACTGCAAAAACACTTTCCGTCCGATAAGGATGAACAACAACATTTTCCATCATACTCCAAAAATATAAAAATACCTAACTAATCTAAACATATTAAAGGGAAAGCCCCAAGGGCGGATCCAGGGTTTTCCAAGGGGGGGGGGGGCAGGGGGATTTTAGAGGTGTTTCATATGTCTACGATATGAAAGAAAGGGTGTATAGTCTGTTCTCTTGCACTTGGTATTTGGAAACTTTTTAATGACAAAGTAACAAAATCATTACTTTTGCATAACTACTTTTGCTAGGTATTTTTAACAGAAGATCCATTTTTGTCACTTTGTTCGCTTTACAAAACCGACAAATACATCCTATGTACGGTACTGCTCTCTGGCAATGGCGCACAGAACAAGACTCTACACAAAAACAGAGTTGCACAACTCACTCCTTGACAACCAGCGAGGATTGACGATGATGCCCAAACATTTGTCAAGCCGACATCACTAATGTGAGTGAGTTGTCCACCCTACAGCATCGATGTCACCGTGAGGAGCGACCTCAATAACAAAGGCTGAAGTCACCTCCACAGTCTAATATAGGTTATTGGGAGACAGTCATGACACTCGTATTGAAGCTGCATGCTTAGTGTTGTCCATGGGCAACTAGCGCTTTAAGCGGATGGAACCGGCTTGACTGGAGCCCCCGGCCGTTCTCGCTATGGGCCAGTACTTTAAATGTAACTCCAGTGAAGATACTGTCCTGTAAATAACTCCTGTGAAACTACTACCTGAAACTACATTTTCTGTTCGATTTAAGCAACCTGGAATAAACAAAACAATTGCAAATAGATGTCAAAAAGTGCCACTGTTAGCCGTTAGCGCCAAGCGCCAACTGCATCTGCTGAACCAATCAAAGAGCATAGCAAAGAAATAAAAACCCGCGGACTGTTGGGGGCCAAACTTTTAAATTTGAATAAGCAAATAGCATAAAATTATTGGATGATTTTTTAACTGGCCGTGTATAAATACATGTTTCAAAACCTTTTAAGCACAGAAAAGGAAAATTATAGTGCTGATTGGAATATTTTTGTTAAATAAAGTAACCTTTTCGAAAACAAATCCTTTGTTTCTATTAAAATAATTTAAAATTACCTCTCTTAGGGCCGGTTTCTCGAAGCAAGTTTAAACCCAAAATCAAGTTTAAACAAAAAATCGTCCATATGATTAACATTGAGTTAAACTAAGTTTAAGTTAAACGTGTTTAGAGAAACCGGCCCTTAGTAAATTAAAAACTATACCACGATTTTGTATATTTATTTAAACAACTCTAGCTAAACTTAAACATTGTTATCAGATTAATATTTTTACCAAATTCTTATATTTATTTTCTAAACTAAATTGTCAATTTAGGATACGACAGAATAAGTTATTGGTTCCCATAAAATCCCCCCCCCCCAGGTTTTGATTATGATGGTAACGCCCCTTTCACACATCACGGTTTTGCCCATACGATTAAAAATCGCACGGCGGACATTCCAATAGAATCTTATGAGACCTTTCACACAGGCACGGCGACGGTTTTTATAAGATTCTATTGGAATGTCTGCCGTGCGATTTTTAATCGTACGGGCAAAACCGTGATGTGTGAAAGGAGCGTAACTGATTCATTAAACACAATTGGATGATCTGGTATCAGTGAACCTTGGTAACATCAGCTGAGATCACCTAAACAGTTCACTTGACTTCAGATGATATCAGTGAACCTTCAGGAAAGTTCAACTGATATCATTTAAACAATTCACTTCATATCAGCTGACATCAACCAATGTACAACAGATGTCAACTGACATTAGCTGATATTACTGAGATGTCAACTGATATCAGGTAATATCCTCAAAAAGTCAACTGATGTCAATTGATATCATTAAAACTCTTCACTGACATTTTCACTAGGGTTTCCAGTGATACCAAATATATTAAGTAAATAATTACATGGGTATAAATAATTATTATATATAGGAATGAAATTCAAGATGCTCTGGCCAATAAATTGAATATCTGTATCTGTTTTCCTTGGCGTGATCTGTTCAAATGCTTGTTTTTAGTTTTTAGTTTTAGTGATTTAATCTTTAAACTGAAGTTGATTCTTACTTTTTGAACTTTTGTTAGGCCTATTTTTTATCTATTTTTAATAGTGAATCTAGAACAATAAATAGTTGCTTCATTTATGGTAGTTCATACATTAACTAGTGGTTTATATGTAAATTTCATTTCGAGGTTTGGCCAAGGCTAACTACACTATGGGCTGGAGTGCCCCTTACCACTTGTGGCACCAGGTCATATGGGGCCAGTT
This sequence comes from Neoaliturus tenellus, assembly GCA_030545055.2. Taxonomy (NCBI): domain Eukaryota; kingdom Metazoa; phylum Arthropoda; class Insecta; order Hemiptera; family Cicadellidae; genus Neoaliturus; species Neoaliturus tenellus. The sequence goes on along the minus strand of CM061532.1, from coordinate 143,373,552 downwards.
GATTTGAAATGGTGCACTTTTAATCCAACTCTCTTCATCATTCCCAATGAATAAAAAACTAATAAATAAAAAAATCTCTCCCAATGTAAAAATTGGGAAAATTTTCTTTCTGTTGGTGTAATTGAATTGATGATTTTCATTTTCATTTTTTGATCACTTTGGTCTAGGACTTGGCAACCTCTTTTAATTTTCAATAAAAGTTATTATATTTTAATTGAGCGGAGCGAGCGAAGCGAGCGAAGCTCCTATACTACACTCTGGCTTTTTATTTACAAGTACTCCTCCTGAATGGCTGGAGTGATCGTCACGAAATTTTGCTCGGTCATAGTAACCAACTATGGGAAGGTATAAATCTGAAATGGTCCAAATCGGGCATAAGGGTTCTGCCCTACGGCCCTTTAAAGTTACCATGTTATTTTAATAGGAGAAATATTTTATTTGGTTTGTTTACTGGTGTGTTGATTATACAGCTGTTATAAGGATCAAATTTAACTGCAGACTGTTACTATCAGCTGTTTGTGAATACAGTATAGTTTTATGTGAAATTGTTGTTTTTATTTTATTTTAGTGGTTTGTTTACCTTTGTACGTGAATGAAATGCCACGTTTACGCAGAGGAAGTGCGAATCTTGGGCGACGCACCATTTAATATCGCAGCAAACCTGCGTAATCAAAAATTATTAAGAGTATTGCAGACTTGTGGCGAGTAAGCACAGCGAACAAGCTAAATCTGGCGACGAGTGTGTGCAGCGAATGAGCCGACCCAAAAGGTGAGTGAGCGCAGCGAACGAACTAAATTGATGGCGAGTGAGCGCAGCGAACGACCTAAACCCTGGCGGCGAGTGAGCGTAGCGAACGAGCTCTTTTTTGCATTACAGTACTATAAAACATTTGCTATTATTGATCTAAAAATTAGTCGCTCCGCTCAATATTGCAAGCAGACAACTGCATTGTATACCTAGTAACTTCCCACCCCTTCCAAATAAAAAAACTAAAATCACACTACTGCCCTCCATGCTAATCCCCGGGTATTACCTATTTTTGGTAGCATATTTACCCTTCTGATGGTGTGTCATCAAGCGCGCACTGTTGCCTGTAGGCCCAGTGTAGTCTTGCAAAATTAACTCTTCTCAATCAGGATAAAATTTTAAATTAAAAAATGCTAATCAAAACATACCACAGGTGTAAATATCTTCATCATCTGCCAAGGGACAGTCTACGTGATGGTTACAGATATGATGTTGAGGAATGCAGATCGTTGAATTGAGGCAGGGAAATGCTCCCTCTGGGCATGAATCCGAACCTACAAATGTATAGAAAATGGTCAAAACTTATAAATAAGATCAAAGATAATAAGTAAAAGTCACTTATTTCTAGTAAAAATTAGTGCAAATAAAAATATTATACATGGATGTAAAAAGAAGACAGTCCCACACACACAACATTCTCAAGCGTGGGCTATGTATACAGAACTAAATAGTAGGGAGATCCTTATTGGGAAATAGAGCGCCGGCCTTGAAAGACAAATAGCACCACCAAGATATAATGGCTTATGATGATTGGTTGAATGGAAACCAACGAGATTAAATAGATATAGAGTGCTCACCAGATAGGGAAAAGTGTCCCTTTTTGACTGGCGCCATGTTACCCATGATTCCCGCCGTTTCCTTGGTAACCAAGTCCTTTGTTTACATTTTTCCAACAGTAATTTACCATTTTATCCACTCTTATCCGATGTTTCTATGGTAACCAACTTCAATAGCCTGTTCACAGACCATAAATCAAACTAATTTAAAAACAAACAACATTAAACATATGTTTTAAAAATATCATCAGTAATTTTTGAAGCTTGTGGGAACCGATCAGAATAATTGCTAAAACTGGTAACCAAGGGAACGAGAGTAACGTGTGGGATGGTTGCCAAGGAAACGGCGGGAATCATGGGTAAAATGTCGCGAATCAAAAAGGGACACAAAATTAACATGTGATGAGCACTCTATATCTATTTAACCTCGTTGATGGAAACAGTTGATTAGAATAATTAATTATGTAGAAGTTTATTATTGTTTTGATTTTTTCTAAACATATGCACATTTTGACATTTACGAGGTAGAAAGAGCACTTTCCGTGACAATAAGGAAAAGTAATCCTAGCATCAGCGCACTATTTTCCTCTAGTTTTCGAGGGCAAAACTAAAATTTTTTAACATAGGATGTCCTTTCTTATTTGGTTGTGTATAGATTGGCGTGGGGGAGGATCTTAATCAGGAAAAAGGAACAGTTCATATGTTGCTTACTGTAGAGTAGTGAAAAAGTTTGAGGCAGCTCAAGGTTAGGATTGCCCTAGTTATTAATAATCACTGTATTTTATTTTTAATTTATTCAGGCCAGTGACATGTTTTTGACGTTATAACGTGGAACAGTCCAAACCCCGGTCATGTTACTGTCAACACCAACCTCTTGTTAGAAAGCATAACTAATTAATAGCCAAATAACAAACTTTTAAATTTTTATTTTCCCCATTGGATTTAGCTCAAAAAAACACACAATTTAGTATTCTTAAGCTTTGCTCTATCTCCATTGGTTACCGAGATATTAAAAAGTCTAAAAACAGTACATTGTATTTTTGGGCTCCAATGTTAATCTTATGGAGAGTAACGATAAGTTAATATTCCACTTATTAACCAATATTTTTGGATGAAACTTGGTATTTAGCTTCATTTGGTTAAGATTCATCCATTTATGGTAAAAAATCTTAGTTTTTGTGCTTATCATGCCAGCAAACCTGCATACTCTTTTCCCATGTTATTCATATGGAAAATAGGCAAACTCGTTTATTTATGGACAGATGTAGATGAAACTTAAAGTATGGCTTCATATAGTCGAAATAAATTTTTTTATGCTAAAAACCTACTTTTAGTGTTTCCCATGTCAGCATACCTGCATACTCTTTCCCTATATTTATCTTAAGGAGAATAGACATTTATTTCCCTATTTATGAGCACGTTATAAAATTTTGTTTACAGGTTTAGCTGGTCAAAATTAATATTACTAATTTGAAAATTCGCTGAGTACGCAGGTCTGCTGCGACGGGGGGTATTTATTAATGGAATGGATTAGTTATTTTATTAAAGTCGACTACAAATTTATTTTATTTTATAATTTTATTTAAATTATTTTTATTAAATTTTATTTTATTAATGGGCTTATACGCTTTTACATTTTAATTTTTATATGTATATTTTTACACACTATGTTTTAGAAGTATCTCTTTTCAAATTAATAAAACTTAGAAAATAAGTTAGTTTTTACCTAAAAATTTGAGTATTTCAAAGTAAATGTTTAGGATGAGTTTACATAATATTCTATATTTTTTTTATATCCTGCATTATTATTGTCTTTAGAAAAAGTTAAATGATTTCATAGTATGAAATTTTAATGAAACATTACTTTAATAATTTTTGAATATTGGTATAAAACATATTTTTATGCCTCATCCAAATTTTAAGTCTTTGGTAGTTAGTGTTAAAAAATTTAAGGGGTTTTAAAATGATAACTATTCATTTTCAACACATTATTTGCTCAAAATAACGAATAAGTGTAATTGTGTAAAGCAGGTTGGTTTCAAATAGAAAGCCTTTCAGCCCTATGGACTCAACTCATTTATTTTCTGTCAAATCAAATTATAGATGTTGATGGGGCCTTATATCTTTATATAATTTTATTCAATGTTATTGTAAAGACAACCAATAAATACTTAATGTTGTTTACACCCTTGCGATAAACGTTGTTTTCGGAGCAGTCAGCTGTGATCAAAACTAGTCGATTTCCGATGGGTAGGATAAACATGTTTGTAAACAGTAGTTTTCAGGACTAGAAAAGAAAAAAAATTCAAAAATTTCACACCAAGGGCCCAATTTTTCAATCGAGTGAGTAGTGATCGAGTTGGTGAGTTGGCTTATTCGCCAAAAATTTTCATCCACCCTTATAGGTAAATGAGAATGAATGTAATTATTTAAGGTCTTTTAGAACTTGGGCATCCAGTAATTAATATTTTTCATCGGTATTTCAAGGGACAGTTTTATTCACCACTGTCGCATATATGTATAAAAATGTATTTTGTCCAGAAATTTTCACCAATTCACGCGTTTTCACTCACATATCAAATCGGTGGTGAGTGGTTTTGGTGAGATAATCTCACGTGAGGTTGAAAATTCTTCTTCTTCATCTCAGTCTCAACAGGAAATAATTCAATTTGTCAATAACAACTTTCATACTTTTCAAATACTCTAGGTTATTTTTACTTTAGTTAAATAGCCTAAAATTTATATTGCTACTTACAACTGTGTAATTAATTATTTAAAATAAAACAAGGTTGTAATTATTTTATAAATATAACGATGCAAGTAATTTAGAATCTTTATATTAATAGAACATCCCAGGACAACTTTAAAACTGGTTTATACTTGTTGATAAGTTGACATTGGGTACAGCAAACGAAGTTGTCATAACACTGTGGTAAGTCTTTTGGCTGTCCACTATGACAATTTCCCTTCCTTCAAACCTCATTCATGTTCAAGACAGCGTGGGGTTAATGCTAACTGCATGGTTAATCCCTAGCTGAAATATATGTAGACGGCAAGGGGTGAGTAGAAATGCTATGGGCATGGAAACCCCTAGCTGGAACATATGTTTAAGACAGCAGGGGGAGAGGAGTGCGACACGCATAGAAACCCAGCTGGAACATGAGTGAACAGTCTGTCCTGTGCCTCACCCTTTCTCTTCCTTCAATATCCCATCCTTCCGGGGGCTTGCGCAAAATGCCCATTAGAGGCAGACGTGCTCAACGGTTCGGCCGGGGTCTCCTTATCCACCACTAACAACAACATTAATAGAACTGGCAATATTTAATGATGTTATCGTTTTGATGGTTGAAACCGGATGCTAACACAAACTTCAATTTTACCATCTCGAGCCAGTTGGTGAGGAGCAAACTGGTGAGATGTAACTCACGACTCACTCGATTCAGAAATTGGCCCCCAGAGCGCTGCTATTCACTTACAGGAACTTATTCCATTGTACAAATTTCAAATATCTGATTGTTTTGCTTGTTGAAACAAATGAAACAATAACACACCTCTAATGATATTTTTCAACATCAATTTTTAACGAAATTCTGCATCGTGACACAAGAACTGTTAAAGTAAAAGAAGAAATCACAAAATTTAGTTTCCGATATCTAGGAAAATTGAACAATCATCCAAACCACTTGGCAATGAACCTCATGGACAACAGTGCTTCAGTGTACCGTCTAAAAAGACATTAAATATAGGAACTTCCCTACCGTTTTTTATAATATTTTCTACTTTTGTTTAGTTCTGTTGTTGAATAGGGACTAATTCATGTCATTATTCTTTCATCGAATTGACTTATTGTTCTAATCTTACCCTGAACAGATAGTAAATAAATGTTTATAAAAAAAAATTATTACTAAACAGCTGAAATCAGTTCAAATACAAGATAACCAATAACAACTTACTTATGTTAAAAAATTCTAGTTTTGCCTCCGAAAACCAGAGGAAAATAAAGTGCTGATGCTAAAGTAAGATGCACGAAAATAGTCCGATGGAAATTTTAACAGCTGTGTCCCCCCTCACCTCCTCTCGCCCTGCAATGTTGTCATTTGTGGTTATGTTTACCATGTGTAATACAGTACAAAAATGTGTTTCAGAATAAATTTGGCAACAATGTATCGACTCTCATCGGACTATTTTCGTGAATCCTACTTTAGGATTACTTCTCCTAACTGTCGCGGGAAGCGCTCTTTCTACCTCTCAAATGTCAAAATGAGCATATTTATTTACAAAAATCAAAACAATAACAAACCTCTGTAAAATTATTCTAGTCGTCTGTTTCCATTCAACCAATCAGCATAATCCTTACCATCTTGTTGGTGCTACCTGTGTTTCAGGGGCGGCGTTCTCACTTCCCCATAAGGATGTCCCTACTTATTCGGTTCTGTATACATTGCTGTATATATGTCAAAATTTATCACCTTATATACAAAATATATCTATACTTATTTAATACGCTAAGGGTTTTTTTGTTGAGAACTCCTCCTACAATTTTCAATCGATTTTCAAGTTTTTGGTGTCGTTGGTTAGGGCTTGGTCTGTAGTTTTTCCACTAAAAACTGATGAGAATCGAACTGAATAAAGGCGCTATCCACCATTGAAATCTCAAAATTTCCCATTTAAATAACATTGGGATTGAATAAAGCATTTTAAACATCTGTTAATAATCAGCTGTAAGTACGTGTAGTTTTGGTGATTAAAGATATTCACAATATTGGATTGGTCGGATGTCATTGATTTAGAGTTAAAAGTAACATTTTTAGCGAATTTCCCATAGGGAATACGCTATTACCGTAGGTCTCATGGTAAGACCTAAGCCCAGGACCATGTTAATTTTTTGTTTTGAGGTACCCAGAGACAAAAAATAATAGTCATTAGAATTTATATATATATGGTATATATATATATGGTATATATATATATATATATATATATATATATATATATATATATATATATAAAGCCCGGGACCACATTACTTTTTCATTTTAAGGTCACCAGAAGCCAAAACCACCATTCCTTCATTTTCATATATATGAACTGTCCCGAAAATTTTTATATACATACTGGCAGCTGATACTATTGCATCGTTTACTTGTTTATTTATTTTTATTTGTGTTTTAGTTGTTAAGATGGTTTCATAATTGTTTTAATTTTAAGTATTTTCTTCCTGATGAAGGGGGTATCAAATCCCTCGAAACATAGAAGGAAAACTTATGTGTTGTTTTAACTAATTATACAATATTATCAAATATATATATATATGTATATATATATATATATACACTGATTAGTTATATATATCAAATCCTTTTGGTATCAAATCCCTCGAAACATAGAAGGAAAACTTATGTGTTGTTTTAACTAATTATACAATATTATCAAATATATATATATATGTATATATATATATATATATACACTGATTAGTTATATATATATATATATATTTGATAATATTGTATAATTAGTTAAAACAACACATAAGTTTTCCTTCTATGTTTCGAGGGATTTGATACCCCCTTCATCAGGAAGAAAATACTTAAAATTAAAACAATTATGAAACCATCTTAACAACTAAAACACAAATAAAAATAAATAAACAAGTAAACGATGCAATAGTATCAGCTGCCAGTATGTATATAAAAATTTTCGGGACAGTTCATATATATGAAAATGAAGGAATGGTGGTTTTGGCTTCTGGTGACCTCAAAATGAAAAAGTAATGTGGTCCCGGGCTTAGGTCTTACCATGGCTACTACCGTAATAGCGTATTCCCTATAGGGAAATTCGGTAAAAAAATAAATTTGTTAAAATAAATTAGTTAATAGTAATGATTATGTAATCTCCCTCTGTACATTAGTGAGATCATATAGATAATCTACCTCATAAATGAGCATCAGAGGTGGACAACATCAGGGGCTTAAGCGCGTTAATTGAATAAACACACAATACCACAAGTGGCTTTCTAGACACGTAGCCAAACATAAATGTTTCAACCAAAATACATCTCTCATCCCTCCCCCTAATCCCCCAACCCAACCACCTCTTTCTCTCTCTCTCTCTCTCTCTCTCTCTCTCTCTCTCTCTCTCTCTCTCTCTCTCTCTCTCTCTCTTTCCCTCACTAAACAACTTCGGGTTTAAGAAACGGAAACAACAAATGATGATAAATAATTTAATCCAGCAGAAAGGACTATCACAAATGTTATTTTATAAACTATTGCTTTTTCATTTTTTTTTTAAACCTCTAAAACCATATTGTTTTATTTTCCTTACGGGCCTAAACTGATGTTCATATATTTTTTAATTGTATTAGGAGGCTATGAGCAAACATAAACAAACAATGAAAAATTATTAGGCTTGATGATTTCTTTAAAGTAATAATTTGAAGTTTTACAGTAAGCAATATTTTTTTAACTGTTAAAATACATTACTAAAAGCCTTCTATGTAATTTTGAATGGAAAAACGCATCAACAGGTTTAAAACATTTTACACAGCATTATATTTGAATTTTGGAATTGTATGTTATTCAACAGCAATACAGCCGGAAAAATATAAATGATGAACAAACCAGAAGTAAATGGCGAGAAATGTGAAGTTTCTGCTTCATTGACATACCGACAGAGCACATCCTGCAGTACGGTTGTCAGTTTGTTCAGCTTTCTAGCAAGAAGTTATTTTACACGTCATATTATTATTTGAAACGTTTAGATGTTCACATTATTATATTTTGGTATTATTATTTTACATGTTCACATACAAATTTTGTTCCTTAGTCTATCTCAGTAAAAAATGTATCAAGCCAATCTAGTATTTTTATACCACACTGTATAAATTCAAGTCAAATACCTTGTTTGTTGAAAATTTTACTCTATGAAAAATCTTAAAAGTGTCTTTTTGTACGTTTTTATTTTAAACTTTGGTGAAATTAAATTACAACATACAATTTTAAATAAAATATTAATATGTTTGATTGTTATTTATATATATATTACAACTATTTAAGGTTTTAAGGATATTTTGTTTACTTTTGATGTTCAACAGACCACCATTACATCAACATTACAACCATTCATACAAGTAACCCAAGAGTTGCAATATATGGCAACTAGTTTCGACCCCTAGTTATGGGATCATCTTCAGGCCGTACAAGGATTTAAATTAGCTCTTCATTTGAAGATTGTCGTCAAAAATAAAAACTTCACACATAACACAAACACACAATACAAACAACGAACACGGACATTTAAAACACTGAAAAACATTAGGAAAGGAAGCGACGGTATACCCGAAGAGCTAATTTAATAATTAATAAGCCAGAGGGTTCAATTTTGGAGAACTTGGATAAAAGCATATTGCATTAAATTAGCCCATCAATAAAAATAATAATAATAATATGGTAGATGAATGTACCGTATGAGACTTTCCGAGATCTCCAGATTTAAGAACTGTAAGTTTTTTTTTTGGGGGGGGGGGGGGGAATACCGTATGGAAATTTACCTAATGAATTGCGCACAGAAAACAGCCACTTTCCGTCATAGTGATGAAATTACTTTTTATTTAAAGTAGGTTGTGTTTTAATATATTATTTATTTATTCACAATAATCACAATACATAAATATTTTGACAGGTGATTCATCCAGATATCTTATACTCTAAAACAAGCTCCGTTTGTCCGGGCAAAGTTTTTTTTCGCTCCAAGGATTTTTGATTTTTTGATTGAATATGGGGGTTTTGGCCACCAGAAATCGATTGGAGCTGGTCCCATAGCTGGGAAAAATCCGGTTTGCGCGCTAGAGCACTTCAAAGTTTCCATGTTATCCTTATGGAGATTTTTTAATTGAAAAAAAATCAGCTGATAACTGTAGATATAAACCAATGTGTTACATCTTTAACCTGTTGCTTAGGAAAATTATACCAAAGTGCAGCACCCGTTGGCTTGGCGAGTGAGCGAAGCGAACGAGCTCGTCTTTAAAATGGAAGAGGGCGAGTGAGCGGAGCGAACGAGCTTTGTGTGAGAAAGAAAGTAATAATTTTACCGAGCTTCAGCTCGGTCCCCCTGGTACTTTTACCCTAAAACAAACTCCGTTTGTACGGGCAAAGTCTTTTTTCGCTCCAAGGATTTTTGATTTTTTGATTGAATATGGGGGTTTTGGCCACCAGAAATCGATTGGAGCTGGTCCTATAGCTGGGAAAAATCCGGTTTTCGCGCTGGAGCCCTTCAAAAATTCCATGTTATCCTTATGGAGATTTTATTAATTGGACAAAAATCAGCTGATAACTGTAGATATAAACCAATGTGTTAAATATTTAACATGTTGCTTATAGGAAAATTATCCCAAAGTGCAGCACCCTTTGGCCTGGCGAGTGAGCGAAGAAAACGAGCTCGTCTTAAAAAGGAAGAGGGCGAGTGAGCGGAGCGAGCGAGCTTCGTGTGAGAAACGAAAGTAATAATTTTACCGAGCTTAAGCTCGGTCCCCCTGGTACTAAAACTAAAATCTACATCTTAAAGTTCTGCTAATTTATTACTTGCAATAATTAACACACTGCAAACAGCTGCAGTGTGCTGTACGCAGCTGCGTACACAGCTTCAAAATATTCTGCAACTAAATAAAGAGCCTTATCCAAAAACCATTCGTTCAACTTCCTCTTGAATTTAGGAAAGTTGTCAATCCGTTTTATTGCAGAAGGTAAATTTTATAAATTTTTGGTCCCATATATTGAGGGGATAAATGAAAAAGTTTAAGCCTGCGTTGAACTGGTTTGATTTCATTCCTAAATCTCGTCTTATGGATGTGACTATGCTGGCTCTCAATGAATACATCATATAAAGTACATTCTAATACATTATAAAGCGCGTACTTTCTAATGTAACACTTGTCAATTTTGATAATGAGGCATAAATTAAATCAACAAGAAATCAATCAGTTCACTAACACCCTTAGTCATTACTAAAAATATGAATTATAGATAGAGGTGTTTTTAGAAAACTTTTATGTTTTTAATGATATCTTTCGTTGCACGAAGAACTGTACTTGTACCTGGAACTATTTGAATAACCTATATATTGGACCTACTTAAAAAATAACTATAGAATCAGCCTTTTGAAGTATTTTTTGGCTCTGATAACATCAGGATTGGCTTCTAGCAAACTAATGTTTTTAATTCTAGTTCTGGACGAGGCATATGAAAACTAACCACTCATCTGGGACAGTTGAGCGAGGATTATTTTCTATGGAGAGAAATAATATTCTGACCTTTAGCTGCATGTTTGAAACACAGTATATCCTGAGTGTGAAGACTTAAAGTTCACTGTAGGCCTACCATTAAATCAATATCATATTTTGAATATAATTTTAAATAAATGGTGATGACCCATTTAAAGCACTAAACTCTATTGAAAATTACTGAACACAGGTATGCTGTGTCAAGGACTTTGTTTACGCCTTTTACATCCTACTACAATGATAGTAATTGGTTGAGAATATGGTTTGTTACAAGGACAACAAACCATGAAGACATAACATTTATTAGGTACTTATACGGTGCTGTTGAAAACCACAAACTAAACTAACCACATATGAACTGTGCTACAACTCTTATATGTATTCTTTGATACTATCATTATTTTAAGTTATTTTCTAAATGTATTTAGGAAATGTAAACGTAGTCTGTAATAACAAAATACTACTCTATATTTATAAAAAGAGAAAAATTAAAGCACATAAAACACTTAATTAAAACTTAACAACATCAATAAAAATCAAAATTAAACATAATCTATTTCAAAATTGTAATGAAGATTTTGATTACTTGTTTGGTTTCCTTGTATATACCTAGTTTCACCATAAATTTTAGAACCATTATTTAAATTAAAACCAGGGTTATGAATCATTGTGCTTGTTTGAGTTGTATTAACCTAGTTTCACTATAATTTTCAAAATGAATTTCGAGAGTTGCAGCAGGTATACTCCAGGGATCGATCATGTAATGGCAACGACACAAACAAGTCTCCCTCATCGGCTAAAATGCCCGCCCTTAACCCAACTTTCAGAAAATTCAACCCCCCAAAAGTCAGACGGTTTGATTAATAAATTACACTCAGTAATACAAATAATACACTTAAAAATTAAAACAAAACATAATATTTTATATTGATAATTTATTATTATCTTTCATATAAATTTTCACAGAAAAAATAATTATTTGTTCCTACTTCTTTAATTTTAAATAATAAGAGCATGCAGCATAAAATATAAAGCCTTTTACAAAATAATTTTTGGCCAATAATGGTGAGTAAACAATTTTTTTTTTAATTTCATCATTGTTGTTAATAAACTTTTTTAGAGATTTTTTTTGTAATCCATAATATATTTGCACTGTGAGAGCTCAGTGTCAGTATTAATGGGCTTTTAGAGTAAACAATGAGTATCTTTATTTGCTTCTTCTTCATATTTATTTATTTATTATTTTTTTACAGATAACAAAATATCTTGACCTGTGATGGCCGTTTGCAACTCAAACAATTGGAGTAGAGCGACAAAGTTACAGACAGATTTTAGTGTCATATGGTAACCAATTTGAATACAGTAGTATAGTATACCAGAGGTCAAGATATTCCATGTTATCTGTAAACAAATCATTCTTGATCACTACAAGAACTAAATAAGTCTAAAAGACTATGATAATACAACTTAAAATTTAATAAAAAGACATCTACTGAGATCTTGAAGTTTTTTAGAACTTAAAAAATTAATGTAAAGTATTTTCAATTCAGAATTGAATTATCCTGCCCGTATTAGGACCTAAACCCAAACAGTGTTCCTTTTTTTCAAGCAATTCCCCAAAAGTAAAAAAAAAAAAAACTGTTCAAATTATGATATAGAAGCAGGTTGTTACAAAAATCTGTCTCAGGACTTTGAGATATAATTAATTACTAGCACAAACATAAATAAGAATAAAGCAAAAACCTATGTTCTAAATTATTGTTATATTTTACTTCTAGCAGCCATTTAATTTTTTTAACTTAGTATTTTTTTTATTTTTACAAGGGATTGTTGTACAGTATTCATATTTTTTGTAGACCTTTACAATAGGATTATGTACACATTTACAGGAAAAAGATCATTTGTGTTTTTTAAATAACAGCATTCAAAAATATGTGGATATTGTATAAAAAATTTCAGTCACAGCAGATCTGCATACTCAGAGAATTTATAATAGAAATTGAAATTCTTTATTTCCCCCATAAAACGCCATAGGAATGAGTATATAGGTTTCCTGCCATAGAGGTGTTGTTAGAAACTGTAGGTTAATCCCTCATTGTAAGTGAATACAATTGGAGTGATGGATCCCTAAGTAATTGATGAAGGTAAATACCAAATTGTATCAAGATTTGGCACTTTTTAATTTTCCTTACAAACATCCTGGGTAGGTAGGTTTGCCGCCATGAGGGGTTTGTAAGCAAATATAAGTTAAACTCTATCTAGTGAAGATACATACATACAAAATTTTATCAAGCAATGTCAATAAATAAGCAATATAAAGGGTTTTGTTGATTTCCCATAAGAATAACATGGGAAACATATTTTCAGATTTTCTCCATAACCAGTTAAGTTAAAAATTCAAAATACTGAAATATTTGTTTTTAGAGTTCTTTCAAATAATTCCATTAAAATTGATGGATTATTAAAATTGAGGTTAAAAAATGCAAAAAAATTATTTTTTATTATTTTGGACCTTGTAAAACCCCATTACCATAATCTGATCATGCTGGTTTGGGATTTCAGATCTCTTGGAAAAGACCTGGTTTTACACCTCCATACCAAATTTAATCAAGATCTGATATTCCTATCAGTGCACATATATATTACACAAATATATTATATAAATATAGATATATATGACATTGAAGTGTTTTTGGCTTCTGCAAACCTCTAAACGAAAAGTATCATGGTCGCGGACATAGGTCCTACCATGAGTGCTATGGTAGTAGTGTATACCCTCGGGAAATTCACTAACAATAAATGGTTTCAAATTTTTCAAGACACAAAACATCTGATAAAACTATAAAACAATAGTAATAAAAATATTGCAAAGATTTTACAACAACTTAGTAAATAAGATTTTTCTTGATAAAATGTGTTAACTTGTAATAATTAGGGTGCAAAATCAACTTTGTCATCATACTACACGTAAAACAGCCATTTTCTGGCCTGTATTTAGTCCACAAAATTAGCTTTTTCTGTAGCTTTTTAAAGGTGCACCGAAAAAACATCTGTTAATTTTTTCCGTGTGCTAACCTCAAAAGTTGTTTTTTTCTTAAGCAAAACTAATACTAATCGAAAACAAATAAGGCCAATGTAAACAAAAAACGACTTGCAGACTACAATTTTAATGCAAGATTTTGATATTTCTTTAATTCAACGTATATATCAACCGTTTATAAGGAATATATATTTACCGTTTATAAAAATGGAATTCAACTAATAAACGTAAACAGGTAATGAAATTTTAATTAATTTACCTTAGTTATCCATTTTATATTTTTGCAGCATGATGAAAAACGTTGTTCGTTACTCGGACGGAAAGTGTTTTTTTCTGTGCTTAATCTCTGTAAAACGCAATTGCGCACAGAAAAAAGCCACTTTCGGTCCTAGTGATGAAAACTACTATTTCAGTTGAAAACTCTCACTAACTATTTGTTATTAGTTATTTGTCTTATGTCAAAGTTTTATCAGATCTACGATATATGATTTTTTTTAAACTAGTGCACGTGTTGCTCGGCATCGAGCAATTTATTTTCATACAATACACATTTTACAAAAGTTACATTTAGTTCCTAATCAACGACATCCGACCAATCCAATATTGTGAATATCAGTGATTACCAAAAACTACAGCTGTACGTTAACAGATGTTTATAATGCTCAAACCAATCTCAATGTTAGTCTAATGGGAAATTTTCAATTTTAATTTGTGGATAGCGCCCTTATTTTAATTCCGATTCTCATCAGTTTTTGGCGGAAACAACTACAGACAAAGCCCTATCCAACGACAACAAAAACTTGAAAATCGGTTGAAAATTGTAGGAGGAGTTCTCAAGACAAAAAAATCCTTAGCGTATTAAATAAGTATAGATTAAAATAAAAAAGTATCATCTTTCTACAGTGTTATTTATTATATACAAGTACTTTACTATAGACATAAAGCAAATTAATAAAGAAGCTAACAAGAAACATAAACAGGTATGTTGTTCTATAAACAACATGCCCTCTGAATTTTATCTTTTAATCAGTCTAGTTATCTTACAACAACTGTGTTCATTTATCAGGTTTACTACCTACTGTTACTGTAGAATCCCTTGAGTGTTATACAAAGCCTGTCCTCGTTATCAGTTGTTGATGATAAAGAGTTATTGTTTGACAGCAGAGTATTGTGTTTACTTCTAGAAATAACTGTCCCTTTCAATACCACAAATTCTTAAGACCAAAGTAATTTTGTTGCTTTTTAAATGTTGACTTCTTCACTTATAGAATAGTTTTAACTATACAACTAAGAAAGTACGATAAACACATATCTTTATTAAACACAATAAATGTATAAAGTAACACCCATACTAATTGCAGTTAGGTAACAATTCAAATGAAATAATTGTAAATGTAAATGGACTGGGACAATGGCGACATCCTGTAATCCAGCTACTTGGAGGTCACAAATTGTGGATAGTTATAAGCGATGCCTTGTGGATGCGATATTCCCTAGTGGGGATTAACGTCCGCACTAGTGAATACTAGTTCATCCATAAAGGCCATCCTCGTAATTAGACCAATTCGTATATATAAGGTTGAAATAGTGGTTCGGATCCCACGTTAAATTGTAGGTCCCTAGATACCATTGGCTGTTGGGCTATTAATTAACAGCCCTGCCTAAGGAGAATGTCGCCTTAGTCAGTAACAAGACTACAAGATCGTGCCACAATCATCCTACACTCATCTCTCATTCATATTCAGGTTAAAATACCCACTATGTGAGGTCCCTGTCTCAAAATAGTGATTTAGTGATTAATAAATCATAAGAAAACCATTTAATTTTTTAACTTATTCTAGCTTATATAGATCTTCTATACTATACTGATTGTGTTTGACTAATCACTTGTCAATTGTATTAATTCATGTGATGATTTTGAAGATTTAAATAAATAAATAAATAGATTACACTTAAATTGTTACCTATCCGCAATTTGTATGGGTTATACTTTATATATTGATTGTGTTTTATAAATATATGTATTTAATTTTTTAGTTTTAGTAGAAAAAAACATTCTATAAGTGAAAAAGTCAACACTTAAAAAGCAACAAATAACTTATTTGGTCTTTAGAATTTGTAGTATTAAAAGGGAACGTTATTTATAGAAGTAAACACAATCCTCTGCTGTCAAACAATAACTCTTGGTCTCAAAAAAATTATGTCAATAACAATAATTATTAGTCACGTTATTTCCCATCCAGAAATTTTTCCACTGAATGGAATGTGCCACACAAAGTTACTAGGTACTACCGTACTGCCTACAGTAGGCTTACATGCGAGTCACCATAAATGGATAGGCAAAAGAAATGTTATGCTGTAAAAAATTGTGTGAAAGACCAACACCTATTATTCCTGCTGAAATTATAATGTAAACAAAGAAACTACGACAGTTTCTTAACAAAAGTAAGTTACTAAAGTTAGATGTTTATTTGAACAACATTGAATAAGCAGCATAATCTGTAAGTGTGTATATGGTCTCATTTGACTGGCATTGGATTTTTTAATGTTAAACAAGTAGTAGCAATAGAGGATTTATAGGAATCAGAGAATCAAGTAGAACAGCTGTAACCAAAAAAATCCACCATAAAAAATTTTAAAATGACTTTTATTATTTTCTTTTTTGAAAGTTATGTGCCTTTGTTATTTAGGAGTATGGTGATCGACACATAGATAAGAACTCTGTTTAACTTACATAGATAATGCCAATACAAGAAAACATTGAATGGATCTACTTTGTCATAAAAATTTATCTACTGTTGTGCCAAAATTATTTCCATTGCTAAAATATTAAAGTGTTAAATATCCAAATTTAAAGTGAATTTTGCAATCGCTGGTGAAAATAACCGTTCCCTTTATGGTAGTACCTAAATGACCTTTACATTAATCATCTAATTTAATAAACTAAATATGCACAAGGTAACATGGGTAAACTCTTATTCAGAGGGAAGATATTCATATGAGTGGTTGAAATATCTATACTTATTTAATACGCTAAGGGTATTTTTGTGTTGAGAACTCCTCCTACAATTTTTAACCGGTATTAAAGTCTTTCGTGTCATCGGATAGGGCTTGGCCTGTAGTTGTTTCCGCCAAAATTTGATGAAAATCGGACATAAAACAAGGGCGTTAAGTTATACACAAATTAAATTTGAAATTTTCCCATTAGAATAACATTGGGTTTGGTTTGAACATTTTAAACATCTGTTAATGTACAGCTGTAAATACCAGTAGTTTGTTGTGATTACTGATATTCACAATATTGGATTGGTCGGATGTGGTTGATTCAGAACTAAATGTTACTTTTGTACTATATTAAAATAAATGGCTCGATTTAGAGCAACACGTACACTAGTTTTGCATGAAACTGAAACTAAATGGGTTTGGAACTTTTTACTCCAAAACTGTACATATAAGACTGTACAGAGACGGACTACAAATTTATATTATAACTATTGTAGCAAAATGATTAAATTTTTTACTGACTTTGAACAAAGAAGACAATTGAACATGCCAGAAGAGCGAGCAGAGAGAGCAGTGAGATGACGATGAAGACAGTGCGGGTACACTGCATGGCGGGCACACTGAGTTGTGGTTGTGGTCGAGAGTTGGGACGACAGTGCCACCACTCTCCAGCCACCCTCCACCCTCCGCGAAGGGAGTGGATGGATGGACATCAAACCGATCACACACTATTTATTGTGATGACGTTAAAAAATAATCAAATATTTGAAAATATAATTCTTTTGTGATCAATTTCAATTTTAAACGGTACACTGTTTCTAACTTAATCATTGATCCCAAACTCGTTCCAAAAAAAGTCCTCGTTTTAAATTCCAAATAATGGTGTATAGAAAAACTATAGAAGAGGCATTTCCATTAATTCTGAATTTACAATAGATCAGAAACTGCACATAAAAGAATCAAGCTGCAGTTGGAGCACATGCATCTTAACAAGATTTAAACGTGGTCCACCCACGATATCCTCTTGCATTCATCTTATCTTCAACTTCACCAAATGATCCAAACTATATTCTTTTATATGGTTTAAAAATTGAAAAACAAGCTATAAATTTAATTTAAATGGATTTTGTGTGTAGATTAATTTGATATAGGTGTAAGACTAGACCTATAATGAAATACCAATTTTCATTTAGATAGAAATTCCAATCAATGAATTAAATAATACCTAAATTTTGCAAGGTGAATTGAGGGTTTTCAAATAAAGCAGATTTCATGAATAATCTGTGGGAAAGGTCAAATAAAGTAAATGACATACGATTTTCTACACTAATGATTTAGTTGGTAATTATCAAGGTAAATAAGTTAGGATTTTCAATGAAAAAAAATAAGCCCGGGACCATGTTACTTTTTCGTTTTGAGGTCCCCAGAGGCCAAAAAAGCAGTTCATATATATATATATATATATATATATATATATATATGTGTGTGTGTGTGTGTGTGTGTGTGTGTGTGTGTGTGTGTGTGTTTTCTTAATAACCAGTCCTTTGTTTACACTTTTCCATCAGTTATTTTTCCGTTTTACCCACACCTTTCCGACATTTCTTTGGTAACAACCAACTTCAATAGCCTGCTCACAGACCATAAAATCAAAGTGATTTTAAAAACCAACAACAAATAATTGCAATATCATAATAATACTGATAGTCATAATAAAAGTTATCACATTAACGGACACACACACACACATATATATAGAATAAATCGTGGGTGTGTGTATATATATATAGCGGTAATGGTGGGTAAAATGGAAAATGACTGATGGAAAAGTGTAAACAAAGGACTGGTTATTAAGAAAACAGCGTTAATCGTAGGTAAAATGGCGCCAATCAACAGGGGGCAAACTTCAATATCTTTGTAGCACCCTACATCTAGTTGGTTACTGCTTTTTGTTCACGTTTCAAAATAGTTGCAAATATGTAAAATAGCTGACATAAGTCATTTACCATACTGTTAGACTCATCAAGAGTAAGGAAGACAAAGGGCAATAGCAATAATAGTACAGTAGACTCCCTCTTAACCGGCCACCTTTTATCCGGTCTCCGCTTTAACCGGCTTACCCTGACACAAAATAACATCTTTTTAACCGGCCATTTTTTATCGCAACATCGCTTTAACCGGCTGCGTTTCGCCGGAAACGTAGTTTTCTTATTTAATGTAGGGTATCATTCAATTCAACTTTTCATATTGACGATCTCAAACCAATTAAACTGTAACATCCTGGACGGAAGTGACTGCCACCGGAAGTCAATGCGTTTGGACCTACTATCCAGTAGACCACAATAAAGAAACACATTATTATTAGTGTAGGTTTGTTGTGGATTTCATGGGTAATGAATGGTTATCTATAAATCATATACAGTAATGTATTTAAGGTTGTTTTTCAAGTAATAATTATATTTAGGCCACATAAAATTGTGGGTTGGCGTTCTTAAATGAACATCGGTTTAACCGGCCAATTCATTATCCGGCCGCGGCCTGGTCCCGAGGAGGCCGGTTAAGAGGGAGTCTACTGTATAGCAATTGGTATAGTTGGTTGCAACAATTGGTATACCAATAATAGGAGGAGGAAATTAGAAAGAAAGAATTAATTTTCATTTAATAAAATTAATTTGTCAGGCGTCCTCCCCCCCTAGCAACTCCTCCTCTCATACATCATCAGATAATCCACGGATTCACTCAACAAAAACACACAACACCTAACGCCTGACTAAAATTGAATGAACAATGTACAACGAGTAATTTTTAGATATCCGCACTTTTCACACGGAATTGCTTATTAACAAATTAAATTCCTGCAAATCAACATTTTGTGATAGATTAAGTATGTAAATCATAAAAAACCAATTATATTGATTTTAATTTATTGAGAAATAGAGATGAAAATTTTTATGCAAATATAGTAATGGATGACTTTGAGCTAAGGTTAAAACAGTAAAATATTTAGGAATTATAATAGATGAAAATCTAACATGGTCCCCCCACATAGACTCACTATGCAACACTATAACTTCCCGCATATTTTTCTTGAGTTATTCAATTCAGATATAAACCCTTACTAAAATTGTACTAAGTACAGTAGAACCTCGATAGTTGGACTCTCGATAGTTGGACACTCCTGATAGTTCGACATGGTCCATGACAACTTAACATGTTAATATTGACTGATAGAGTCCATGTTGGAGCCTGACGAAAATGTAAACAAATTGGCGAATGATTTGAATGTTGTTTATGTTAAAGTTCAATTAGGTTATGGTTTCACTAAAATTTAGTGTTTCCTAAATTCAAATTATGTTTTTTATACTTCCAGTGTTAAAATTTCCCATATACTCCAGATAGTTCGACAATTCGATAGTTCGACACTCTCTAAGTCCACAAAGTGTCGAACTATCGAGGTTCTACTGTATCATGCAGGAATAGAATCAAAAATTAGATATGGTATTATAATATGGGGATCAGCAACTCAGAATTTAATGAATAGTATATTTGTTTTACAAAAAAGGGGAATAAGACTTATTCAAGGGCTGAAGAGAAGAACATCTTGAAGATAAGCTTTTAAATCATTAGGTATATTACCATTATATTCATTATGAAGTCACAATGTTTGCTAGATTCAACAACAATGATTACATTACCAAATCTATACATTTGCATAATACTAGGGAAAAAATAATTTAAGACAGGAATCTCAAAGGTCGTTACTAAACTGTAATCTAGCTCAAAATCTAGGTGCTTCTTATTTTAACAATAAGTTACCCTACACAATTAAAAATATTACAGATAAAACTAAATTTGAAAATGAGCTAAAAAAGTTCTTGGTTGATGCATCTTTTTACTCAATAAGTGAATTTAATGAACACTACCGGTACTACAACCAATCGTAACTTATTACAAAATAAATAAAGGCATTAAACTTATCAGCCTAAAACCGCCCTTTAACAAGATTATATTAACTCCACAGTATTCTGGCACAGTGACATCTAAACGTCAGAGTGAATGGATGACTACTGTGCTTGAGTACTGTATATTGTTGAGCAAATTCCTATTAACACCTGTTATATTATACTGTATATGTATATATTTACAATTGTTACGCTATAAAATTATAAACACTGATTCAAGTTTTATAAATAAATATTTTTCTATCTTATTAAAATGTTTAAATACTATTATTGAATGATTAAAATATATTAATATTCTGTGGGATCTAAAGCACTCAAGCAACCGGGCTGTATAATGCTGAAGGTCTCATCACAATAAATAAACAAAGTTTTTTATTTTTTTTATTTTTTTATTTATTGACCATTGACAATTGTATAAATTGCATAGGCTTTTTACAGATAAATGCTACAAAAATTTTGAATCATAAGTAAAGTATTTTTAGAATTTGTCTTGAGGATAATTTTCGACACTATAATAACATTTTTCTTGAAGTAATTTCTTTAATTTTTTTTTGAACTTGAATGGGCATTTTTAATTTTTTATATTATCAGGTAATTTATTAAATAGTTTGGTTGCAGAAAACATATATTGATTTTGATAAAAACTTGTTCTGTGTGGTTGAATGGGAAAATTTTCAGTGGTTCTTAAATTATAATGGTTTTCTTTAATTTTGTCTGTCTCTTCAATTTTTTTCATGAAATATTTAAAATAACTAGTGTACATGTTGCTCGAAATCGAGCAATTTAGTTTATATATTGATAAATAATTTCATTTACTACAATAGAGATATTTTCATTTTTTATAACAACTCTTGTAAACTTCTTTTTCAGGCCTATAACGGAGTACAATAATCTGCTTTGTCTACTTTGTTGTGTAGTTAATTTAAGATATATTGTCATTTTTACCCAGATGACCCTGATATTTCATGTAGCTCAATAGGCCTCACCGCTTACGGGCCGAAGGCCGTTGTCAGCTGCCTTTACAAATTATTCAATTTGGTACAATTAGTAAGAATTCTACTGTAGATGAATGCTTTTGTTTCACCCAATAATTAAATGTAATAACTTTTATTTCAATTTAACATTTTGTGATGTAATTATTGACCTCAACCTTCGAATCTCAAAGTGAAAACATAAGTTAAAAAAAATTAATATTAAAAAAATCTTCGTATCATTATTTGTGTAAGAATAGGCCTAATTCATTAATATCGTCATTATAATTGCAATGAAATAGATAATGTGTCCATAAAACAGCACCCATATGTCACAATTAAATTAACTTCTTTCAATACTGTTCATCAACGTTTACACTATGAATTTTAAAACTATTCAATTTTCTTTATACTTGAAATGGCAGAACGATAGTGACGACCTAAGCCATCTTGTACTGAGTGTCTAATACTAACTATTTATTTCTGTCCCCTAGGTGTGTAGCTTAGAGGCCCATTCTTTATCCCCACATTTTATAATTTATTGAGAAGTATGTCATGTGAGATAAGATCGAATGCTTTAGTCATGTCATAAAATATACATAACTGCTCTCCCACAACACAAAGGTTGTCGTATAAGTTTATTAATATAGGTCACAGATTGCGTCAGTGTATACACATATTTCTCCTGAAACTGTATTGTTTTTTGTTCAACAGTAGTTTCTTATTTTCTAAATAGGGTCATAACCTCTTAAAAAACCATTTCAAATATCTTAGAGAATACACTTTGAACAACCACAAAGATTTCTTCTAGATTATCCAATCATAAATATAATGAATCAATAATTTAACATACAGTGGCACTTCTAGCAGGCACTTTTTGTCAATAGCAAAGTAAAAAAATTTAATATAGAAGGCTATAATTAATGTAAAGATCGCGGCTTCACTTATTAGCGTCATCTAGTTTCCGTTTTAAAATCAAACCAAAACAGCCATTGTGATGTTGTATCTCCATGCTTTTCTTCTGGAGGACGTTTTACGTTATTTATCTTTTCCTCATAGCTTTTTTGACATGTCTTTATTTTAACCAGTCCCTTTGGTCAAAACCTTTAATTTGAGACCACTCAGTTAACTCTACAATTTTGTGAAACGCTCACAATTTTGCTCAAAATATTTTCACGTGCATTCTTAATGCAGTTCGTTAACCAGGTACACTCCGTGGTTTAACATAACCTCTTTCGTGCGAATAGTACTTTTGCTGATATACGGTGTTTACACTTAACAGCTGTTAACTTTAAAATTACTAATTTCCTTACCAATGTTAATCAAATGGGAAAATTACGAACTTTAAGGGCTTGTAGGGCCCTTCCTTTTAAATGGATATTTACCAATTTACTTTAGAAACAACTTCACGTCGAGCTCTATCCAATGACACCAAAATCATCAAAATCGGTTAAAAACTGTGGGAGGAGTTCCTTGTACAAAAAACCATTTCGCGTATTAAATATGTATAGATTTAAAGATTCGTATATATAGATGCAGGGTAATGTTAAAATTTTCCATTCTTCAAAAATAGGTTTGCATGATCTTCGTTTCTTTAGTCTAAATATTTGCCGAATGCTTCGTTTTTGTAATATGAATAATTGTTTCGTTCTTTTATTTTTATTTCCCCAAACAGGTATTGCATATTTTATTTTAGATGTGGGAATATAAATGCATAGTATAAGTATAATTTCATTTTTAAATTAAGAAATGTTGAAAGTCGTCTGATAATAAAAATACCTTGGCATACCTTCCTTGACACTTCATGAATATGTTTTGAATAATTTAAATTTTCATCGACGTGAAATCCTAAAAATTTAAAATTTTTATTTGATTCTATGGATTTATTTTGAATTTCCATAGAAAAATTGTTATTTTTTGTTTTGTTATGGTTTGACATTGTAAATTTAACTAGCTTTGTTTTTTCTACATTTAATTTCATCTTGTTGCGTTCAAACCAATTTATTAAATTATTTATTTCAATTTGGGTATCAATTTTAATCTTTTCTTGAGAAGGATTAAATGTGATAATGGATGTGTCATCAGCAAATAGCATCAATTTAGAAGTTGAAATAGAAAAATTTATATCATTGACATATATTAAAAACAAAAGAGGTCCAAGATTTGATCCTTGTGGAACTCCTGATTTTGGTATAGCTTCTTGCGATAATATGTTACTTAATATTTGATTTGCATTTAAATTTTCAATTCTTACTTTCTGTATTCTATTCTTCAAATAGGTATCAAACCAATCATAAATTTTGCCTCTTACTCCTATATTATTTAATTTTTGAAGCAGAAGGTCATGGTCGACCATATCGAAGGCTTTTGACAGGTCAAAATATAAGCCGATTGTCTCTTGACGTTTGTCTAGCGAGTCCACCATATAATTTATATGGTTTATACAGTAATGGCATGAGTAGTTGATAGACCAGGGCGAAATCCGTATTGATTGGGGTTCAAGATGCTGTATTTATCTATAAATGATTTTAATCTTTCATACATGGCTTTTTCAAAAAATTTAGAGAAAGTAGAGAGGATAGAAATAGGCCTATAATTATTTATGTCTGATTTTGAACCTTTCTTAAAAATAGGTTTTTACTATTGAAATTTTTAACAATTTTGGAAATTCGCCTTCATTAAATGACGAATTTATGAGGTGTGTGAGTATGAAACAAAACTCTTCGGCACAATTTTTGAGTAATATTGGTGATATTTCATCGTATCCTTATGTGTATTTGGATGGTAGAGATCTAATAATTTCTTTGGTTTCCATTTGACTAATCGGTTCAAGATACATTGATTTGGTGTTGAAATATCCTTGGTTTTTTTTATTATCCTCCTCAATTGGTGTCTTCTTGATGGTTTTTTCAATAATTTTGGAAATGTTAGAAAAATGATTATTGAACATGTTTGCAATTTTAACAGGATCTTCTTCTAAACTTCCATTTTCTTTTATAAGGCTGTAATCATGTTCCATACTATTCTGTCTTTTCCCATTTATATTCACATTTATAATGCCCCACATTGTTTTACTTCTATTATTCGATGTTTCTAAACTTTTTAACAGTGTATGGTTTTTTTCACTTGAAAATAAACTCTTCAATATTAAATATACAATGAAAATAAAGTAACACCATTGATGCTGATTGTTTCCCATCAATTGATAGGTAAAATAAAATTTAATAAAAATATTTTTGTAAAAATTAATATTCATAGACAATTTACAACCTAATAACATAATAATAAAATGATTCTTAAATAATCATATATATGTTCATCATAGTCTTTAATAATATAATCATAAATGTTACACACTCTTTCGTCCTTGTCTGTTTTGCTCTTGGTGAGGCCCAAACTGAAAAATTATGACAAGCAAGACAAAAGGCGTGGGAGACATCAGCGGAAGGAGGGAGTTCAAGATAGGAAGAGTAAAATTAAAAAATAAACAAATAAAGGGATAAGCAAAAACCAATGAGAATAAAAATGTAGAGATGAAGAAAGAAGAGAGAAGAAAGAAGAAGGGAGAAATAAGAAGGAGGAAGGAGGAAAGAAGAAGTAAAATAACAACGAAAAAAATAATTGAAAAGACTGAAAAAATTTATTAGAGTATTTAATAAATTAACTTGATCTTGGTGACAAAATCTGGAACTGTGAACTTTTAAGTTATGAAACATATAAAAATACTTTTAAATTCTCCATAGAATGTAATTTCCCATACAATGCTCATTATTGTTAGCGAAATAAATTTTTTTAAAAAAGGACCGTAACTATAAGCCATCCTAGTTCAAGTTATAAGCTTATAAAGCTATTGTAATGTTACTTACATATCACTATAGTAAGACTCCAAACCACCAGGCAGCCCTCACTACCAGGGTGTGTTTAAAATGAATATCAATGAAGGATGAGTATACATATATTGATCAACAAAGATACATAAAATGTCAATGTATATACTGTATCATCATTTGTCATTTTATTTGTCAAAAACCTCAGAAGATTCATCTCACGATTTCTTGGCTTAAATATTGTGCAATAAGCTTACTGTTAAAGGAAACTATCCCTATTTAGAGAACATAATATTGGTGTTTAACTATTCATGGGCATTTTACAAATGCATTATGGACTACAGAGTACAGAGGGTTCAATCATTGACTATGTACACTAACGTGGTTCAATTATTGTAGGCCTGTATGACAGCAACCAAGTTAAGTGTAGCCTATTGTTTATTTCTCTCATTTAGGATTGTTTAAGGAACAAGTCTTATAAGTAGCATGATGAAACTACAGTATATAATTCCACATTCAACGTTCTATTCAGTTAATGGGTCACATCAAACCAAGTTTCCACCAAGAGTCAGAGAGTGAGTAAGCAATTTCTCCAAGGTCGGTTGGTTGCAAACCCGTAATTTTGGTCACGAGAGTAGGGTTATGTCACGTTTATCAGAAGAACCAGTCAGTGTGTCAGTCAGCTGTGCGTCTAGAGCTCTTGGCAATCCACCAGCGAATCTGCAGGGACTGGCAACATTCCTGTTACTCTACGTCTCTATCAGGTAGTGCACCTTATTATATACACTGGCTGTGTTTATGTTAGGTGATAAGGAGTATCTCAGCTCACATTAATGCCAAGGAATCTGGAAGATTAATTGATTACCATTTTGTTTAGTCATTTGCGTAGTATTCAATTATGTTTTGGTCTTGGGTTGTTGAATAAACAAAATGATTAAATAAATTAGGTTATTCCATTTGAATATGACTTTTGCTTCCATTATAAATTCGGTAGTAGAGAATAACAGTTTCCCGTTTTCTTGAGGTATTTGATTTATTAAACTGATACAAATATTCTAGCGCTAAATAATAATAATAAGGATCTAATATATGGCTTTTAGTGGAGGGAGATCAGCAATAATTAACTGACAGTTCTCGTGGCCTGACAGGCCTGAATATTTTTGTTTTCTTTGCAGGTTATGTGTTGAGATGACGCTTAAACAAATTTCAGAGTAATTTTTTGTTTTGTTTACAAAGTTTTTACATTTTGTTAGTCTTATATGTATCGTGTGTTGAGATGGCTTAAAAAATGTTTTTCAGTGTGATTTTTGCTTGTGCATGACGATAGTATATAGACCTAGAAACCCCCATTTTAATTGTGGTCCAAGAATAGTATAAACACTTAGGATTATATTAAAATGGGTATTTGGAGGCTTTGTTGATAACATTTTATAAAAACATCGAGCATATGGATATTTACTAATAAACATGATTTTCCCAGAATTAAGATTTTCAGTTTTTTATGTTATGATAAACTAAAAAAGAAAATATCTATATATAAATAATGGCCAATTGTTCTCTCTTATTATATTAAAGCCAAGGGAGCAATGTCTAAGAATAGCCAATATATCAAAATTTAATTCCACTGGACCCAGCGTTTTGCATACAAAAAACTGCTAATTTGACGTGTATTTACTACCATTTAAATAATTACTTTGTAATGGAAAATATTCCAATTGCCGGTATCCAGCGTTGGCTTATTAGTCGCTTGTCAATAACAGGATCTGTTCATTGGTTCGTTTGTCGCAACTGATTAACTGATAACTATCGCGTAACCCGTTATTTGCACGGCCACGGTCCGGCGCCGCGCCCGCGAGGTAACGGCCCCGATAACGGCGGGCATGTTTACATCTAAAGCGGGTTTTCTTTTTGATAGCACAGACTATAATAATCCTAAGAGTAGCAATTAATCTTATCTGCTTTGTGTAACGTTATATAAGGTAAGATTATCTACGAATACTAGACTTTTGTACTATTTGTGGGAAACTCTAACATTATGCCTACTCCACAGAGCGACGAGCGGTACCGGCAAGGTTCGATATAAACACGATAAATCTAAAGCTAAACTGAATACCTATAAGCAAAGAACTCTGATGATGACGCTTAGGTTTATTTAATTCAGACAATTTGTTGGAAGTTTTCGATTCTTGTTTTATAATGTCTTAGAATCAACTGCAAACAAAATTGTTTAGTTTTTTTAGCATTTTATAGTAACCTGTAACAGCCATGCATTCAATGAAGTAAATAAACTTAAAATACCGTTGCCATCGTCATTTGATACAAAGATAATATGTACTCGTAATAATGATGGGGCTTAACAAAACGACTACGGTAGGCCTATTAAAAAAATTAAAGGTCACACAAAATGTTAAGATTTTCAAAACAATTTTTGTTCCTGAGGGCACTGAAAACTGAAATTGGACCCTCAAGTAAGATATAAGCGTACAGTGTCCCGATTCCATTTAATTTGATCCCTTTTGTTGCGATAACATTATCAGGTTATTCTGGAAGTACAAATATGCAATAAATGATTCAAGACAAAAATAGTATCAATTTTTTTTTAGTGTATTCTTTTTCAGTATGTATTTCTGTATAAAATTCTTAACTAATTTTTTAAAATTATATTACTTATGAATACATGTATTTATGATTTTTGTATTAAAAAAAAGAATAATAAACAAACACATCATGGAATTCAAACTTGAAGTGATGTTCTAAAGTCAATACCAATAAATTATTGAACATCTTGCACTGGCCTAAACTTATACAAATAATATAACACATTTTTCCATCTCCATTTATTTCCCCACTAGTATACGTGTTGCTTGAAATCGAGCAATTTATTTTATTACAGCAAAAATGTTACTTTAGTTCTAAATCAATGACATCCGACCAATCCAGTATTGTGAATATCTGTAATTACCAAAAACTACATGTATTTACAGCTGATTATTAACAGATGTTTAAAGTGCTTTATTCAATTACAATGTTATTTAAATAGGAAATTTTTAGATTTCAATGGTGGATAGTGCCTTTGTTTTCATTCCGATTCTCATCAGTTTTTGGCGGAAACAACTACAGACCAAGCCCTATCCAACGTCGCCAAAAACTTGAAAATCAGTTGAAAATTGTAGGAGGAGTTCTCAAGACAAAAAAACCCTTAGCGTATTAACACGTTCATTGCTACAAATTATGAGTATTACGACCCTAAAATGCTAAAAAATTATAATGTGATTACTTATTAAAAAACTAAAATACCCCCGTCGCAGCAGACCTGCGTACTCAGCGAATTTCCAAATTAGTAATATTGATTTTGACCACATAAAACTGTAAACCAAGTAAAATCACATGCTCATAAATAGGGAAATAAATGTCTAATCTCCTTATGATAAATATAGGGAGAGTATGCAGGTATGCTGCCATGGGGAACACTAAAAGTAGGTTTTTAACATAAAAAAAAAAAATTATTTCGACCATATGAAGCCATTAACTAAGTTTCATCAATATCTGTCCATTGCTAAAGAAGTTTGCCTATTCTCCATATATGATTAACATGGGAAAAGAGTATGCAGGTTTGCTGCTATGATAAGCACAAAAACCAAGATTTTTTACCATAAATGGATGAATCTCAATCAAATGAAGCTGAATTCTAAGTTTCATCGAAAAATATTGGTTAATAAGTGAAATATTAACACATCCCAATTCTCCATAAGATTAACATTGGAGCTCCAAAATACAATGTACTGTCTTTAGACTTTGTAATATCTCGGTAACCAATGGAGATAGAGCAAAGCTTCAAAATACTAAATTGTGTGTTTTTTTGAGCTAAATCCAATGGTCAAAATAAAAATTTTTAAAATTTACATATGAAAAATGCAAAAAACCCATTTTTGGGGTACAAAACCCCCCAAAACTACCCCTTCCGGTAGGTCGATATGTCTGGTTTACGAACTCATCCGAGTAAACGGAGGATTACACATCTCTACCAAATTTGGTCTCGATCGGACCATTTTTACGAGAGTTATCGTGTCTAGGGACACATACATATATACATATATACATATATATATATATATATATAAAATTTTTAATGACTTATTTTTGGTCTCTGGGCACCTAAAAACGAAAAAGTAACATGGTCCCGGGCTTAGGTCTTACCATGAGACCTACGGTAATAGCTTATTCCCTATGGGAAATTCGCTAAAATGATGTCAGGATGTCCAAAATGTTGAATCTAGATGTCTCAGTGTCGATTTTGGCTGAAATTTGTGACGTCACGTCCGGGGCGGGAATTCACGTCCTTAGGTCCTGGTGCCGGTCCTTGTCCAATCCCTAACTACTTTTCAGCCCCACACGCCCACAGTCACACAATAATACTAAAAAATGATGTCAGAATGTCCAAAATGTTAAATCTAGAGGTTTAGTGTCGATTTTGGCTGAAATTGGTGACGTCACGTCCGTGGCGGGAATTCACGTCCTTAGGTCCTGGTGCCGGTCCTTGTCCAATCCCTAACTACTTTTCAACCCCACACGCCCTCAGCCATACTCCCAAAGCTGGATTCTGAATCCTCATTCTCAGAGCACACGTTTTCAATCAATTCACTCTCATTGAGTAGCTCCATATTCCACACAAACTACGTCAACACTCCGCACAACACAGTGGTTACGTAAACAACACACTGAGAAATAATGGAATGGCCAAACCGGAAGCGAAGCGCGCCAAAGGTTGAGTAAACCAAGCACAAAACGCGGGAATCGGTCACAACGTTCTCCGAACGACGCTGGGCTCACACTGAAGCAAGGTTGTTAGCATGGGAGAGGGGCGACAATTCTCGCCCCGCGCACCTGGTGCCAGCCGCACGGGGCGTAAAATCTCGCCCTGCGCAAGGAACGTGTTAAATAAGTATAGATGTGAGATGGAATGTCATTTTCTTCAACTAATGCATGATGAACTGCACTGGGGCCGAGGCCATTTGCTCAGTACAATTATTTGGATTCATTCCCAGATCCACATAAGGTTCTATGATCCCGAGTCCAAATAAAATTGTTTCTTTTCAAGACAAACTCGTTCACTCTGCTCTCGCACTTTAAAATGTTTTATGCCTTAAGGGGCTGCACTCTGGTATTGTTTGCCACATGTTGAAACTGTAACACTTTTGATTCACTTCTTCAGTTATTAGCTAATTGAGCGGAGCTCCTACACTACACTCTGGCTTTTTATTTACACGTACTCCTCCTGAACGGCTGGAGTGATCCTCACAAAATTTTGCTCGGTCATACTAACCATCTAAGGGAAGGTAAAAATCTGAAATGGTCCAAATCGGACATGAGGGTTCTGCCTTATGACCCTTTAAAGTTACCATGTTATTTTAATAGGAGAAACATTTTATTTGATTTGTTTACTGTGTGTTGATTATACAGCTGTTATAAGGATCAAATTTAACTGCAGACTGTTACTATCAGCTGTTTGTGAATACAGTAGTTTTATGTGAAATTGTTGTTTTGTTTATTTTAGTGGTTTGTTTACCTTTGTATGTGAATGAAATGCCACGTATACGGAGAGGAGGTGCAAATCTTGAACGGTACACCATTTAATATCTTGTAAACATATAATACCCCGTCGCAGCAAACCTGCGTACTCAGCGAATTTCCAATAAATATTCTTGTCTTATTAACAATAAGAAATTTGTGACTATATCATTAATAATCCTCAAAATAAAATAAAACATATTTAATACGAAGCGAACGAGCTCACTTGAATTACCTAAGCAGACAACTGTATTGTATACCTAGTTAACTATTACTAAAATTTTTTTGCTAAATATTCTTTTCTTTCTATAACTAGGTATACAATGCAGTTGTCTGCTTGCAATATTGAGCGGAGCGACTATTTTTTAAATAAAAAATAGCAAATATTTTATAGTTAATTCAAGTGAGCTCATTCGCTACGCTCACTCGCCTTTTGGGTCAACTCATTCGCTGCACACACTCGTCGCCAGATTTAGGTTGTTCGCTGCCCTTACTCGCCACAAGTCTGTGATACTCTAATAATTTTTTGAGTACGCAGGTTTGCTTCGACATGGTATTAGATGTTTACAAGATATTAAATGGTGCGTCGTCCAAGATTTGCACCTCCTCTCCGTAAACGTGGCATTTCATTCACGTACAAAGGTAAACAAACCACTAAAATAAACAAAACAACAATTTCACATAAAACTATTGTATTAAAAAAACAGCTGATAGTAACAGTCTGCAGGTAAATTTGATCCTTATAACAGCTGTATAATCAACACACTGTAAATAAACCAAATAAAACATTTCTCCTATTAAAATAACATGGTAACTTTAAAGGGCCGTAGGGCAGAACCCTTATGTCCGATTAGGACCATTTCAGATTTATACCTTCCCATAGATGGTTACTATGACCGAGCAAAATTTTGTGAGGATCACTCCAGCCGTTCAGGAGGAGTACTTGTAAATAAAAAGCCAGAGTGTAGTATAGGAGCTTTGCTCGCTTCGCTCGCTCCGCTCAATAAACTAGATTACCTGGCATCCTTTATTTTGCAACGCCAACCTGAGGAATTATTGAACTTCAGGTGAGCTTGTTTGCTATGCTCACTTGCCATCAGGTTTAGCTCGTTCACTTGCGCTTACTCGTCAAAACTCGGGATAACGTTTTAAGTTCTAAATAAATTTGACATTCCAACTGAAAAACTGTCATGGTTTGATAATCGCAACTATTTTTTCAATGCTAAATGTAAAAAAGCAAAAGAGTTATCTAAGATCAAATATAAAAAAACTGGAATTTTCTACAAAAAATTACTATTTTAATTATCTACCGAAAATACCCAGATTGTTTAAGAATTGCAATGAGGAGATTGTAAGGATTACATTACAAAAGAGAAATAACAACTTTACTAAAACATGCTTATTGTTAGGGTAAATTTGCGCGGTTTCGGGAATAAAAACCTAATGTAACACCCATTTATCGTTTCACCTTTACAACCTTGGTATTTTTTTAAATGACTTCAACCTTTACAACCTTGGTATTTTTTTAAATGACTTCATTAATTTTGAAACTTTTTTTCTGTGTTTGGTGTATTAAAATACCCCCGTCCCAGCAGACCTGCGTACTCAGCGAATTTCCATAGGAATTATAGATTTCGTATTTTCCCCATAAACACCATAGGATTGAGTAGGTAGCTTTGCTGTCTTGGGATATTGTTAGAAAATGTTAGTTGTTAGGAAATATAATGATTAGGTAAATTAAATATAAAATTGTATCAATATTCGGCACTTTTTAATTTTCCCCATAAATTCCATGGGGGTGAGTATGTAGGTTTGCCGCCATATGGGTGTTGTAAGCAAATATCAGTTAAATCCTACCTAGTGAAGGTACATACCAAATTATACAAAGTTTTGTCAATAAATAAGCGAAATACAGGGTTCTATTGATTTCCCATTAGATTAACATGGTAAACCTGTTTTTAACTTTTCTCCGATCCGTTAAGCTAAGTTAAAAATTCAAAATAAACCTGCTTTTAAACGACCTAGAATTTCTACTAACAACCCGTTTAGGTCTGTTGACTGACTGACAGACAGACAGACGCAGACGGCGACGAAAACAGTAAGTATCAGACGTCTTCTGCTTCTCATCTTCATCTTGCCGGTGCCGTGCTCCGTTGCCAAATTTTTACAGCTTTGTCAAATGATAGGCTATTAGTCGCTTGTATCCATAGGCAGCTAAAGGGGGGGGCTTGGGGGGGCTAATCCCCCCAAGATTTCCTGGGCTCATAAAAAATTCATATTACATAAAATTAATAATGTCTACTGGTGTGTCCAAAATGCAATTTGGCAGCAGAGACTGCACAGATTTGGGTGAAAACATAATGTAATTATATAGGATCGACAAGTTTCAATAAAATAATAATTACATTAATAAATTAGCTATGTTCTCTTGGTTATTTATTCGTGTCACTATTTTCCTGGTAAGACTGCATGGTGTGCTACACCATAGTTCAAGCATACCTAGATTGCTTGTGCAGTATGCTTAATGGTTACACTCACATGTCTATATCATAGAGAATAGTATTCACTAGCAGCATGTCAAAGCACTGTTTTGCACACTTTCTGTCAATAGTCCTTGCAGTAAAAAATAGTAAATTTCAGATATAAAGTTTAAATAGCACACCTTTCTTCTACTACTTGGTACTGAGAAACGAATCCATTTAAGTGGTACTGAGTACTGATAATGTCAATTTCATTGTCCAATAAGTTAATCTATCTGGCTCAGTTTTGTAATTTTTACTTATAACACGGTTGATCCATAGGTGAAGAATTCATTTTGGCGGCTGCCTCTTATTCCCCATCAGGTTAGCGTTTACCTGTATCGGTCACATAATACTGTTCACAAAAACCCCGAACCAGATACATGATTTCAGTGAGGGTGAACATGGCTGTCATAAGCGTTCAAAGTTGTATAGACAACAACTAGAGTGACACAACTAGGCCTACACGAATAAACAACATTTGCTCTTAATCAAGTAGGCCTATCATTATTCCCTTAACTGTCTTTGTCAGACTTTATTGCAACATTTTTGACATCGTAGTTTTAGTAATTTTCGTCTTGATGATTTCGGAAAAAATTAATATTTTAGAGGAAACCCCTTAAATAAACCAAATGAAATACCTAACCATATATTGCTTGGAATGAATATCCTTGATGAAAGATATACTCAATGTTTGAGTAAATGAACAAATTGTCTCGCGCTCGATCGCTCTCGATTTTGGCTTTCTTTCTTTCCAGTTTTCTGCATTATATTCAACAGTAACATATGTATACAAGATTTTTCAAGATGTTAGAATCTATATAGCCTAGCACATTTACGAGTTACTAGAGATCACCTCCTTATCGAAATTCGATCAAAATTTCAGTTGATCTGGACCCAGGAAGTTTAAAAACATTTTATTACTAAAACATCTGTTCTTCCTGTTTTTCCAGCAGTTGTTAGCGAATTTCCCATAGGGAATAAGCTATTACCGTAGGTCTCATGGTAAGACCTAAGCCCGGGACCATGTTACTTTTTCGTTTTGAGGTGCCCAGAGACCAAAAATAATAGTCATTAAAATTTATATATATATATATATATATGTATATATTTATATATGTATATATGTATATATATATATATATGTGTCCCTAGACACGATAACTCTCGTAAAAATGGTCCGATCGACACCAAATTTGGTAGAGATGTGTAATCCTACATTTATTCGGATGAGTTCGTAAACCAGACATTTCGACCTACCGGAAGGGGTAGTTTTGGGGGATTTTGTACCCAAAAAATGGGTTTTTTGCATTTTTCATATGTAATTTTTTAAAATTTTAAATTTATATTTTGACCATTGGATTTAGCTCAAAAAAACACACAATTCAGTATTTTGAAGCTTTGCTCTATCTCCATTGGTTACCGAGATATTCAAAAGTCTAATGACAGTACATTGTATTTTGGGGCTCCAATGTTAATCTTATGTAGAATAAGGATGTGTTAATATTTCACTTGTTAACCAATATTTTTGGATGAAACTTGGTATTCACCTTTATTTAGTTGAGATAAATCCATTTATGATAAAGAAATCCTAGTTTTTATGCTTATCATGGCAGCAAACCTGCATACTCCTTTCCCATGTTAATCATATGGAGAATAGGCAACCTCCTTTAGCAATGGACAGATATTGAAGAAACGAAGTATAAGGCTTCATATGGTCGAAATATATTTATATTTTTAAGCTATAAACCTACTTTTAGTGTTCCCCATGGCAGCATACCTGCATACTCTTTCCCTATATTTTTATCATAAGGAGAATAGACATTTATTTCCCTATTTATGGGCATGTGATGATATTCGGTTTACAGGTTTATCTGGCCAAAATTAATATTACTAATTTGGAAATTCGCTGAGTACGCAGGTCTGCTGCGACGGGGGGTATTTTTACAACTGCTGTCTATGAGTCAATCAATTATCCATCCTCCATAAGGTTAACATTGGAACTTTGAAAGCCTGTGGGGGTAGCCCTGGAGTCCAATATTAATTGATATGGGGTTATGCTCATCTAGGACTAAACCTTTTCTAACAGTATGCGCGGATTTCTTCTACGATGCACACGAGCTGAGAAAAAGGAGGACACGAAACATGCTTGCCTATTAATATATAGAAGAAAAGTGAGAAACATATTTTAGATTTTGATCTAAGACCAATTTTGTAAACAAGGTTGGCGTTATATATTATTTTATTCTATTGCTCTGAATACATTAATATCGAACTCTTATAATAATAATCCCTGACTTAATGAGAAAGTTGAAGTCGTATAGATGATGACGTCATTGCATTGATGGACGCGGGGGGGAAGGGGGGTTGACGGGTGGGGCATTTCTAAAGGCAATACTTCTAAAAACCTAGCCCCCCCAAAAAATCTAGTCTAGAGCCGCCTATGCTTGTATCCTCGCAAGTTTTGCGTAGACGAAGTCAGGATAATAGTTCTGGACAGTTAATTAACTACGTTTAATACTGTTGAAGCTTATGGTCGAAAATTACTTTTCTGTAAAAGATCCGGCTATCAGAACGGATACTGCAATTAAAACATAAAAAAATAAACACCATATATTTTTATTTTGGGTAGGCAGATGCCTACCCTGCCTACCCACTAAAGCCGCCCCTGTTTTTGACAGTATTTTATATTGATAATTATGATTGTTCAAATACGGTAAATAAAAAAATCCAAAGAATATAAAATATAATTTGTTGAAATGCAATCCGTACTAATAATATAAATGTGGATGTATGTAGGTTTGTTGCGCTTTCACTCAAAAACTGCTCAACCGATCATCATGAAACTTTGTACACATATTCTTAAAAGTATCAGAAGTAACATAGGATTCTTTTTATTAGTTTGAATATTATTTTTACAAAAGATAAATAATTGTATGTTAGAAAATATCAAAATATATTTCATTATTTGTTTATTTGTTGCTAAAAAACAAATTCAATGAAAATTTCAAATTTCAGGCATTCTAGTGATTTTTTATTAATAGGATGAGCGTGACAGTGAGTGAGCGGAGCGAACAAGCATTTTCACCCAGCTTCGCTTACGTTACTCGCCGATAGATTTAGCTCATTCGCTACGCTCACTCGCCATCACACTCACCTTATATATATAAAATCACTGGAATACCTAAAATTGCAATTTTTCATTGAATTTGTTTCTAAGCAACAAATAAATAAATAATAAGATTTAAAGATCTTTTCACAAACAATTAATTTTGTTATCTTTCGTAAATAATATTTTATAAATAAAAAGTATCTTATGTTACTTCTGATGCCTCCAAGAATGCGTGTGCAAAGTTTCATGATGATCGGTTGAGTAGTTTTTGCGTGAAAGCGTAACAAACATACGGATATTCATATTTATAATATTAGTAGAGATTTATATGTAAATCATTTATGCTACATATTTAAATGCATGTGTAAAAACATTTTTGGCATACATAATAAATTCAATTAAATGTTTCAGGTGAAATGGAAGACGTCTCCATAAAATGGATAGAAGAAGAGTTTCTGGAGTTAGCCTTATCAAACGGAAGTAAAAATGGCACTGTAACAATAGTTAACTACAGTATAAAACCTGCTGTTGAATCAGGTAACAACTACTGCACTCAGCTATTCAGAGTAAAAGTGAACTATAGAAAAGAGAACATCAATGTGTCAAAATCCCTCATTGTCAAAGCACCTCTTGCTGAAGGCTCTTTTGCAAAATCAGTTATCGATGAGGGAAAACTGTTAAAAAATGAATACATCATGTATACTGAAATCTTGCCAGAAATATATTCTATTTCTCAAACCCAGTTTGGTCCAAAGACTTATTTTTGTGAAAAAGAAGATGTTCTAATCATGGACGATTTGACCGAAGACTGCTACACCATGAGCGATCGTTTGCAACAATTGGACTTGCGACATTGTCAAATATTTCTTACAACTCTTGCAAAGTATCATGCAGCAACAGTAGCTCTACATCACAAGAATCCTAAACAAATAGAATCAAATGGAGTGCACCCATTTTACAATAAAAATATGACAAACCCAGCTATCAAATTCATTGAAAGTATGAAGCGAAATGCATTTGTTACAATTGTAAAGCAGCTACCTGGCATGGAAGACCTAACTGAAATGATTCAGAGTTTAGGAGATGATACTAGAACCATTCTTTTTGAGATATTTGAGCGAAGAGGAGCAGTAAATGTTTTAAGGCATGGAGACTGTTGGACAAATAACATCATGTACAAGTATGGGGAAAAAGGTGAAATTTCTGACTGTAAGCTAATTGATTTTCAAATGAGATCATATGGCTCTCCTTCAATAGACCTAGTGTATTTTCTTTTCACAAGTGCTAGAGCTGAAGTCCGACGAGACCACATGGATGAGCTATTGCAACTATACTGTGCTACTCTGAACAAAACCCTAGTGGAACTCAACTGTCAGGAGAGCCTCTCCCTACATGAAGTGAAGGAGGAGATAAAGCAA
Organism: Neoaliturus tenellus; assembly: GCA_030545055.2. Classification (NCBI taxonomy): domain Eukaryota; kingdom Metazoa; phylum Arthropoda; class Insecta; order Hemiptera; family Cicadellidae; genus Neoaliturus; species Neoaliturus tenellus. Next base: position 143,335,274 of record CM061532.1, on the reverse strand, counting down.
GCTTGTCCTTGGGCTTTATACACTGTCATGCACTACTTGCCAATGATTTTAAATGAACCTGATGAACTGTCAGAAAAACTCAAGAAAAATGAAGAAAACCTGAGGAGTCCTGACATCAATGTAAACCCGGCACTGAGAATTTTCCTTGGAAAAACTTACAATAACGTTTTGCCAGGAGTCTGTGCTGACTTGATCAAACTAGGAGTGGTTGACTACTTTAAACAAACCAAAGCTTGTTCTCTTTGAAATAATTATCTCCAAATGTTACATGTATGGTTATTGGTTTAGCAGTATTTCATTTATTATGCCAGAAACTTAAAAAAAATTCAGGGTGCCATTAAACTATTTTGTTGAGGACATTCAGAAAACGAAGTTAACGTTGAACACTGAAAAATTTGTGAAAGACATTTTTATTGCAAAATGTCTGAAAAATGAGAGACAAGCTACCAATAAACACTTGGAGGAAATGTGTAGCCTACTATTACATAAATTGGGAATGATGTTTTTTCACCTAAACACAAATTTTGAAAATGTAGTCATCTCCTTTATTATGACATACTTCACTCAAGGACTTAATTAGGACATACTTCACCTAGGTTATTTGGTACCAACAAAATGAAGCCATATTTAAGAATTTTTTTTAAGTAAAAAGGAGAGCCGTGAATATGCGACAAGCAAAGCCAAGACATAAAAATATCTTCCAAGTAAAGAGCTATCTTGAAAAAAAAAAACGTTTAGCTTAAAGCTAATAAAATATTATTAAACATTTTATAAGGGTGACTCGCAAGAATCCATCTTGACAGTTGTTTATGGCTCAGAAAGGCCATGGCCAAGAAAAAGAGAACTAATGCCTAATAAATCTAAATAGTAATGTAATTCGATCTGTCTTGGTTTTAATGAGACTGACCCATTTATTAAGGTGGTTTGATCTAGCTGGTTCATCTAGGGAGTAAATATTTAAATTTGGTCATTTATATTTTTCATGAACTAGGCTCTTAAAAGTGAAACAATGCTTAACAAATAAACCGTAAACAAGAACACTTTTTTGTTCTATGTGACATTTAAAACAGGATAATTATATCTCCTTTTCCAAATTTATAATTAAAAAGGGAACAATATTTTTATCCATAGTTAAAATAAAATTCTAGTTTTAGGACATCAGTATTTGACCCTTCCAAATTCTTGTGGTGAATTATGAAAGATATGAAATTAGACCAGTGATGCAACAGTGGAAGTATACTTCATACACAAAATAAGAACCTGTTCTCTAATTTCAAAACAAAATATATACACAAAATTATCAAAATATATTTTTCCAAACAACGAACTTTTATAAAATTAACACATTATTGAATAAGTGACGATATCCCTTGGCTACTTTATTAAAAATATACAATTAATTGTAATATAATTTTGTGGTTAATTGAGTTGGAATAAGTTGTTATTATATGCAATCCTATACTATAATACGAGGAATATCTGAAGGGATGTGTGTTCCACGATCTCGAAATCTAGCTGTTAGATTTTGCTTAAAGTTTGCATTAAAGAGTGTTTTGGCCCAAAAATAAGTTTAGAAACAGCCTCAACCCCAGGAAAAATCGAATTTGGTCTAAAATTAAGTTTTAAAATTCTAATTTTTAACATTAGTCTTATGGGTTGCTATTTTGGTAACGAAATAACAACGAAATGTAAACAAAAAGAAAGAAACATTAATGTTAAGCAGACTTTTTGAAACAGCTGTTAACTGTGAAGAGATATAGTTGGTTGTTGGTGGAAACTTAATTGCTTTTTTACCTTGACACTATAACAAAAGTGAATAAAAACCAACGAGCAAGGCTTGGTTAACCTGGTACTTGTAACTAACACCATCAATTAAAGTTATTTGAGAATTAAAACAAAAATATAGATTTAAAGAATTAGTTAAATAATTTAGATGATTGTTTTGAAATGGTTTAGAAGTACTACAGTACAAAACAAGTCAGTTTATGTTCAAAGGTAATTTCAATACCAGGATTAAAAATCCAGACACTCAAGTACCAAGTTACTACAAGCCTTCTTAGATATTGTTAATATTTAGTAAAATATGTAAATATTCTTAAGAAATTTTTTGAAATATATACTATCTAGCTACCAAATATCAGTATTAAAAAGTTTTAACACGGATCTATTGAGATCAAATTATTTCACCCCCAATTTTGCTTCTTACTGCTATTGCTAAGATAGCAAGATGGCTGCAGTCTTGGAGCAGGTGAGCTAGGTCCCATAAGAGCAATGGTGCCCTTACTGTAAAACTACTGTGGTAGTTGCCACAAAGTAAATAATGGATAAAACAGTTCAAAATCAACATTTTACTCTCTGTTACCTGCAAGTATTGTGTTCGTTACAGAAAATTGTAAATTGTTCCCATTTGTATTTTTGAAATTTATCCTTTTGCCGTTTTAAGTTAAAAAACAGTTTAAAAGGAATTTAAAAGATAAACTACGCCATCACACACTTGATCGACAACTGATTTAATCTACTCTGATTTTTTAGGTGAAACATATTTTGTTTTTATATGACCTTACTAATTAGGTTTGTACACATTGTTTTAAGCCCCTTTGTCCTTTTGTCATGAACTGAGGACTTTCAGCTATATCAATGGAAAAAAAATATAAAGAAGGTCAAATCTCATGTTGAAAATTGGCAAACAAGTTTATTTGCTAGTAGCGCTGCAAACTGAAATTGAGCACTCTAAAGACAGATTGCGCCAGTGGAATGTAGGCCTAAACATAGTATGGGAGGGAGATATTAAATTTCTTATCTAGTATTGCGTCGTTAAAAACATCCCTTCATACATAGGTTACCTAGCTTATTTGGTATCATTGGAAAGATTTTTTTAGGCAGAATCGTTATTTTAAGTAATCAATTTACTGTTAGGACATATCACTTGTTTAGTTCTTTCAAACTTCTAATGTTATTCTAATGAATATATTTGATTTAATCATATGTATACAAAAATAATCCAAGTTATAATTTACAAGTGATTAACCGTCATGGTATCCTGCTATTTTTAAATTTGTTTACTCGGCGTCGAAAATGAGCATTAAAGAAGGCGGAGGAAGAAAGTGTTCCTACATTAATAGTGAGAATCATGGGCTTTAAAAGTTAACTAAATTTTCTCATAAAACCTAGGGTCCCCATGGATAACATTGAAAATTTCAAAGGCACTAGGGCAAAACTTTACCTTAAGGGTAAGGATCAAAATTATTTAGTTAATTATTTTCCTGAAGAAATTATACTAAATTTTAACACCATTATAGAAAGTTGGAATTAGTGATAAATGAGTCAGGTATTTGCCCTTAATGTGTTTCAATAATTCACCTTAACATAGGAAAAGATAAAGGGGAAAATAATAATACTATTTATGATATGTTAATTTATTAAATTACAATAACTTTAATACTTTACCATAAAATCAAAAATAAATCCACTTTATATCCTGAATAATATAATATTTGATACCTTTCCCAGTAATTTTAAGATTTAAAAACATAATAAAATAAAAGAACTTCATCTTAAATCAAAAATGGAGATCTAAAATTACCCAAAATTGTACATAATATAAAAATTTCGATTATAATTAATTACTTAATGTTACAGTACAGTCCTTCGAGTTTTTACAGCCAACCATCATATATACATATCTACATGTCTCACAGCTGAATAGCCCCTTCAACATGACATAACTTGTGATTGTAACGTGCAAAGCAAGAGCAGGGTTTAAGCACCTTTTATGCAAAGAGTTTTCAAAAATTATAAACTAGATTGAATAAATTAAAAGCTATAACACAGCTAAACAACCCTCGTAGTAGCAGGAACAATATTGTTAAACAATAACACGGATATTTCAACATTTAAGAACATTTTGTACAGGATACTGTATAATATTCGTTGGTTTTTATTAAACTAACCACAATTGGAGGGTATGTTAAATAATATTTCATGGAAATAAGTTCTATTAAATATTATTTACAGATCGCTCACTGATAATTCAAATTATACTCACTGAGTTAATAATATGTAGGACAAAGTGGTGCGGTACAAAAACCTATTTAGGAAATTAGATTACAAAATCTCATTCTTTTCATTATGGCATACGAGCAACATCTCAAAATATTACATAAAATATTACATACATAAAAGTTTATTTGATAAAATCTTACTAAAAATGATCACACAAAAATGTTTATGATAATTCAGAAAAAGAGTTCATACCAATAAAGTCAGACCAAGAATTAAATATCATTTAAAAATGAGAGTTCCTATAAAAAATACAATATTTTATAATTTGCAATTTTTTCAGAAATCACTCAGTTTATTTACACTTTTTCCCAACAATTTCTTTAACTACCCAATGCAATAGAATTTTTTCCTTATTAGCATTTAAGAGTCAAACTTAAATGTACCAACCTTACAAAGCCGAGGAAAAGACTCAAATTAGGGCTCCAACATGTCTTGCCATACCAATAAATATAATCATAGAGCATAATAACAGGATCATGATAATATCTTAGATCATAAAGCCTGATATTTTGCTATTACCTCGACTACTAAAACGTAGTGTCACTCATATGTTTTATTGGTCCTCTGCCACCAAGATGGCACTAAGAATTGATTTTCTACTAAGCCGCGTCCGCACTGACCGAACATTCGTGGTGAACTTGTTCGGCGAACACAAAAAATCAACAAACATTCCTAACGTTCGATTAACGGCCATATATTTTACATTCTAAAAGGTTAGCAACGAACAAACAAAAGTTCGGAAGAACTTTGTGCGGCGAACATGTTCAGCCAGTGTGGACGCAACTTTAAAATTTTCTTTGATATTGGTTCAGTAAAATTTGTAATTTGTTCAAACTAATCTTATATTAAAAACTTTTATAATCTTTTAAGTTCTTGTCCTCACTAATTAAGATTATGTTATGAATCCAAATGGAAACTGAAATCTTAAGTTGACAATTAGATTTCTGTGATGATCATAGAAAACAATGCAATTATGTCAAACAGTAATTTAAAGCCATCACTTAACATCTCAAAATACATATTAATTAGGCCAGCATATCTTCATTACTTTATTATGTTACATATACTTTACAAAGCCTCCTCTTCCTTAAAATTTTTTTCATCTTAAATTAACATGCATTCCCAAAAGAAGAAAAAAAACCTCCATCTGTTAATTGATACACCTAGAGTATTGACTTAATTATGTTATTTGTAAAAGATATCTTTAACCACTTCACAAGGTAAATATTATGAAATTTCCCACTATTAACATAAATCCAGGAAAAAACTATTGCCACAAGGCGGACCGTAAGGTTTTTAATTGTGTGTTGTCAAATCATTATTTTGATTCCATAAAAAAAAAATTGTAATACCAACAAAATTAGTTGAATAATAAACAAATAAAATAAAATTCAAAACAAAAACCCAATACTTGATATATCATTACGGTTACATAGTACATTCTATATCACAATTAAAATACTTTATCAGGGCACGCAGGACAAGTCTATAATTACTTAGGGAGTCTTCTCACGACTGGTAGTGGGAGGGGTTGTAAAAGGAAGTTTTCCCTTTACCGTATCCACCCTAGAAAAACAAAAAAATAATCATGCATCTGGCATATAAATTTTTCATAGATATTATCACTTATCAAACATCCGTATATCTTAAAATATTTCAACAGGCAGAATGTGGGTTTAAAATTTGCACAAAATAGTGACAAACTTGCTTAAATTTGTGACAAATTTATTTGTTTGTTTGAGAGTTGTTGCAACATACAGTAAATTACAGTAAACATACAGTACCACTTTGTTACGAAAAACATCTTGAAAAATGATTGATGGTAAAAACAATACATTATTTACACAGTTTAATCTTCCTGCACAACTTATTATCCATAAATTCACCAATATAAAAATAGCATTTAGCGTTTACCGTAAGATTTACCATATGTTGCAAAATCTCTCTATAACAAGTTTAAATTACGTTAATCGATGTGAACCTTTTATAAACAACTGAGCATTTCTGTGCACTGTTGGAATTACAAGAAGAGCCTATTCTTAGAGTAAAGAAACAAAAACAAATACATGTATTAATATATTATATGTTGTACCGTTAAAAATAATATTGCAAGAATTTTTTTGTACTTAACTTTTTTTTGTTAAATGCAACAATGACTTTCTACTTTCTATTAATGTATTACAGTTACGGAACTATTCAATGGCTAAGTGATCAAAACGACAATGGTAAGTTCTGTTATAAGCCTCGCCATATAAGTTGACGAATGGCCAAAAACAGCTGGGATTGGCGAGGGGGTACTTTTCCAAAAACATTGAGCTTACTTTACATGTTACTTTTCATGGAACAGCTGATTACCCAATAATTTTAACTGAATGGTACTGCAAATTCATTCGTCAAGTTACGTGGCAAGGCTTATGGGTAAAAGTACAATTTTCAAGCAGCAAATAATATCTGGAGTTTTTTGTGTTACAAGTGGTACTACAAATAAGACACCAATCTTTGGATCTGTATAGGCTGGGTTTCTCATCAGGTCTAAACATAATCTCTCAGCCAACAAGGTCTAGGGTTCAATTCTTACGTAAGCCAGCAGTTTTGTATGTGCTTAGCTGTTTGAGTTCTGCTATCTAGAAGGAACCTAAATAGTTCTTAAAAAGGGGAGTTCTTTAAAAAAGTGATGGCACAGGGCTAAGAATGACAGGATTGAAGGAGTCTGCGGTACAGTGTTTCACACTGTCTCCTGACATTTTCCTTATTTTTTTATTAACATTTTGCACGTTTAAATAATTAAGTGTAATCCAATTAAAACTGGCTGTGACTTCAGATAAATTGAACAAGGCAAGCACAAGCATATTGTGAGTTCTTTTAAATTGAAAAAGCCCAAAGTTATTAGTGAAGCATTTGATGAAAACATACCACATGCAATGAAGTGCAGCAATATATCAGTGAATATTTAGAGTGACGTAAATGACCCAAGCTTTTGTCCCATCTATTTTTTGTAACACAAAATATTGATCATACAGTAGAGTCCTGCTCATCCGAAATCTGCTTATTCTAAACACACTCCATTGGTAAAATATGGATTTTTTCCTAACGTTTAAACAAGAAAATTCAACAATAAAAAAAAATTGTGATAAAAGTTTCAGAAAGGCTTCAATTGTCAAATGAAGCTGTTGAAAGGATTAAAGATGCATATCTTCAAAGCCCGAGAAAGTTACTTTGAAATGCTGAATAATTGAATAATAATTCTGTCTAGTTTTCGCAGCGTTCTTCTTTACTTGACATTCTTCAAGCAAATAATGGAGAACAAGTGGAGGTTAGAGGGTGAAACCATTGTAGAGAAAACTAAAAAATTAAGAGTCATCTTCACCTTTGGGCCAGTAGCCCACTGTTGCGCAGTCGGCAATGTTAACCATACGGCTTTCAATGCAAAACATGGTATTTTATTCCCCTTTTTCGGACGCCGTTTTTCAACCGATTTTCTTTAAACTTGGTAAGTGTTTAGTTGAATAGTTATATTAGGCCCTCCATACCACAAAATTTTGAAAATTTAACAAATATTACAAAGGAAAATCGAGTTAATTTGCACATCACAGAGAGTAATATTTGTTAAATTTTCAAAATTTTGAGGTATTAGGGGCCTAATATAACTATTCAACTAAACACTTACCAAGTTAAAAGAAAATCAGTTGAAAAACGGCGTCCGAAACAGGGGAATAAAATACCATGTTTTAGCATAAAAGCCGTATGGTTAACATTGCAGACATGCCCCTTGAACAATGGGCTACTGGCCCAGGGGTGTAGATGACTTCTTAAGGAATAAGATGTATAAAGTTTGCTTTGTTTCTTTAATAAAGTGTTTATGCCGGTTTATTTTTTATCCATTCTTTTGGGACACACAGTAATATTATTGAATAGGAAGAGTTAAATAAAAAATTATGCGGAAAACCATATTAGGCCTATTACAATCAAATCAGAATAAAATTTAAATTTATAAAAAAATCACTGTTTTCTTAAACCTGGTCAAATAGACTGCATGAAAAGTTTTAAATTCCATGTGAGCGCTGCTCAGTTAGTATCTTTTTTATGAGTACTGTCTTTACGTAAAAACTTTATCAGTCTTATGTTTAGAAAATAGTTTTTGTAAAACACATTTTTATCTAGAGTTACGTTTTACGGTGCTAAAGCTATGTTAATTTTAACTAACTACAAAAAGGATTTAATTAGTTGAAAATTGTTAAGTTAAAAATACCAAATGGTACCACGTTTTTTTGTACAAGGAACTCCTTCAACAGTTTTCAACCGATTTTCATGATTTGATGTCATTGGCATTGGATAGAGCTCAGCGTGAAGATGTTACCAAGTATGTACCTAGAAAATTGGTAAATATCCATTTTTAAAGGAAAGGCCCTAAGAGTCCTTAAAGTTTTTTAATTTTCCCATTTGATTAACATTGGTAAGAAAATCGATAAATTTTCAGTAAATAGCTGTAAAGTGTAAACATTGGACATCAGCGAAAGTACTATCCACCTTTTCACACGAAAGGGGTTATGTTAAACCAAGGCGTGTACCTGGTTAATGAGTTGCATTAAGTATGTATGCGGAGAATATTTAGAACAAAGCTGTGGGCGTTTCCCAAATTGTAGAATTAACTGAGTGGTCTCAAATTAAAGGTTTTGGCAAAAGGGACTACAGAAAAATAATGACATGTCCAAAAAGCTATGAGGAAATGATAATAACGTGAAACGTCCTCCAGAAGAAAAGCATGAAGGTAAAGAACATAACATTAACATCACAACGTCTCTTTTAGTTTGATTTTAAAACGATAACCACATAACGCCAATGATTGAAGACTATCTTTTAATTGCTCATAGCCTATTATATTAAATTTTAAGGTCGCTTCGCTATTCATAAGAAAACCTGCTAGAAGCATCACTGTTTCTTCAACTTATAATTAATTATTTATATTGATGATTTGCTAATCAAGAAAATTGAATAGTTTTATAATCCAAATGCTAATATAGTGTAAACAGTGCTGAACTGTATTGAAAGGAGTTTAATTGTGACATTGGTGCTGGCTGCAGGACACGTTATCAATCTCATTTTCATTATAATGGTTATATTAATAAATTTTTCTTACTCAAATTATGATTTAATGGTTTTAACTTTTTAAAACTTCTGCTTCACTTCAAGATTCGGAGGTAAGTGGTTGAGGACAAAGATTTAGCAAAATATTAAAATAGAAATTAAAATTATTACAAGGAATTATTGGGCTAAGCATTGGTATTCAGCTAAGTTCTAATTCTTACTATTAGAATAATTTGTAAAGGCAGTTGACTAGATGCTTCGGCCCGTAAGCCACTATAGGTATTAGCTACGCAAAAGACTTAAGGTCATCTTGGTAATGATGGCAAAGTGTAGGAATACAAAAAATGTTTACCAAGAGTTGTTATAGAAAATGATAATTTATTTGTTATTGGAAATTAAATGTTTGATCAGTATATTAACTAAATTGCTCGATTTTGAGCAAAATGTACACTGGTTCATAATTAATACGCTTAGGGGTTTATTCTTGTGATTGGATCTTCTCCAAAAATTTTTGACCGATTTTCAAGTTTTTTGGTGTCATTAGATAGGGCCTTGCTTTGTAATTGTTTCCGCCAAAAATTGATGAGAATTAGGCTTCCATAATTATTTAAATTTGAAATTTTCCATTATAATAAAAATGGAATCGAGTTGAGCATTTTAAACATCTGTTAATGTACAGCTGTAAATAAGTGTAATTTTGGGTGATTACTGATAATCACAAAAGGGATTGGTCGGGTGTAATTGATTTAGCAGTAAACGTAACATTTTTAGCAATGACATGTGATAGTGTTATTTGGTCACGTAAAATACAATCTTTAAAGGAATTGAATTAAAACAGCGTAAACAATATAGTATATTTCATAACAAGAGTGGAAAGTGTCTTTTCCGGGCCGAGATCGAGTTTACGCGTGAGGCTTTACCCGAGCGCGGAATTTCGATCAAGGCACGGAATAACACTTTCTACTCGAGTTATGAACGATATTTTTCATCACACTGTAGATAATTAATAATAGTAATTAATTAAATAATGCAAGTTTAAGAAACCACCTATGGATGCTCAATTGATTTCCGCAGTACAATGAAAACAGTGATTCTGTTTTACACAGCTGATTACATTATTGAGAACAGCTGATTTAGGGAATAATATACTCTTAGCACTGCTAGCGCTACTTGTGTCAGTAATCATAACTAATTACTAGTGTGGGAAAATCAACAGCTGATTTTCCCTCTCTAGAGAGGGAAAACGGTTTTTCTACACTCTCAGCTGGTGATGAATATAGCTGTTTCCCGTACAGTGTGATGAAAAAGAGTATTTTTATTAAGTTTTTTATCAATATATAAACTAAGTTGCTAAATTTTGAGTAACGTGTACACACACTAGTATGTGTTTATTTTGTGTTTATTTTGTGTTTATGCCAGTGGCATTTTTTAACGTTTTGACGGGGAACGGTCCAAACTCCCCGTATGCTACAATTTATTACAATTTGATGGTCAATTTTTGTTGAGGGTTAAATCTTATTCTAGTAATTTTTCTTTAGTTTTTTTTAACACTGTTATATTCTAAATGAATGTATAAATAAAGAATACTGTATTTTGTCTTTTGTTGATTGACCATCTTGCTTTCTATTGCGAGCAAACTAAGGGAATAAATGGTATCTTAATGAGAAACATTGTTTTATATTGATTCAAAACTAAAACAATTTACTAAGGTTTTTCATGTTGTTGGTTAAATAAAAACAACCATAAGTAAAAAAATATAGTTCATAACCTGGACTTAGTACCTCGGTCCTAAAATTTGCCGTCGTAAAATAATTGTCACTTTATAGCCTAGTGACAAAATATCCTGTTATGACATGCATGAAAATACTAGTTATGATATGATACTTGGTAAACCAAACGAGTGAAGTTCAACTCATTTAAGTATAATGTTTCCTGTTGATCACACTCCAAAACAGTTTTGGCAGCTTCCAACATTCTCAGTTTTTGTTCTCCTTCTGACTGTTTGATGTGGCCCCTGTGTTAGGCTTAGCATCTATGGATACATAATTATGACTTAACGCTCCCATCATAATATTCCTGACAAACAGACTGAAAATAAACGGTATCAGATAACTGACACGTACTTTCTCCCAAAAATAGAAAAAAGGCATTAAAAACCTCCACAGAACAATGTCTTGATGGCTCAGTCGGATAGCTACCAGCTGAGCAGCACTAGTTTGACTTTACGCCCACTTGTGATCTTTAGCAATGTACTTACTGCATTAACCCCTAAACGAAAGATTGAATTTTCCCTGCCAGGATCAATTTTGTAAATGGGCCCATGGGTCAAGAGGTTTTAAGTTTGTTGGGTGCAGGCAAAAGAAAAATAATAAATTTTGGGCCAATGGAATACTTTCGAATGGCAGTTGATTACATTTATATTTTATACAATGCGGGTTCTCTTATTAACGATCGGAAATGAACACAATAAAATTATACAGTTAGTTCTGTCATTGCCATGTTGCGAATGTGCGTGTCAAATCATTGAATGCCTATGAAATTAGGGTATTTTTATTTGGTGATTCATATTGAATGGGGAGGGAGGGGCAAATATCTATTGGGCCCATAGCGCATCACGTACAAACCACGGGCCTGTTCTCTGCAACGACTTGATATAAAGCAATTATTTAAAATACTGGATTTTTTTAAATTCAATAAATTGATATTTTAACACTGTAAGCTCTATAACTTTCTTGAACGTGAGTTTTGTCAAAGATATGGGTGGTGTCATTTTATTCGACTTGTTATCCGTGGTAAATCACATTTTTATAAAAATCGTTTTATGTGTTTTTAAGAAATTTGGAATCAAGAATATTTATTTGTGATGAAACTATACAAATAGCATTAAAAAATAGTCTGTTGGTTGTTGGTTTTTCATGTTTGTTGGGGGTAAATAGCTCTTGAAGCTAAAAAAAAAAATAATAATAAAATGCCTGGAATTATTGTTGATTGGGACACCTACATACCAAATTTCATTAAAATTGGCCCATTAGGGCCTTCTCTAGGTCTGTTAACATCTAGACACACACAGACAGACATCACTCCGAAAACTACTTTTTTAGGCTCAGGGAGCACCAAAACGAATAAATTCATCAACCAATCAAATTAAATAATTTGACAAAAACAATACTTTCTCCATATCCATATAAATAAAATTGTATTCTCTATCAAAAGTGCATTACATCCCAGATATTCTTGGAATACACAAGTGCAAAGACTGTGGAAACTACATTAAATTGAACCAGAGCCTTATTCTTTCAGCAAGATGAAGAGCCCTTTCTCATTGCTCGGCACTAGTGAAACAAGTTCTACACTTGTGTGTTTTGGTTTATTTCTGTGGGCAATTACAATTGGAGTTTGTTTACCATTTTAAATAGAACAAGAGTTTAGAGGTTTACTGGAGTTCAGTGGCGTATACTATTTACTTTGCCAATGGTACTTTCTTCAGGTCTTTATTATATCTGGTCTTTGTGTTTTACCGTGTTCATTTAAAAAGTGTATACTTCACTTTGAATAACTCTATATTACAGTGCGGTTGGAAAAGTAAAATAAATGGATATTCCGTGTATCAGTTTTAAGCAAAGTTATATCCCCAATTTCAGAAAGTCACAGAAACTCTACTATGGTTTGTATCCCAAAGTGGGTGTGTTTTCCATTACTTGCTAAGGACAAACCTACATCAAATAAGCAGTCTATGTGGCAACGGTGGCTACAACAGGAAACATTGATACTGTGTTGCACGTGTGAGGTTAGGTTAGTTGGACTACTCACCGAGCGATGCCCAGGCCCAGTCGGCCGGCGGCTCATGTAAAACGTCACCTCACGAGAGAGAGAGCTGGCCGAACTGCTACGGGACAACTACAGCAGCACAACACAAACCTCCTCAGGAACCATGTGAGAGAGAAAGAGAGAGAGAGATGGAAAGGTGGGAGCAGGGTGACGAGGATGCAAAGCTCTCATCTCTCAAATGCACAGTTATGACTCTCATCCGACTCTGTTTAAAAATGCGGATGGTTTTGCCTGCCATATATATGAGAGGATTTTCAGATTAATCACACAATATCAGCAATAAAAGCATTTTTTCTCATCCTAGAACATTTCATTACCAAATTCCAAAAGGTTTTCCGAATAAGTTTCTTTCTCTTCGTTTCTACACACAGGTTAAAAAATCTATTAATTACTAGCTACACTAATAAAATACAGTTTTTTTCTTTTTTTTATATTTATGATTTTTGATTGTCAGTAATGTCTTATATGCGGCATTTTGTTGTTAATAATATTGAATTTGTTTAATGTTTATGTTTAATGTATTTTAATGTTTATTTGAAATGATTTTCATGGAATGGAATTAAACTATTTCTAGATTATATTTTAAGGTTGGTTTTTGGATAGAGCTAATTGCCTAGTGAGGATCATTAATGATGGATAGGACAAGCAAGCAGGCTTACCTTGGAGTAGTGATTTTCAGCCTTTTTTTAAACATGCGAACCCCTAACCCAAAATGTTTTATAAATTGCACGCCCAAACCTCTCCGAACTAAGAGTAATACCAATGAATAAGATACTGCGTATTGAAATATCCAGTTTTATTTGAGAATTCTTTAAATAACTGCAAAACATTTTATAATTATATCTATGAAAAAATATATATATATAAATAATTATGGGATTGGACAGTAACATTACATTTCGATATTTAATCATAACTTTATGTTTATTTGCCTAAAGCTTTACAAGGTTTTTTTGGTTTTAAGGTTCCGTGAGTGTTTTCAATTAGGCATACCTTTTTTGCCATTGAAAGGTTCTTTAATATACTTGGGAGTTATTTATTAGAACAGATCTTATCAATATTTATTTTCTTCTTGAATATGTTGAAAAGAATTATCATAGATAAAATATATCAAGAACAATATAAATTTACTTCGTAAAATTACTTTGATCGATTGTACAAAGTCATAGACATAAGAAAGGTTTAACAACCGGCCTGGCAGACGCAATTCGTGAAGTAGTAAGCATCCACCACAAACCACGAAGTCACTATGATAGTTCCCCACTATTACCTAAACTTTATAGTGTACTTTAAATAGTGAATATTCTTTGATTGTAAAAATAAATATAATTAAACTTGAAGGTTCTGTCATGTAATGTATTTTGTTCATAATTGGAAATCTAGATAAAGTGTTATGAATATTTATAAGTTATTTAAAAACTACACTTTTGAAATATCTGCCATTATAAATTTGTCTTTTGCGAACCCCTATGGCTCTCTACAAATCCCTCGCGACCGTCAGAGGTCCTAGATTGAGAAATATCTATCTTAGAGTAAAAGTTGACATGAAAAGAAAGGTTCAGTGGCTTGGAATATTCAAGCTTTTATTTGTTGAGTAAATTTTTTGCCTTAGCTTTCTTAGTGACCCAAACTAAAAAAACTCATAATGTTGATTAATCCTGCTTGTGTTATTTATCATTGTTGATCCTCACTAGTTTATATTTTGGTTTGTTTGAACTGGCCCTTTCTTGCTCCTCTGAGGCAATTTTCTATGATAAACTGTCAAAACTGCACTTCTGAATGCCTGTACTTCACAACAGAAAAATAAGAGAAGGGAAATTTCACTTTAATGATATTGGAACAAGCTCATATCCTTTGTTCAAGCAGCTCACACAACAGTTCTGTTGATTTATCTGTTAAATTGCGGCTCTTTGTTATATATTTATTTGTTGAACTTACTTGATCAATAAAACACCTATTTAGTAAAAATATGTGAAGGTCTGAAGGTTGACATAGGAAAGCCAGGGGGGCAGATCTCTGATGTTTCGAAATGGAAACTTGTCTAAGGCGATTCTGGGAATTTTTTTGTAAATCAAAGCTTTGCATCCTCTTAATAGGAGAGATGATTAATGACTACATAAGCACACCAAAGTTCCAAGTAAATGTGGCAACAGAAAATAATTTTTCAATATTATAAATAATTAATTACTTTGTTATAAAATCAATCAAGGCAAAAATCACAATAAGTAACACTACCAAAATAAAAAATGTGACAAAAATAACATTAAAACTGGTTAAAACAATGCTTTTAAATCAAAATTTTTGTTGGATAACTAGTTTAAGTATTCATTGCTGCAAGCTCTGACTCCAGCCCAGCAAGCCCAAAGGCCACCAACCTTGCAATGATGTTATAAAACACAAAAATTAAGTGACAAACTGTAAAACTATTCACACAAAACAAATCACAGTTACTTCAATGTTCTTAGTGATCTTGTTGTGCAATAAAAAATTACTGACATCTAAGATTATACTTATCCAAGATATTTTCTTGAGAGACTGGATCAACCCCCCTCCCCATTGGTTTGATGATGATTAAAGTAGAAAACTTGTTGGTTCAAGAATGCTGAAACACCTCATGGACAAACCCAATCTATCTTGACACTAGGGTGCCTTCATATGACAGAATGATTTATTCATCTACAGGAGCTTTGGGAGAATTGCATTTCACATGTGTCACAAATCCTTTAGTATTAAAAATATAGTTTCAAGAATATTATATAATAAATAATAAAAATAATAATAAAATATTTTATTATCACAAAAAATAACAGAATCAAATTAAAATCGTTCTAAGGTTAAAGTGATCAAGTAAGAAATATAAAACAACATAAAGAAAGGCCCATATGCATAGAAAATAGCATACACCAATAAACCCCAACACACTCCAACACTTGATCTGTTAAAAAAGTTAAACAAACACCAAATGCAAAAGCCCACAGAAGGAAACCACAGCACACTTGAATATTTACAAAATTTGTCTATGAAAAAAAAAAAAAATAAAATAAAAAATGTAAGCTAAACATAAGTGAAAAAAATCTTTGAAATATGAATTGTATGAAGAATAAAAATAAAGAATATTTTATAAAATTGTATAGTAAATAAAGATTATCTTAAATTCTACTTTTTAAACCACAAAAGCCATTCAAATGGTTCTATCACACTACAAAAATTCATAAGGAAAGTCACTGATAGTAAATAAATCATGTTTTTTTTACTTCTCTTACACTAATGCTGAATGTGGACATGCTTGTATGCTCAAAGCAAGATGTAAAAATGTGCAAACGATGCATATAAAACCATATAATAACACTTATATCAAACATAAAATTAATTTTCAAATCTTTATGCAAAAACATCATCTAATTCTTCAAACATGCTTGGAAAAAACTTATAAACCAAATATTATAAGATAGTCTCCAGACCAGTTTTCTTCCTTAAAAGTGAGTCATTTATTTTTAAGCAGAATGATATTTGTGTTAAAAATGTGTGCCTGCCTGAGAAAAGATGTTGGAAAATGATAGATTTGATTATGGACTTAATAATACTAAAGAGTAAGATGCGTTTCCCTCTAAAAATGTTGGAGAAGAATTTATTGATGTGTAGAAGAGTTACTGTAGAAGATTACAAAAATTACATTTTTACCTCTTCTACTAAACCCTGTGGGGTATTTGGGTAAAAAATTCACTCCATGCATTGAAGTACTAAGCAATGCCTTGTTCTATGAAAGAGACATATCCAATTTAACTTACAACAACTTAATAGTCCAGATTGAAATTGGTTAGCAAAAACTTATCACACAACTAAAATATATAATTTTGAAGTAAAATAAAAATATTAATCTAAAGGATGTAGATTATTTTAATTTTTTTTTTAGGCAAATTATCAAATACAGAAGCCTCAACTTCAGATCTCTCTGTTATTAAAATTTATTGTTGATCTATCAACAATTGCACAAAAATTGGAAAATACTGTTTTATACCCTGTTTAAAGTTAATGTGCGGTCATTTCCTACCTCAAGGAAAATTACTTAAATACCTTCCCGAATTACCTTATTCTCTTTACAATTAGATGTTATTTTAATTTCGCTTTTGGAATTCAGAGTAGAAAATAGCGTTGATGATTGTGTTACTTCCCCTATTAGCGCTCTCCGTTATTAGCAAGCGCTTCTTTTTACATATCAGACATCAAAATGTTTTGACAAAAAAGCAAAACATTGGCATAAACAGCGGTAATAAGTCTCAGTAATTGTGATTGTTTGGATTCTTGGCAGTAGGACTAATGAAAAAAAGGGGAATTGAAATCTGCATTTCCGCCGCACATTTATTTTCAACAGGGTGTAAAACTCATTAGTTTTCGTTGTGAGCAGTAAAGTGTGGTCAATATTTTTTTCATCTGCTCAAAAATGTATATTTTAACAATGTTATCAAGGGGAACATGTTAGTCCAGCGGTTCCCAAACTGTGCGCCGCGGCGCCCCGGTGCGCCGCGAGCTAGTGCCAGGTGCCCTACCAAAAAGGCCTACTACAAAACTTTGCGATGGCCGTTGATTTTTCCCGTGCAAACCCACTTGTCCGTCGCCGGCATCTGTCAGAAACGGTGCTAAATAAAGCAGTTGCAATGCAGAGTTCGTCGGACGATGAGTTGTTTGTGATAGCCGCGGCGTGTGGTCATGAAGAGGAAAGATTAAAGAGAAGGAAGCATAACTTTTGGATTCATGAAATTTAAAAAAAAAAGAAAAGAATATGGCGAATTTCACAATTTGTTTGAAGATTTGAAGAAAGACGACGTGAAATTCTTTTCGTACTTTCTTATGTCATAGAAGAAGTTTTATGAGTTGCTTCAGCTACTGGAGTTCCCCGAGAAACACAGTAAATTCCATAAACATTTAATCATCCGTGCTCATTGTACGGAGCTTTTATGGCACTGTCGATGTAACCACAATGAAGGTTGGAAGTCGACTGCAAAATCTGACGGGTCCGCCGGGTCCACCGGCCGGCGAAAATGCCTCCAAGAGCAATGGTCGCCACCGGTGACGGACGGTGACGGTACGGAGCCGTGCCTGACGGGTATAGTGGGTTACCGCCCATTTAAATCAATGCAAAGCAATGTTGTCGGGACTCGCCGGTGCCGGACGGTGACGGACCCCGACGGGCTAGAGTGGGTTTCCTGCTTTAAGCAGGAAACCTGGTTAAAGGGAATGGTGTGTTTATGGGTTTCTTTAAGCAGGAAACCCACTAGCCCGGCGGCCACCGTCACCGTCGGCGGCCGGCTAGTCCCGACAACATTGCTTTGCATTGATTTAAATGGGCGGTAACCCACTATACCCGTCAGGCACGGCTCCGTACCGTCACCGTCCGTCACCAGCGGCAACCATTGCTCTTGGGGGCATTTTCGCCGGCCGGCGGACCCGTCAAATTTTGCAGTCGACTTCCAACCTTCATTGTGGCTACATCGACAGTGCCGTAAAAGCTGCGTACAATGAGTACGGATGAAATGTAGAAGGAATTTACTGTGTTTCTCGGGGAACTCCAGTAGCTCAAGCAACTCATAAAACTTCTTCTGTGACATTCGAAAGTACAAAAAGAATTTGGCGTCGTCTTTTTTTCAAATCTTCAAACAAATAGCGAAATTCGCCGTATTCTTTTCTTCTCTTGAAAATTTCATGAACCCAGAACTTATGCTTCTTTCTCCTCTTCATGACCACACGCCACGGCTATCACAAACAACTCATCGTCCGACGAACTCTCCATTGCAACTGCTGTATTTAGCACCGTTTCTGCCGGAGCTTGACTTGCCGGCGACGGACAAGTGGGTTTTCGCGGGAAAAATCGACGGCAATCGCCGGGCTCGCCGGTCGCCGCCGGTGCCGGACGGTGACGGTGGCCGCCGGGCTAGTGGGTTTCCTGCTTTAATCTGTGAGAAATGTTTAAGATCCTGAATTCTGTATTATAGTAACAATCTTATTTAAAGAGCTATGTAAGAATATATTAACAGTTAACTGTTTAAAAGATAAATTTAAAATGTAATTGTAATGTAATACAATGCAAAATGGTTCAATTATTTTAAGTGCGCCGCCAAGCCATGTTTGTACTGAAAGGGAGCCATGGGTTAAAAAAGTTTGGGAACCACTGTGTTAGTCTGTGAAGGTGTCCACACACAATATTTCGTACCAAAATCCAAAATCTTCAGAGAGCCTGACTTTGTGTGGGCCAAACCAGAAGCCTAGAACATTAATATTTAAATAGTTATACTATACTGAAAACCATAAATTGGTCAATCTTAAAATTGTGGGAAGAAATCTGCAAATATTTCATAAGGATTTTCCACCTTTGAGATTCAAAGTTTGTATTCTTTTTTATCAAACAGAGTGGAATTAGTAATTGTTACTTTAGAAGAAAGTCCTTACTAATGTATACACAAAACTTTAATAAAAAATGTTCTAATTAATGTTTTAGTTATTGTTTTATTAAAAATCTACATACATAATATGTGAAACAATTTTTTTCTAATGCAACTTCTTCTTTGATTCTTCACCAATCTCAACAATTAAGGCCCATAATATACAAGGACACCATGTACGGCTACTCGATTAACATAGAACCAAACATGTTTTGCTATCACATTAGCGGAACACCGTGTCCAGCACTGTGATAATTGTGTAAATTGGTGTCTCAGAAGGGTGGCTGAGATGCGTTGTTAAGAGTCTTCGGACACTTAATCAACAAAGAATCCAATGGGAGTTATTACACTAGGATGCTGTGTCCCAAGACACTTTTCTGCTTGTTGCAGTTTATTCAGTTTGCTCAGTTCTCATAGATAAATAATCATTTTGCCACTTTATAACCAAAACAAATATTTCGAATAGATGGTAAATATATATAGGCCTACTCATTTTTACTTTTTGACTTTATTTACTTGAATATCTTTATATATTCACAATTTTTTAGACGCAAACCTTTTTAAGAGGTTTATTGAGCAGTAAAACGAATAGGCCTAAATTATTAAATTATCAAATGGCCATGGAATAATTTTGATAAACTTTTTTAAATGTATTATTAATGTGCTATTAATATAATAGAAGTAAACCCAATAAAGACTTCAGTAAAGATATATTAATAAATTTCTTGAATAATTTATCAGCCATATAATTTCTATCCGCTTTTCCAATTTTGCAACTAAAGTAAAAATACAGTGTGTCCCTGAACTCTCCTCTCTACCCTCCTTTTCATGTATTATTCCTGGACCAAAGACAAGCTAAATTATCATATTTAAAATTTCCAAAACTCCATAGTTACCCGTACAGCCGCCATTTTGTATTTTTTATGGAATAATTTTTTATTTAAGAACAGCTTATCGTAATATGTTTAAATTTGGTACACAGCTTTTTAAAGTAAAGACTTAACTGTCAAAAAATAATCAACTTTCTATCATTCATATTTTTTAAATGGCGGTTGGTTAAAATTTTTCTTATGTTTTTTTTTTAATTTAATTTAAAAGCCAACGATGTAAAAATTATGAAAATTGGTTCATAAATAAGCGAGATAGAGCGATTGAGCTGAAGCTAATCATGGTTGTACCGCTTGCCCGGGAGCAGTTTTGGTATGAAATCCATTGTTGACCTGGCGCCGCAACCACGCTTTTCGTCCGGAAACCCGCTCAGATGTGTGACTATTTGTATTAAAATCCCTCTATCTCGCTTATTCATGAACCAATTTCCATAATTTGTACATCGTTGGATTTTAAATTAAATTTTCCAAAAAACACATAAAACATAAATTTTGCTACTTTATTTAGTTTTTAAGCATTTTAAGGTTAAAGATTTTAAACAGCCATTTTAAAAACATGAATGATGAAAAGTTGATTATTTTTTTCCAGCTAGGTCTTTACTCCAAATGGCTGTGTACCAAATTTCAACGTATTACGTCAAGCCGTTCTTAAACTAATAATTATTCTCTATAAAAATACAAAATGGCGGTTGTACAGGTAACTATGGAGTTTTGGACATTTTAAATATGATATTTTGGCTTGTCTTTGGTCCAGGAATAATATACCTAAAAAGGAGGGTAGAGAGTTCAGGAACATCCTATTTGCTTATTTTTATTATTATCATCAATATGTTTTCATACAACATCAGGGTTAAAGTGTTTATGAATATTTTCTAATGACTCTAGAAAGAACAATCCTGAACTAAATTTTGGAATGGAAAAAATCTTCTATTTTAAAAAAAATCTCCCTTAAAACACCATTCATTTAAAAATTAATAACTGGTTTCACCTGTGGAAACTGATAATTAGGTAATTATTTATATACTAACTGTCTCAGTTCCAATACCTTCCATACGTGTGTAACTAACTATTTGGGTCCTTAATATGAATAAACAACCAACATTAAAGCCTGCTCACCCTTTTTGAGTAAAGAATAGACATTACTGATAAGCAAAGAGCTAACTGATAACAGCAGCTTTGTCATTCCTGCTAGTGATGGCTACCTGTGCAGAGGGACCAATAGTTTGTGACCGTTGTGAATTTTCATTGATAACAACCAATCCAAAATTGCTACTGATGACAACAGCAGTGGTGACTCTGTCTCTGATTATTAAGGTAACCTAACCTTCGTAGTTAACTACAACAGTTTAGGCTGAGCGAATTTAATATTGTTTGTTTATTAATATATAGGACCCAAATATTTAGTAACAGAAGTATGGAAGATATTGGAGCTGAGGCAGTTTATGTAAACAATTACTGATAACTGAACTAACTTAATCCCATTTCAGAATTAATTCTATCACTACTCTTTTTCCTAAAAGTTTAACTGTAACTTTTTTACTACAAAATTGTCGTAACAAATCTACAAAAACATTTCTATGACCCAGTAGGCCTTGGCTTTTTCCAACTTTATATAAGCATGTACAAATACTGTAAGCCTTTGCAAATGTTTGAAAGTGCTAGAAACAAATTGCCAATGACGTGCTTCTAACAGCATTCAACATTGACATGGTAAAAAAAAGAAAAATAGCGTATTCCCTATAGGGAAATTCGCTAAAAAGGACTTGAAAACAATTATGAAAAACCTGTGTCCTCTATGTATTGAATAGGTTCCTGAGTCATCATAAACCAATAATAACCAAATCTACAACATCTATTGTACTAAGACAAATAAAAATGTACACATATTATAAAACAAAAATATTTACTGATAACAATACTGTTTCTATAATGATTTACAATATATCAACCACGTCCAAGCTCTTGGAGCAATATTAAAATACAAGTGCATAAAACAACAAGCGACGTAAAGTGCTGCAGCAAAGCAGTCGTGATACGAAGCGGACATTTAGTAACGTCACAACACTCACATATTATTGTGATTCTCCATCCGCCCCCAGCTGCTCGAAAAGCAAATCAATCAATAAACAATCAGATAAACGGAGACTAAAAGCAAAAAGCTCACCTAGAAAATTTGTGAGACTTCAAAAAGTAAAATTGTAACTTGAAAGGAAGTATTGTGAGTAATGTCTTCTAGTTTAAATTATCTTTTGAAAATTAGTAAGAAGCCCCTAAACATGAGTGTACTCCTATAATACAGAGACTATAGATTAATCACTGCCAGAATAAATATTTTAAAAGTTACAGTGTAGCTCCCTTCATTGTGCAATACATTAATAATTAGTAAAAATACAGGTTCTTAAAAAATATAATAATTAAACCACATTAAAATATACTGTAACATGTAATAAAATTAGAGAAACACTAGTCAAACAAATTATATTAAAACAATTTTAATTAACATTCATACATTCCTTGAAAATATTTTGACATTTTCAGAAACAAGAAAGAGAGACCTTGTCTTGAACACAAAAATATTGTTAGCTACATATACTTTAAAGTTAGTAAGACAGTTTTCAGGAAGAAGAATAATTATTCACATTAGATAATCTTAGTAGGAAACATAGTAGATAAGGTAAACTTTCTTGAAGATTGGTTATCCATCCAAATCATGATAATTTATTGAAATTTTAGTTTTTATAATCTTAAAAATATTGCTCAGTATGTTAAACTTGCAGAAGAATGCCGGCCAAATATTTAAAATTTTCAAACATTAATATAATTTAGAGCCATTATTTCTGTTTTTTTTTCTTTTTTTTAAGGGGTTGGCAGACCTATTTTTTCCTTACTTTGCCCCGACCACATAGACTATTGATCTATGCGTAGATTGTATTAGACAAAGTAAGGGGGTGAGCTGCTCAGGACAAGATGAACGGTAATAATTAAAGTCACAGGCAGAACGCGGATTTGAACCCACGACATAGCTGCCATGGTCCTGAAGTCCGGTGTGCTAACCACTACGCCACCAACTCACCTAATTATTTCATACTTTCTTAAGCGTATAAATCTTACAAATTTCAAATATCTCCATCTTTTTTCACAAATTAACACAACTAACAATGGTGATGAGCCTTGACACCTATACACTGGGTGTATAGGTGTTCAACCCCCTCCCCCAAAATTAGGGTTT
The DNA here is from genome assembly GCA_030545055.2 of Neoaliturus tenellus. Classification (NCBI taxonomy): domain Eukaryota; kingdom Metazoa; phylum Arthropoda; class Insecta; order Hemiptera; family Cicadellidae; genus Neoaliturus; species Neoaliturus tenellus. The sequence continues at coordinate 143,311,746 of CM061532.1, read as the reverse complement.
TGGGGGCAAGTCAAAATTTTTAAATGGTAACCTCCCATTTTTATGTTTAATTTAGCTTGTATGCGTAATTTAATGACCTTTTTTTTCTTTGACATTTTTTATAAACCTAATAATTAGGGAGCTAGGGGTAATCTAAGTTCATTTTTAGTCCCATAAGAATAACTTGAGCAAACTTTCATTGCCTGTGTCTCCATAACTATCTAGGAAAATAAAACATAAGAAAAAAATTTTTTTTGCCATTTTAAAAACATTTATTTTATAATAACATCAAATTTATATGAATTTTATTTATTTGTATGCCATATGCACACTCGTACACTTTCTAGAGTGTATTTATGCATGAATGGTAATTTTCACCATCAAAATGTTCAACGTCATTTTAGGACATTTTCATTCTTAAGTATTTTTTGTTTTACAGTATGGTTTTAGAGATACGTGCAATGAAAGTTTGCCCCAATAAACTTCAATTGCTCTTAACTCGATAACTATTAAGTTTAGAGAAAAAAAATAAATAAATAAAAAGGTCTTTAAATTATGAATACAATTTAATTTTGACATAAAAATGGGTGTTACCATTTAAAAGTTTTAACTTCCAACCCAAAAACCCCAATTTTTGAGGAGGGGGTTGAAATTTTTCACACATCAAAAGTTTCCCCTTTTGATCACTAAGAAATCTCCAGAAGACAATCTCCTTATTTGCAGCTGTTAAAAAATTGCAGAAAGAAACGGACTTTTGGGACACACGGTATATTAAATTTGATGTATTTGGCTATTTTAAGATCCGTTGCTCCATATAGAAACAACCCACTTATAGGGAGTTCATTCAGAGTTCAACGTTCTTGGGTGATTTGCTGCTACGAAGACAACTTTGCTGTGACAAAATGTATTAGTGCAAATACATTTTGAGACACCTTGAGCATTATCGCAGCTAATATTTTATTTTATACGCACATACCACCTCCCAAACTACCATAATTGGTGGTCAACTGACTGCATTATACATTGAAGCAGTATAAAAGGGTTTTCCATTATTATTTTACTTTGGAAGAAGTTCCATGTTGGTTAGTTCTAGTTGGTGATTTCTTATGGTTCAGATCTAAAATCTCAGCCCCTTGACTACTGCAGTAGAAGGGGGGCTTATGTCCTGCTTGGTGCTTGCAAACATCTTGGAATCATCTTATCTTGTAAATGAAGCTATGATTTTTTACAAATGTAAAACTGATAATGGGAATGGGCAAGCACTGGAACCACAAAATAATATGTTCATCAAGTCAAAAATATATTTTTAAATACTCACTTGAGCAGCACCATGAGCCAAAAGCTCTTTATAAACTAAGGGTGATCGATTTAAGCGTACCAGCTGTTTTACTTGAAAATCATAAGTGATATTGAAAAAAGTTAAGTTAAAAAGTTGAAAGTACCGTAACCGAAGAGTACTTTTGGTTCTGCATATTATGGCAAATTCAATTTCTTAAAAAATGCACCATTTTTCCAATATGGCGGCAAAATAAAAAAATTTTAATACTAACATCCTATTATAATGGCATTTTTTTTTTGGATTCTACCATAATTTTAAAACCATTTTATTTTATGCTCTGAAATTTGTTCTAAACCTAACAAATGGTTAAGGAGCTAGAGGCAATTTTAATTCATTTTTAGGCCCTTGATAATAACATAGGAAAACTTTAATTGTCTATGTCTCCAAAACCATTCAGTAAAATAAAAGTACCTAAAAATATAAGGGTTCTAAAATTATGTTTCAAGAAAATATCATTCATAAAAATTACATTCAAGCACTAATAAATAATTGATTTCCATGATGGCGCACAAAAAATAAAATATGTAAAATTTTGATGTCATTTTGATACATACATACATATATATATACTAAAACATTATTTGAAGAAATTTTTATTCTCAATAATTTTTTATTTTACTGAATGGTTTCAGAGTTGTAATCAATTAAAGTTTGCCCCATATTATCCTATAGGATTAAAAATGAATTTCAATTGCCACTAGTTTCTTTAATGTGAGGTTTGGAACGAATGTCAAAGAATAAAAAGGTTTTAAAATTATGTGTAGAATCCAAAATGACATAATGATAGAGGGTTCGTATTTAAAATCTAAGTTGGCCACCATATTAAAAAAATTGCAGACTTAAAAAAAAAAAAATTTAAATCACCATAAAATGCAGAACCAAAAGTCCACTGGAGTTACAGTTTAACATTTTTCAATATCATTTACAGTTTTCAAGTAAAACAGCTGGCACGCTTATATCAATCGCTCTTGTAGACAGAACTTCTATCATATTAGAAAACCATGTGGGGTCGATCAAAAAGGCCCAGTATGGAGCGGGGGACTCTCAATTGCAGTCTTGGAATTTCCTGCCCATGATAAGTTAGTGAATAATATAGTAGTCTAAAACACAACCATCACTTGATGAGTACTTAAGCAACTTTATGCACTTCCTAACCAATGACAAAAAAATATTCTACTAGGTATTTTTAATTTTCTAGCATTTTTGCCTCTTTCAATACTTCTACGTATCTTTCGGTGCCATTCAAATCTATTGACACAACCATAAGGAATATCAGTTCTTAAATGCTGTCACCCACTAGAATACAACTTCTGTGATAAAACAACCGCTTTGCATATAAGTAAGGCAAAGCAAGTTTATTTGCTAAGTGCATTGAAAACAGAACATACCGGGGGCAGCTGATCGTCGGGTTTGTTGGTTGCAGGCTCGAAGCTGACCGGTCCAGAGGGACTGAGGAAGTCAACCGGAGCGTTGTCATTACCAGACACTGGAACATTGTCCAATAATCAGTATAAACTTTCACTTATATGAAAATTAGAAAATACAGTAAGGTAAAAATAGTTGAAGGTGGGCAAGTAGTATTAGGTAGGTGGGGTTGAATATACTACCCCACATGGTGAGTCAGTGTAGGCTACCTGTACATAAACAAATATTTTAAAATTATTAAAAAGTAATATTTTAATAAATTGCATTAAACTTCGAACTGAACTGGGATTTACAAAGCAAAAATAATTTAACAAGTGAGGGAGACACAATGATATAATATTCTAGAAATGTAAACTACCAAAATATTTTGAATAATTCTAACCTGGTGCTGGTATGAAGAAGTTGGTCACGGGAGCTTGTGGCATGGGAGCAAACGACTGAGGGTTTCCCGCAGAGACAGGCTTCTTACTGGATGCCATGACGTCCACATAGTTAGACTTCATACCTAAAAACGAAGGATTAAAAAATCATTATTACTTATAATTTGAACTACTCTCAGATGGTTTATTACAATAGTTACAATGAAGATAAAATGAGAGTTTGTTGTCAAAAAAATTTCACTTCTGGGCGGATGACATCCGCCTGCTGTTCCAAGAAATTACACTCCCCACTATAACTTTCAATTAGTTGATGTACTAATCCTACATTATTAAATTATGGCTCATGCTTTTTGTCTTACATAGACGAATAAAAGATAACTTGAATCACTGTTCTAAGGCATACTTTTTGTTTAACCCTTTTTGTTTTTATTTTGAAACGTGGTTAAAAAGAAATTTATGAAATGAATGTAAACTGATATAAGATTTTTTATTCTTATAAAATGTGTTCCAAGCCATAGATAGTATTTTACAAGCATATTAACAGATTCATATGATTGTCTCATGACAAATTTTAATGAGAATGAGAATGAGAACTTTATTCAGCCAGAAAATATTTCATACAAATACATTGGCACGTCAATATTACTTTGATACATAAATAGTCTATGAGCTAGAACAATATCTGCAGGGACATTCACACTCAAATCATTGATGGCCACCAAAAACAACAAAGGCCCGAGTACCGAGCCTTGAGGTACTAATGAATGGTCAACCTGCAAAAATTACGTGTTTGCCACTTAGTGAATACAGTACACTCATGTTCATCCAATTCGGTGACTTTGAACTCCGCTTCATCAAAACTGATAATCTGGAAATTATTACACTTTTTTTCTTGAAAAAAATTTATACGCTTTAATCTCAATTTGTCATACCTCCAAAACAGTAGTGTATCACATGTTGCAACAATTATTACGAGGCGCTTTTCATAACCTGCATCTCTCAATATGATTGCCAAGGCCGTGGACTAAGTATTAGTGCTCAAAGAAGTAGGAGGGATGAAATCCCCTAGGAAGAGGGGGGATAGGAAGTAAACATCCGCTTCTTTAACTGTCTGTCTTTCTGGCATGAGAGTGCACCTGTGTTACGTGGAATGTCAATTGACTGTTGAAGATGAATGAAAAGAGGAAAAAGGTTTATGTGTTTATCGAGGATAAACTTAAAGCTATTAAAAGAATCGATTCCGGTGAGTCATCAAGAAAGATTGTTATGGAATATGGAGTGTAGACGGTATGGGTATCTTTACTTCCTATGTTGTTTTTCAATCCTATAAGTTCATTATTGCCTTGTTCAAAGGCAATAATGAACAATAATGATATTTTCAGAAAATCTCTTGTGTTATCTCACCAACAATTAATTATGAATACTACATACATTACATAATTGGTCTCTGTGACAGCGAAAAGATGACTCACTGCAGACTCCACTTCAACAAAATTAAACTATATCCAAATTGGCCGTCCGCCACATCAGTTCCAATGAACGAGATCTGAATCAGTTCCAATGTACTGTACCATCTACATGCTTATTTATTAAAAAATCCATGAATGTGTGGTGTAATGTCTGAATGTTACAGTTAAAGATTTTTTACTTGCCCTTTTAGTTTTGTACGCAATAAACCAAGTGATATAAAGTTGACTCACTTTTTCCCCTTTGCAGCTTGTACTTGTTGGTAGCCGCAGCAGGCGGTGGCAGGCCAGACGGAGCGGCTACAGCTGGGGCCGTGGCGGTAGCCGGGGCCGGGGCGGGGGCGGCAGACGGGGCTAACATGGGGGCTGCGGGGGTCTGCACAGCTGACCCATTGAGCTCACTGGCCTTGGGTGGCGGCTTCAGTTGTGATCGTTGCTCCTCCTCCGAGGCATCTGTATTCACCCATCTCTTTGTTTTGTCATCCCATACAATCTGAAAAGGAAAGTTTCAAATAAAACAAGAGACTTGCACAGAAGTAGGATTTGTGGACTTAAGCTGAGTTTAGCTCTCATTAATTTTTTCAAGCTTTAAGTTTTTATGAGAAAAGCCTATAAAAAAAATCTCAATTTTGTATACATAAAAAATTTTTAAGTAGCCTATGTGATTTTTTTATTTTTTATGTAAGTTTTTATTAACAAGCTAGTAAAACTCATTCTCCCTAATACGTGCCTTACACAGTAACATTTTTAATTAGATCCTCAATACTTATCTGAATAAAATAATATAATAAAAGTAATGCGAATTTTATTTAAGAATTACTTTTCATTAAAAAATGTAAAATTTTCTTTTAAATCTCTGCCAAACTTTATAATATTATAATAAACCATAAATAATTCACAATAATATGTCATGAAAGTATCTTGGAAGATACTATAGTCAGTAAGGAAGATGCAGTGTGTGTAAAAGAATTTTAGATTAAAAGGGATTTTTTTTTAATAAATGCTAAATGCTTCATGGAAATATTCAAAATAGCACCAACAAGATCAGACAATAATATTTTAATCAATAAAAAGGACTGTAAACAGCATTGAAAGACTTTTAAGTACCAGAATATCATTTGATCAAAAATGCAGTTAATTGAATCAATAAGGGATACTAAATCAAATGTATCTCACAATCTGTTGGCTTCCTCCAATGATAGGAAAGCGAATGGGCCCAATATTAGGCTCATTCTGTTACCCCGACCACAAGATATCAAGCTATATTTGCTAACTCAAGGATTAGCGTTTTTTCATTTAAGTTCTTAAATTTAATCTTTGTTAGAAAAAGTTGAAACTACTAGTTTGGGAAAGTATGTGAAAAAATTTTTTCAATATTTCATCTACTTGGTGGAGGTTCTACTTACCGAAGGGTTTTTATCATCGGGGAGTATCATCTGGTTCTTGGGCCGCAACGCAAGTTTGTCCCAGATGCCGCCAAACCAGCCGGAGCCACTCTGCGTCTTGTTGGCAGCGCGGCGCTTGGATTTGCCATCGGCCTTGTCACCGCCTGGACCAGTGGCGGGGGCCGCTGGCTGCTCTGCCTGAACATGGCAAGGGCAACAACACAGTTACAAGCAACTATCAAACATCCACCAAGCCCAATCCCCACAGTGCACATCATGTGTACTCACATTGGGTAAGTGAAATTATAAGTAATTGAAAGTGAAATTATGGAAACTTTGTAAATCAGCGCCAAGTGCTCAGAACTCGAGGGATCTCCAATGAAAATGAATACAAAGTTTTCTGGAAACAAAAGATTAAAAGAGTGCAGCAACTGATATTTTTACATGAACTCACTTGGTCGGGACTTTTTAGACCCATTCAATAAAAGTGAATTAATATAATTATTTACTTTGATGACAAATATAAAACTGTAAGAAGAACTTTTAAATCAATAGTGAAATTTCATTGGTCCAAATATTATTTACCTGACAAAAAAACCTAGGTTTTAACACAAAAATATGTACAACAAACATTAAAATTACTTGTTCATGTAATCTGGTATGTAAAACAAAGTAAGGAATTTTAGATGAACTAAATTAACTTTCAGGAAATTATTTAAAATGAATCTTTTGTACTTTTTTAAATGAGATTTAATAGTTAAGTATTTGGGAAAGATAGGTATAAAACAAAAACCATAACATGTCTTAAAAACGTTTTATTAATTGGAAAATGATAAAATATCTCTACTATTCTAATATAAATCACAATCTCTGACAAACTATTTTAATGATTTTCAACAACAAATAACGTTAAAAAACTGTTGTTTCAGTTATTCAACAGTTATTATCTAAATTGTCTATGCATCACTATTCATCATAAGGTGGAAACAGATGGTTTCTTGGCCCTGCCGACCGGCTCTGGAGCGTCTATCTCAAATGTAGGCACCGATCTCGACCTCAGACCTATCGGCATATCGATGGGGTACGTGCCCCCGAAAATCAACTTGGGCATCATTCTGTACTTGGACCGTGGCCCGAAAATGTTCAATCTTTGCCTGAACATTGGGAACAGATCAGCCCGACATGAGGAGGGCACGAGAGCCAGAGGGGTGGTTTCCGTGCAGTAGGAAGTACTTACAGGTTCCAGCTTTCGCGGCATCTGCAGCCCGGCGTGCAGCATGCAAACAGTTGCAAAACAACTATTGAGGTGCTAAATGATCCACTAACACATTATTTAAAACAAAATTTCTTCATAACTGATTTTGCAATGAATGGTTAGGTAAGTTATCGGGGAACTGGAGCAGCCAAGAGGTAACAAGTATCTCATATACTTTCACACTGTCTCAATCACCATCAAAGGAATGTTCTAAATTTCCAAAATTATTTTCCTCTTAAATATTACAGTTCTAGTGGAAACAATGAATGTATTTTAAATTCTTTTAAAATCTTAATTTATTTTAAAATTTATTTAGTATTATGATGCCCACAATACACAAAAGACAACTATCTTTTTAAAATTTACATTACAAAAAGTTTCAATGGAATATTTAAACCAAATTAATCAGTTACATAATAAGCAGGCTTTACCCCCTCTAAAACAAAGAAAACCTACAAGAACGATCTTTATTCAATCAGATGTTGCAAATGTATGATATTAGCAAGAGATATGCACTTTCGTTAAATGCAAATAACTTTGTCTCCATTTAAATGGGTCAAAACACTCAAAATTATTTGGAAAAGCATGATCAAATCTTTATTCTAATTTAAAATTATATGATCAAACATCGTTTTCATCATAAAATTTACTTCAAACAAATAAATTGGAATAAAATTTCTAACAAATTTTGCAGTTTACACTTTTTGCCATTACTTACGGTTTTCTTATAAATAGGGGTGTGCGAGTAGTGATTTTTTCATTCGAGTCGAGTCGAGTCGAGTAGTTATCTATTTTCTCGAGTATCGAGTATTTTCGAGCGAGTATTTTTTTTAAGTAATTCAGAAACCTTATCAGACTTAACGAGCTACAAAGATGTGAAATCAATCAACATAAAACTACTAATTATGGGTATGCTTATAGAGTGAGTATACTAGATACTAACTTTGACTTGTTTTACTTTATTCTAGTAAATGAACATAAATAAGTTGGTAATAAATTTTGCCTGAAGCTGATATCTTCCATGTTGGTTTGTCTTTAGGTTGTGTTATTTTTTATTTTAATAAAGATCTTATTTGAATTGTTTTTTTTTTAATACCCATGCTCCCATACTCTACTACCACGTTATACAATGATGATTTAGTTTGGTTTTAAAATAAGATGTTTTGATTTCAATTTATAGAAAACTAAAAGTTTTTGTGAATTCTTGCATGTTAATGTGCACAATCTATACTGATTCTCAGAAAAACATGATTAGAAAACTTGTCTAATATTATCAAGTTTTTTTCCCAACAAATGTATAGTTTCTTTTTTTCAGACTCATGTCATTGTTTGTATTTCTTCAAATGAAAAAATATGGAAATAAATAAAACAGTGGTTACATTCTAAATAGCTTTATTATATAAAATCATAAAAGTAACAGTTTAGGCCTATACCGGTAACACCTCTTTGGCCTAAATTAATAAGATTACAAAATTATGTAAAGTATGTTACTTGAGAGTAATAACAAAAATGACTTGAAAAATACTGTAACTTAACAGACATCAGTGCCATAAAACATCTGTCTTTATATAAAAAGACACACAAATAGGTGCATTTTAATAAATAACCTATACATTTCAAGAAATGTTGAGATATTACAGTTATTTCACTATGTAGGCCTCATCGAAAAAGAAAAATCAAAATCACAACAACAACAATTGTTTACTCTCAGTCTAACCTAATATATAGCCTATATATTTTAAGTAGGTAAAAACTTATCATATTTGGAGTAGTATGAATATGACACAAAAACAAATTAAAGATTGTGGTGTAAAAAAACAAGTTCACTGATGTGTTCTTGTTTTAAACTTCGTCTTCTTTCATTTACCACATTCCCTGAGCTAGAGAACACCCGTTCGCTCTCAACTTCAGTAGCAGGAATTGCTAAGAATTTTTTAGCAGCAGGTGCCAAGATGTTATATAATTGGCAGTTCTCCTCCCACCATTTGCATGGGTCGTCTTTTAATGGAATTTGAGGAGTCGACAAATATGCTTGTATTTGGTTGTCGATCATTTTTTCCTCTAAAGTGTGAGTAGACATTGTCGTTGACTTTGCTGCACGACTTTGAAAGTTCTCCCACAGAGAATATGTATCGTCTTCTTTAGCTGAAAGAAGTGAACAACTATAGCATATTCAAGTATAACTATTTAAATATAATGGGCTAAGTAGGGTAAATTATCCCATGAGAGTGTGTTGATCATTTGAGCTGGTTGTACATGTTTGCTGAATTTTTTTATAGAAATGATCTTACACTTTACAGTTACTGTAACAAAAAAAAAAATGGGCAAGTAAGCTAGGGCTACAAAAGATTAAACGTAAATTACAGTATAAAAACAAAAACCCTGGTTTCAACATGGTTGAACCATTGTTCTAAAGTCACTTTATATTTATTAGCGAACTTCCCGTTTAGAATTTTTCTTCTAAGTTAGCTTAGGCTAATGAAGTTAGGCTACGCTTTATTAATTAATAGGCCTAAACAAATTTCTCATCTATAATTAATGTGAGCTTTACACTCATCTAATAGGCCTATTGTTTTATTAAACTGTAGATATACAGAAAAATAGCCTAAAACTAATCATTTGATTTAGAAGTCCACATTAAAAGATTAAAAGGGAAATCTTCATTACTGTACTGTAGCTCTGATTACATTTACAAACCACAGTGTACTGTATATAGGCCTATCCAACATTTGAATTAAAAAATCATTTTACAATGTTAATTTAAAGAATATAGTAGTTTCTAGATACACAGTACTCTGCCATGTATTATTCAAATTTGACTGATAGATGAAAAGTTAAAAGACTATCATAATAATTTTGTTTTTATCCTTAGGCCTACAGAAAAAATGTAGTGTAGGCCTCCCAGTATTCCTTCTGTACTAAATTTTTTGAGGCACAAGTTAAACAAGTTTTCCTTGCATCCTTTGTGAACTTATTATCAATTTTATTGGCTTATCAGTGTCAGTGAGAACATACCTTTTTGCTCTTCGATTGCTCCTGAAGTCACTGTTGATGAAGCGGCAGGAAGAGGGGACTTCTGTTCTTTTGTTCGTTCAAAGTTTTGATTTATTTCCCGATGTAGCATTTCAATAACTGTTTTCTTTTGGACTTCCTCCAGAATTACTGTTTTATATCTTGGATCTAAGGCCATGGCCAAAAGATAGTTTTTGTCCATTAAGTACTGGCCATCAGGAAATCTCGATTTTATAGATTTTTCGAGGGCCCTTCCGAACATTACACCCTTTTTACCAGATATAACGTACTTTTTCATTACCGCCTTGATGCCATCAAGCATGGGAAGAACTGAGGATAAAGTTGGGAGACGGCTCGATGATGCTAGGGTTGTGGCATCATCCAAGGGTTTGAGAATTGTAGTGTAACCTTGAGCTAAATCCCATTCAACTGACGTTAAATTTTCAATAGTTGATACATTGGTTAGGTCAGCTGAGATGGGTTGTTTCAGTTCAAGTAAACGTGACAACATTTTATACTCGCTATTCCAGCGAGTCTCACAGTCTTGAATTACATGGAGAGGTTTCATACCTAGCTGCACTTGCAGTTTTTCTAGTCGATTTTGAGCTGATGCACTATGTTTATAATGGCCTACAATAGACCTAGCTTTGGAAAGCATTCGGGCCATGCCAGCAACCTCTTTCTTTGCATCATTAAGGGCCAACTGTAGGGTGTGTGCAAAACATCGCACATGTGTCCATTCTGGAAGAAAAGATAGAGCTGACACCATATTTGGAGCATTATCTGTCACACAATAAATTGGCAAAGTTTCGGAGGCTTTAATTTGCCATTTCTGTTCTGCAATAGTTTTAAGTTGGTTTGCAATATTTAGACCACTGTGCTCTTCCTCAAAGTGGATATTTTCTAAACAAAACGATCTAATTTTAAAATCCTTATCTAGGAAATGTGCATTTACTGATAAAAAAGCATCATTTGCAGAAGATGTCCAGAGATCAGTGCTTATAGAGATTGATGAGACACCACAAGTTATATAACTCTTTAACTCCGTTTCAACTTTCGATCTGGTATCTGCATACAACGTTGGGATGATTGATCTTGAAAATGTTGTTCTTGATGGCACCATATACTTAGGTTCCACGATCTGCATAAGGTTAATGAAACCATCCTCCTGTACAAGACTATATGGGTGAAGGCTTTTAGCCATCCAACTCCCAATTGCTGTGGTTATTACTTTGGCTTTAGGATGGCTGTTGGGCCACTTCTCAGCTTTGGTGAAGGTTTCATGAATTGTTGGTTGTTTCAATCCTGAAAATGGAGACGATTTTACTCTTTTCTCTGCTTTTTTTATTTCGAGTTCCTTTTGATCTGTCAAATATTTTTTGTGGACAACTGCATGTTTTCCTTCCAGATGTCGGATCATTGAAGTCGTAGAGCCAGTTTTCAACTTTAAAACTGTCATGCATTGGTTACACTTACCCTCAGTTGGGCTAATTTTTGTAAAATAGTTCCAAATTGGAGCAGCAGGGCGTTTGGAAGTTTTAGGCCCTATACCTAAAGCCGGGGTTGCGGCAAAACTCGTTCCAGGTTGCTCCATGTCACTCACTCTTGTAGGCCTAGGTTCAGGATCGTCAATGTCAGCATCGGGATCACTGACTTTTTCCATTTTCACACCAAAACTATATAACTAAAAACTCTAAACAATGATACGTCAAAAATGTTTTATTATTTATTTAATTAAAAACTGGACTTAACAATGTTAATAATGAATCAAAACTTGCCACCTTTCAAAATGCTTCCTAAGCTAAAGATAACACAGTCAAAGATTAGTGATGGCGACGGCGAGCCAGGCAATGGCGGCAAAGAGTACAACCTCTTGACAGAGAGTATAATGATTTGTTATTATACTTAATAGCTTCATAATATACCACAAAAAACCATTACCGTTTGTAAATTTACACCACAGACTGTTATTTTTATTAAGTTAATTTGAACCATTAAAATATTATTGAGATAAAAATAACAATTAATATGCGATCTAAATAAAACGTGCGATATTCCGATATTCGATAGTGTCTCATATTAATAATACTGCCTTAATACTAACCACTTTCACCAATGTTCATAAACTTATGAACAAACAATTTTCAGAACATCCACTTTACAGTTTAATTTTTTAACCAGAAGCGATCACTATTAGGAGGCTATTTTTGTGGTAATGAACTTCTTTTGTTCGTAGTATAATCATGCTTTCATACTTGTCAAAATTTTGAAGTTTAATCAAAACTAACAAACTGTCAATGTACAGTTGTGTATATGTTTTGATGATAAACAAATATATTGTGTGATTGACAGGTCACACACACATAGATAAACTAGATGTTTAGTTTATATCTATGGTCACACATGATAATGCGACAAATAAAAGAAGTTCAGCGTCAAAGATAGTCCACTTGGTCTTGACCGCTTCTAGTTAAAAAAAATAACTGTAGGCCCTACTCCAATTCTCACGTAAAGCATGAATAACAAAATCGAGTGTTAATTAAAATAGATTTTTTATGTCTGCTACATTTAGATTGTTCTAGTTATCATGAAAGCTGATGAACATTTCGCTTTTAGTTTCTATTTTTTTGGTCTCCGTAGAAGGTTCGCCGGATCGTTGCTATAGTTTTTATAGCCAAACGAGTTAACCCATATTGTTTGTTTGGTGGTATTATCGCTTCATAATCACGATCGATTATAATCGTATTTGCTTCCTTTGTTCCTTTCGTTACATACGGGTGAAATACTTCCAATTGGATGAAATAAATAATATTTGGTGGTTAAACGTCAAGTAAATTATTTAAGTGAAAATGTAGGCCTAATAAGCCTGTCTTAGCTTTTCTGTTATTTGAAGCTGCATCATCTTTAGAACATGACGCCATTTCTCTTTTCTGAACACGGAGGAGTGAGGAGTCAAATAGTCCGTTAACTTCAGTTAAGTGCTTTCCTTAAAACAAAAAAGAGTTATAAATTACATTTTTTAGTTGATAATTAATATGAATTAAAAATATTGTGGACCCATTCAATAAATTTAACATCAAACAGTTACCATACCGATTAAATACTTTGTCATTGCCAGTGTTCAGTCTTACCTTGGTGGTGCCGTCAGTCGGACGTTGACAGCGTCAGACGTCGCATTGTCGTCTGCAGTTGTGTTGACAAAAGTTAGAAGTAGGCTGGATAAATTTATTTGTCTTAATAATTAAATTGGATAGAGGTTGAAATAAAACACAACACAAATGACATTCATTATTTTCTTATGCACACGTTGATGAAAATTACTGCCCCAACAAGGCAAACTACTCGCTCGAACTACGAGTAGTTTTGAAAACGTCGAGTCGAGCTCGAGTAGTTAATACTCGAGTTTAATACTCGATCGTTTCGAGTACTCGCACACCCCTACTTATAAATCATTTTTCAATGTTATCATGTTGACCTAAATGATAACATTTATCAAAATGACAGATATAATAAATAATAGTAAAACAAGAAATATTGAAAATTTGTAACTGACCTGAGGCTTAACATTGTCCTCTGTGCCGGTAAAGTAGCCGTACCCCGGTTTAACAGAGACCTGGGGTTGAGTGTAGACGGGGGCCGGGTCTGAGGATGGCGGGGCTCCCTGCTGCTCCCAGCCCCCACCCCCACCACTGGACACAGAGTAGTACTCGGGCGAGGAACTCGTGTCCGGCGACAGAGGTTCCGCACTGTAGCCTGCACACATACCATCAACTATATTACTAACATCAAACAATTGTTATCGTAAACATGAGTTCAATTAGATTCAAGAGCAAGATTATTATTATAACATAATAACTAATACACCAATACATTTAGATAACTAACCAAGACGATTTTTTTCAGTGGTCCAATGATAGATTTTTTTTACATCATTTTACTAGACCCTATACAACATATTTTGTAAAGGCAATGAGGAAAAATTTGAAAAACCTATTAAAAGGTGACAGTCTTGTTGTTAAAGGTGTACTACAAGTTGGGTTTATGTATTGAGTTCGTTATGAGAACAAGTGGTTCCACAAAAGATTATAACTGTATTTCTGTTTTCTTCTTCAACAAAAGGTTCAGCCTTTTCTTTATGAAGAACAGGCCGAAATACTTTAAATAATTTCCAAAATTTTTTGCATGGACTACTATCTTTGACTATATACACTAACGTGAAAAGACTTCTAATAGCATAGGCGTGTTTGAAACCTATTGACGGTGCGATCTTCAGCGGCGTACATGAAGTACAAGTGACATATGATAGATAAATCAGTATTACCACTCTTCTCAACCAAGGATGAAAAATTTTATAACTGAGGGTTATGTTTATGTTTTGGTAAAGTGTTTTTGCAGCAATGTAAATCCAGCTGAATAATAACATCGATTGCAGCGAATCTGGCGCTGCGTACACAAGCTTTCCAAGTTTTGGTATCAAACAAAAAGCATAGGATGAGAAGTCTATACCCATTAATGTACATAGTCAATGCTACTATCTTTTAAGGTAAGCCAGCTGTATTACTACCTAACCGAAAAATTCTCAAGTTATGTGATTTTTATAAGAAATTACAAGGGTAATTTAAAAGTCAAAACACTTTTCATAATAATTGAGATTACAAATAGTGCATAAAATAAAGTTTTACAACCAATATAAGTTTTTATTAGTGTTGGATGGTCCCAAGGAGAAATTCATCCAGTGTCCATGGGTTGTGTAGACAAGTGACTATTCCGCTAAATTTCAGAAGATAGCTGGGTTAGGAGCTCTTCACCTTGCATGTCCTGGGTCGGCATGTTCTGAGTGGGGTCGTAGTAGCCGCTCTGGGGCTGGTCGTAGTAGTTCTCCTGTGTATATCCCGGGTGCGGCTCAGCGTAGTTTGTCGTCTCATGGACATGGCCATAAGTCTGATTGACCTCCTGAACCACAGGCTGCGAATGTAAATTTTCAATAGTAATTTTTAATTTATGATGCTTGATTTATAATACTAAAAACTTTCAAGCTGGTTTAAGCATCAAGCCAGAATCAAGTAATCACCTGTTCACGATGGTGTCACTTGGGAGTTTGATTCACTTTATATTTGGTATGATGGTAACAGAAAGAGAAAGAAAATAAAACCGGTACAACAAAATCGGCTTTATGCTAAACTTAACTAAACTATACATGGGGAGAATTCTTAAATGTGCATTTGTTAGCATTTTCATATTTCACATTTTAAGTTCTTACGATAAAAAAAGGAATAAAAAATTATGAGAACAAACATCTCTTAAGTCAATGAAATATGTACAATGCAATCATTTACTTACTGCTAATATTGTCACTTAGGAAAATTATGGTTGTATTTTATTCTAATTTGCCACAAAGTCAAAATATATTAGCAATGCTTTTGAACAAGGACTAATGACTATAGTCGCGGCCACGAAATCAGCCGGGTGAACGATTTTGCAACGTTGCCAAATTTCCAGTGCTTATTAATTTAATCATATGGTTTATATTTATGTCAATGTTTTTATCTGTTTTATTAGGATAGTTATTTTGATCACTTTTATAGAATGCACATTCAACATACGGTCTAGGCAAGGCTGGACGCTCAGTGTTGCCAGTTTATGCATCAAAGAAGCAATATTCGACAATCTCTTTCATATTTAGGTTCCATGTGACAACATCTTGTTTCAGTCACCCGCCTGATTTCGTGGCCCCTACTGTAGTGACTAGCGACTATATTTCAACATATTCATAAAACCTTTCAATCCAAAACACCAAAACAAAAGATTCTAGCTTTTAGTAAAAAGACCAAACAAAAATTGATAGGTTATAACAAATTTATTTGGATTTTTATAATTTTTTTAGAATGCTATTCAGCCATAAGTGTTGATAATGCTATGAAAAAATAACTTGAAACATAAATGTAAAATTCTAGATACTGTCTACCGAGAAATTTTTTTTACATATACATTTTTCAGCAATGAGAAAATTTTTCTCACAGTATGAAACTTTTGAACAAAACTACATAGCGGAATAAAATTATCAGGGTCTTCTTTGAACATTCAGCCAGTAGAGGCCTTCAATGAGCTTCAGCATTACATTACAGTAAACATCCTTAGGTTTACCTGAGCCACGTGTTCCCCGTTGAATGAGTTGGGCTCCAGGTCAGAGACAGTTGAGGTGGAGATGCCATGTGCCATTTGAGTTGATAGGTAATTTGGATCCTAGAAAGAAAAGGACCTGTATGTTTTTAAGTAAATTATCGTCAACTTACAATCTAAATCTATTAATTAATTAACCCTTTCACGAGCATGGACGTTCCTGAACTTCCAAATCTCCTGTGCGTAAAGGAGTAGCCGATTATAACTTTCAAGTGGCCCAAAGGAGTAAGAAAAATAATGGAGAAAAAAAAATAATTAAGAAAAAAAGGAGTAAGAAAGCTTAATTTTTATGCTTGTTTATAACTTAAAACAGTAAAAGAGCAGTATCAAAATTAAATTTAGTAAAATATCTTTGTCCCTGATTTCATTATTTTTTAGCAGTCAATGTTTTTAATGTCAATGTTTCTATTCATTTTTCAAATTAGAAATGTAAAATAAAACTATAAAAGAAAAAATACTAGTAAAATACTTTTGAATCTAGTAAAATCCTAAGAAAAAACACACAACACATTGAACTCACATTGGTCTCCTCCACGTGCTGCTTGAGCCGGGACAACCAGTCGGGGTCGGCGGCCGGGTCACCGGAGAAAGCCAGCGAACCGTCAGCGCACTTGATCTTGTCCGCAGTGTTGATAACGAGCTGCGCCAGCGGCCGGTCATCCCTGCTGCTAGGCAGACGCAACATGTCCTGCGCCAGCCACTCCAGCCACGCCAGCGCCGCCGACAGGTTACCTACATTCATAGCTACAATGTAGGGGTCGGCGAGAAGTCGAATAACGAGATAGCACTACTCAGTATCGAGTTGAGTAGTTAAAGATACTCGTCCAAATGTGTTTAGTAGTTGAAAACTCCTGTATCTATTCATGAAATTGGAAAAACAAATCTCCGATTTTGTTGGAGTTACTGATATTTGACAAATAATGTCAAGAAAATGGCAACGTTAGTGTATAATTCATTTTCCCATTCCTTTTTAAATTGTTTGATTTAAAAATGTACTTAACCTATTTCAATGATTGTTTTTTTTCACAAAAAAAAAAAACACAATCTCTTGATGTTTCCTCTTCAAAAGTTAAGGGAAAAATTCTGTTTTTTTTTTTTTTTTTTTTTTTTTTTTTTTTTTTTTTTTTGACAGAACATATTTGCATTAAGCGGATTCTCTGATTAGTGGGGTTCGGATTAGCGGGACTTTACAGTACATCTTTGTTTGGCTTTCCTATCAATTTGTGAAAATTAGATGTGTTTCAACTGTACTTTTATTTTATCAGTCAATGAATGTGACTGACCTTTGGACCTCAGCCCCAGCAAACAATAGACCACTTTGGAATTTTTTGTCATGTTTTCCTCATTCCATTCGTTTCAAATTACACTGGCATTGTTATTTTCAAAGAACCAGGGACATTCTTACTAGTTTGGGCTCAGGACATTGTTAGAGATCGCGCAGGTGCGGTGGCTGCACCAAAGCGATCGCAGACCACGATCAATGCATCACATCTAAATTTCTATACATTATAAATGCATCGCTCACCCCTAACCACACTTATGTCTATGTATTTCCCAATTCCAGTTGGATTTTTAAAAAGAATTTAAATACTTCAGGTGTTAAAAATAGCCAGTGTGATGAAATAGAAGTGTCATGAATTTGACATGATTAAGGTAATCTTATGTTTAATTTAGTTTGCGTGTTTACTTTTAAAGTAAACTTTTTAGCTTTGACTGAC
Organism: Neoaliturus tenellus; assembly: GCA_030545055.2. Lineage (NCBI taxonomy): Eukaryota > Metazoa > Arthropoda > Insecta > Hemiptera > Cicadellidae > Neoaliturus > Neoaliturus tenellus. The sequence goes on along the minus strand of CM061532.1, from coordinate 143,293,607 downwards.
CATGATCGATGAGCGTACAGGCCAGCAGGAACTTATAGTGTCGCAGGGAGGGGATGCACCAGTCACGGTTGCTCAGCTGCTTGGCGAACTCATAGCAGACAGTGAGCATGATGGCTCGGCAGGAGGCGAACTGAGCGAATGGTCGGTCCGCCGACGCCCCCAGTAATACCAGCTTAGGTTGGCGGTCGGCGTAGCGGGAGAATTCCAGCTGGGCAGTCAGGTAGCAGAAATGGGCGGCAAACAGGCGGCCGCGTGCTCCTGTACAATGCCACAAACAACACTAATGTCTCTCCTTACAGTTAATATAGTAGTTTTACTCTACAAAATTAACATATTATCGATAATAGTTTGCGATATTGCATTACAATATTTAATTGTGTTACATTTGTATTCTTATAGAGATGCAAGGTTGTTGAATGGTTAAAGGTTAATACTTATGGTAAATTTTATTTATCTGGTTTCATGTCCATTATGACACATCTTCAGCTTGCATTACTTCGTTAAAATATGAACATCTTGTGTTGTCAAAATATTTAAAAGAAATTTTTCATTAAAACATTACCCATGTTTATCAAATAATTTAAAAAGTTAGCACAAGAACACAAAAACAAATAATCATACATAAAAATACGTATAGTACTTACTTTGTTTTAATTTAAGATAACTTCATTCTAGCTTCTTGTTGTTTGTTAATAACCAATTTTTCAATTGATATTTTTTGAGGTAAATGAAGAAACCACTGTGGTCTTAACTTAAAAGATTTTTACTTAAAGGCCAGCCCAAATGATATGTTTGCTGATATCATGTGATGCATTAAAAATATTTTGGTTCATACTTCTCCTGGCGATATCTGATTTTGTTCTTTGCACTGCAATGTTATTCCATTGCCAAGATGATCAGCCCATGTTAATTTTTTTTCAAAAAGATTTCACAGCAGAGTTAAACACAAATTCACTTGTTCTTCTACTCATTTTATTCCGCTCATCCCTTACACGTTGGTATAAAGAACACTTTTGATTCATGGTTTATGAGAACCTCAGAACCGATGCTCATCAATTTATAATTTTAAGATTCCATAAAATATAATTGACTAAAGATATTTAAATTAGGGATGGGTGAATTCCAATCGTCGATTCTCGATTCCGCTGATTCTTACGGTCAGAATCGGAATCGAGAATCGATCACCTAAATTTCGATTCCGATGATTATAGCTTAGCTATAGACGAGATCGCGTCGATGCAGCCGCGCACCTCGGCCGCGCCGATCGCGATCGCTAGCGATGTCCATAGGTTATAAAAACTTATGTACCGTATCTAATGAAGTAATTGTCGTAGAAAAACAAATGACTTATTTTTTTCGTCCAATGTTCACCAATTGATTGAAAAGCCAATCAAAGTTGTACGACACAAAAATATGTTAATTAATGTTATAATATGTATACAATAAAGAAACTTTAAATACTACATGCTTTATTACATCATTGACATATATTAAATATTTTACTGCTAATTAGGCTACTATTATTTTACTCTACTATGTATGATTATTTGTTATAATTATTATTTTTTATGTGTCATTTGTTTTCATTAAATTATACATGTTTATTTTGCATAAGATGGGCATCAGTATCATAAAAACTCGCCATGCAAATTGAAACTAAAACAATATTATCAAAACATAATGTAATTATCATACTCAAAATTCCTGTTCCTACAGAAAAAAAAGAAGACCAAGAATACTGTAGCATTGATTATTCAACACTAGGTAACCGTTATTCAAAATGAAATGGAGTTAACTTACTCATTGTTCTGTAATCTAATTGCAAGTTCATTTTTTAAAGTTTTTATGCCATGTAGGCATATTATGGTTTTAAATTGTTTTCAACTATGTCAGGTTGTGGCAAACTGTGTGTAAGACAGTTCTGTATGTGTATTTTTTTATTTCATGGCGCTGAGGATGTATTTCTTGTTTTCTAAATAAATATAATTTGTTTAGACTTTAAAATTCATTATGTTACTTTGTTAACCTATTTACTTTTAGGAATCGATGGAATCAGAATTGAGAATCGAGAATCGATTTGCAAGAATCGGAATCGGAATAGGAATTGAAAAAAAAGTGGAATCGACCCATCCCTAATTCAATAAAATGTAAGTTTTTCTTAAAAACATAAAATTTGTTTTAAAATTATATCTCAAACTCTAAAAATTCAATAAAACTTAAATTTGTATGAATAAAAAGTCTATTGTGAAGAATGAGATGTAGTTACAATGTAACTTTATTGTACCGAGTGAGTCGCCAAGAGTGAGAATGGCCTTGCGATCCAACTCCACATTGGCCGTGCGGTTGCTCAGCATCATGGCTAGGTGCGGCCGCCAATCACCCCACCTCTTGTCCGCAGCGCACTACAACACCACCATCATGCAATACATCAGTTACAGCAGTTAGGACTACTTCCTAAAATAATTGGATAACTTAGCTAATTTAAGGGGTAAAAAGTAGCTATGAATTTTTTTAATAATAAACGATTCATAACAGTTTTTATAAAGGCCAATTACCACCATAGTAAAAAAATCAACACATTCAATAATGACTTAACATTCTTGATATGACTAAAGCCTGCACCATGCAGCAGGAAATAGTGTTAGAAATTATAACTAAACTACAGGGTGAGTCTCTACTGACTACATTAAGTTTAACTGTTAATTCTACTTATCAAAAGGAACAAAAAAATGTATATAACCCCATATCGGACTTAAACTGTTTAGCTGCAATGGCGTATTTTGTGATTTTTTTTAAATTACACGACTTGTTTCTATTAGTTTGGTCGTAAAACCCAAAATAATGTATTTAGAACATAGGGAGTGATACAATTTGAAACGGCGTTAAATTCCATATAAATTAAACATAGTACCTAAATAATGACACCTTATACAACTTTTTTGAAATAGATTAAAAGTTAAAAAACATTTTTTCTGAATTTTTTGTCTAAACTTTAAGGCTTAATTAACACAGTAAAATTGTTTGTATTATGTTCAGTTACTAAAAAAACTTCCTTATTTCATCATCTTTAAAATGATGTATAAATATTAAGAGGTCATATGTGGAAAAAAGTAAGAAATTCTTAAAAATGTTGTCAAGGTACAGTATTAGGAATTCATCGTACTGGTTCTCACCAATATAAATTACATTATCTGTAATTTTTTACCAGACTAATCTTTTGACAAAATCAGCTGATTGGAAACCAAAATAGTTATAATCAGCTGTTTTATTATTATTATTGTTTTAGAAAAATAAATACAACATTTTTTCAGGATTTGTTTTTGTTACATGTTCTATTGATACAGCAAACAGGAAAAAATAACTTGTAAATATTATTATTTCAAAGGGGTCGTTTTTATTAAATTGACTAGAAACTGGACTAAATCTTTAGTTAGGGTTAGACGAAAAACATACATTATGTACTGATCTGAACCAGTTTCATAATTTAAGAAGATTTTCAAAATGTCCACTGTTTACTCTGATACACATGCGAAGTCTTTTTTCTGAATTCCCTCACTGTCGCCTTCAAGTTCAGTTCATCCTGTAGGAGTTCAGAGGCGGTCAAAATCCTACTTCTTAACTCATCTACATTTTCGATCTGGCGTGCAATAAACATTTTGCTTCAGGTGACCCCTAACATAGTAGTCGAGGGGTGTAAGGTCTGGAGACCGGTGGATTGGAAGAAGGGACAATTGCTTGGCCCCCACGGTCTCCAGACCTCACACCCCTCGACTACTATGTTTGGGGTCACCTGAAGCAAAATGTTTATCGCACGCCAGTTCGAAATGTAAATGAGTTAAGGAATAGGATTTTGACCGCCTCTGAACTCCTACGGGATGAACTGAACTTGAAGGCGACGGTGAGGGAATTCAGAAAAAAATACTTCGCATGTGTTTCAGAGTAAATAGTGGATATTTTGAAAATCTTCTTAAATGATGAAACGGGCTCAGATCAGTACATCATGTACGTTTTTCGTCTAACCCTAACTAAAGATTTAGTCCAGTTTCTAATCAATTTAATAAAAACGACCCCTTTGAAATAATAATATTTACAAGTTATTTTTTCCTGTTTGCTGTATCAATAAAACATGTAATAAAAACAAATCCTGAAAAAATGTTGTATTTATTTTTCTAATATAATAATAATAATAAAACAGCTGATTATAACTATTTTGGTTTCCAATCAGCTGATTTTGTCAAAAGATTAATCTGGTAAAAAATTACAGATAATGTAATTTATATTGGTGAGAACCAGTACGATGAATTCCTAATACTGTACATTGACAACATTTTTAAGAATTTCTTACTTTTTTCCACATATGACCCCTTAATACTTATACATCATTTTAAAGATGAATAAATAAAGAAGTTTTTTTAGTAACTGAACATAAAAATACAAACAATTTTACTTGGTTAATTAAGCCTTAAAGTTTAGACAAAAAAGTCTGAAAAAATGTTTTTTAACTTTTAAGCTATTTCAAAAACGTTGTATAAGGTGTTATTATTTAGGTACTATGTTTAATTTATAGGGAATTTAACGCCGTTTCAAATGGTATCACTCCCTATGTCCTAAATACATTATTTTGGGTTTTACAACCAAACTAATAGAAACAATTCGTGTTATTTTTAAAAATCACAAAATACGCCATTGCAGCTAAACGGTTTAAGTCCGATATGGGGTTATATACATTTTATTGTTCCTTTTAATAAGTAGAATCAACAGTTAAAATTAATGTAGTCAGTAGAGACTCACCCTGTATAATGGCACTATCGTACTTGCCTCACGGTTTCACAGTACCGTAACATTTTTGTTAAAAGATTATCCCATTAGGTTTGCAGTCTATTTAACATGTCAGACATATCAATACTACTGATGCACAGGTCATTGCGGATTCCACAGGTTAGCTAATTGAATGGCTCTGTCGGTTGCCTCGACTAAGCAATATCATCTCTATGGAAGGCTGTTGCTCACCGTGGTGGCCTGAGGCTCGTGGCCGGACATGAGCTGGTAGAGTGTCTGGAGCGGGTCGTTCGTCTGCAGTCCGTTGGCGAACCGAACCATCACATTGTTGTGCGTCCGAGAGTCCATCTTGGACGCCAGGAACAGAGCGTGGCCCCAGTCCTTGTTCTTTATTGCCCATTCTGGTGGTATTAAAGGTATGAGAACACATTTAATTCAAATTGATAACAAACAACATACAACAATAGTTAGAACGAGGTGGCCCGTGCGCAAATTGCGCATTTTATGATTCTGTTTGAGAGAAACTACCTTAAGTACATGTATGTTGGTTATGAAGTGCCAGAGATCTATTTTTGTTTACAAATCTGACTTAAAACTTCGTCTGAAAGTAATCAGCTGTTAAGTTACAATTCACACTTATAAACATTGTATACGGTAATGAAAGTTGGTCAACATTTAAAGCGCCTTCAAGAAATAAATCAAAGGCGAGGGGGACAAAGCCCGAAACGATATGACCTTTTTCTTTTTAATTACGATTCGCCCACGCGCTATATCACGGGAGAGAAAAAGGGACTTAACAGACGAAACCCTTATAGAAATAAGAAGATAGATTACTTAAAGAGGCTAAAGTTGATATAGTGTGTACCTATAGTACAATGACTGTCTCATCTAAAATTGTCTTATCTTGGATCCAAATTCACGGTTCATGTGAGTATGGTTACAGTCACAGTCATAGTCAAAAGTTCTTTATTCAAAAAATTCATACAAAGACAAAACATGAATGGTGTCATAAATGACCGTAGACAAGACCTGACAGAGTGACAATAACTGGCCAGCGTTAAGCCCTTGGATTTGAAGATTGACTTTAAGCTCAACTGGAATACACACATATATGAAGTGTACAAAAAACTCTCTTGGCTCCCATTGCTTTTGCGGAAATTGATTTTGATCGTCACTCCCACCTCCTTACTCTCCACATACTTCTATTCCTCGTCTCCAACAGAGAGCTGTTGATAGGCAACCTTCAGTATAAATCAACCTAATGCAAGTGATAGGCTTGAACACTGCAACCATTTATTTTCTCAATGAGATTATCATAGTAAACTCTCAGTTCATCCTGAACTCACTCCTTATGGTTTAGAGAAACAAATTTGATATTAGAAAGGACGATTAATATAATCTTAAAAACAAAAGAGGCATCTCAGTGTAGACCCAATAAGAAGACCACACCACTGTATAATCGACTTTCAATAGAGCTGAAGACTTTAAACCTAAAGAAATTTAAGAGTAAATTGAATATGTGGCCGATAACCAAAATTTGTATTCTGTAGCCAAATTCTATGAGCTGTTGGCTGTTTGGAGCTGTAAAACGGCTGCCATACAGTGTAAATAATCAATATATGTTTGTGTAGTGAGTTTAAATATAATCAATTTACAATGTCTATCCAGGTATTCTGGCCAACAACAACATCTTTTTAATAAGAGGCAACTGAGCTCTAATTTAAAACTATTAATAAATTACACCTCACCAAGAGCTTCAGTCTTGTTGCCCTCCAGAAGCAGGTCCCTAAAGCGAGATGTGACCTGGTGGGGGGAGAGGGACGGAACATCACTCCCGGCCTGGGTCGCCTCCGGAAACAGCTCCCCTTCCGGCTGACTCTGTCTGTAGCTCTCCATCAGCAGGTCAGCCACGTCTGTCATATCCACCACCTGCCACACACATACGACATTACCAATGAATTAAAAAAAAAAAAAATTAGAAAAAAAACACATCTTGTGGACGAAATGGTTAAGAAAGTTTCAGTCAACATAGTAGTGCACTCCACCATGAGAGCGCGCACGAGACAATTAACTATTAGTCAGTTTACATTCTGACTTCGTAGCTAATGATAACCAGCAAAGAATCTCTCTCATCAACCACTACACTCACAAATCATAAATAACCTACGACAGATTTCCATTACTGGAACTATTCTCACAATTAATGTAGGAACGCTTCCTTCCTCCACCTACTTTAGTGCTCTTTTTGAACCCCAAGTAAACAAATTTTAAAATATCCGGATACCATGATGACGTTAATCACTTGTAAAGTTTAGTTTATTTTTGTAAACTAATGATTAAATAAAAATATCTCCATTAGAATAACATTAGAAGTTTCAAAGCCCATACAACAGTCCTAACAATAAAAGGATTTAATGACTAAAAATAACGATTCTCGTAGAAAAAAGCTTTCCAATGATACCAAATAAGCTAGGTAACTTATGTTTAAAAGGGTGTTTTAAACGACCAATACTAAATGAGAATTTTAATTGGATGAACGGATCGAAGAGGAGTGAATCCTCATACATGACTGTTACAACCTCACTAGAGTGACAAATCCCGATTCCGTTGTCCGACGATTACGTTCGCAAGAAGCCTCAGATCGACTTCAAACTTTCACAGTAGATTTTAGCCGTAATTCTTAAGGCCGAGTTCGTTTCTGAAGTTATTCTGTCCAGTAATAAAGTAATTAGACGTAATTTAATTTCCCATAAGAAATGCATTGTGGGCTGTAAATAACGGTGTTTAGGGTGTTTAGGTTACGTTAACCGGTGCTATTTTTGTTTGTTGTCTGACATATAGAAAGCATGTATTATATGGAAACTATATTCTGGATGTTGTACTATAACTGCACTAAATATAATACAATTAGTTTTTATGAAATTTTTATAATAGGGTATGAATACTAGAAAGATAATATTTTATACTAACAAACAATAATAAAGAAAACATATTTACTAAAATAATAAAATTTGTAACAATAATTAATAATTCTAACTGACACATGACATAAAAAAAACACTAAATTTAATCAGCGTCAAATGTCAGATGTAGATGGCGGCGGCACTAACGTCATAGAAGTACTGTGTATCATAGAGGTTATGTTGTGTTACTTCAATAGCGCTACTCACGAAATTAAAGATAAACAATAAATATAACAATGTTTTGTACAGTAAGTGGTTTGTTTTGATATTAATTTTCTTATAAAGGTCAAGTGAGTTCAATGCAAATTTAACCCAAGGTAGGCTACATGTTTAAATGCTCCCGATTTCAAATGAGAGTACCTATCCATTTCCATATACAAAGTAGTACCAAGCAGTATTAAAACTACATAGATAGCAATAGACCTATTACTTTCAAAGATTCTTTTGAAATGGTCTATATTACAGTAGACTTATTAGAGTCCAATCACAATTGTTAAAGGCCCATCTTATCTTAACTACCGTATAGGTCCAGGCCTACAACAGTACCTATTAACATAACAGGATAGGGCAACCTACGTATAATAGACAGCCTACACCTACATTTCAGTCTTAGTAAATAGGCACCTCATAGTACATCATACTTGTTCCGGTACTTCAAACTCAAAACTCGTGATTTACACCAACACATATTTTGTGCAAGGTGTTAAAATTGAGTTACGCCTACCTTCCTGGTACAAGAAGAACCACACAGACTAACTTATATAGTAAATTGTTTTAGGCCTATAATAGATCGCCTCTTAATTGGCCACTTCGGGGTCATATCCAAACTGGATAGCCTATTGAATTGGTGGTTTAACTGAAGATGGCTACCATTAAAAATATCAAATTACTGTCCAATAGAATATTTAGTTGTCAAATACACTAACATCAAATACAATTTGGAAGTAGGCCTACCGGTAGCTTAATTATTTTGTAGGCCTATCTTTTAACAAACTGACTTGACGTTTTTACTTATTTTGTACTTTTCTATAAATTTCAAGTAGCCTACACAAGTTAATCTAAAGGAAAACAATACATTAAATGCAGCAGGGCACTTTGTGATTAAACAGTACCTTTTCCTCAAATTTTCACTAAAAACGTAGGCTTTACTCTTTGAACTTGTCAGAGTTTAAAAGAAAACAGGCCTACAATTGGAATGTAAAGTAGGCTACATTTGACATCAATGAGATCCATGACCTACGCCTAACTCAGTATAATTCGGTACAGTAAGTTAGAGTCATGCAAACCCGGACTTTGATAACCCAGAAGGAATGCTGGATAACTCAGGAAGTCTGCCAGAGCATTAAAGTGCACTGGGTTTCAAGGGGGCTAAGCACAATGGCATTGGCCGGAACACAATGAGGGGGCTTTAAGTTTGTTTTAACAAAAGAGGTTAACAATTTTTATTTTTGTATTATGTACATTATGCAATAAATACGGTACGGTACATGGTTTTTTATAGGTACAACATAAACAATTCATACGTTTTCTTAAGTTTACGCTTTTCCCGATAACCTGGAATTCTCACAAGTCCAGACTTCGTTTGGTCCTCATTAGTCCGGGTTTGCGGAGCTCTAGGCCTACTGTATTCTGTTCTTCTGTAATGAAGATAAACACATCACTTTCGAAGGCATTTACTTATTATATCCAGAGTGTTGACTTTCATTATTCAATGGGAACAACTATATATAAATTCAGAGATTTATTTGAAAGATACCGTAGCCTTAGTAAATGCCTACAGTAAACTTTCTCTAATCCGGTATGTCTGCGACTTGACACATGTCGGATTGCAAAATACTCCAAATTATAGGATAAATGTTAGGAAAATGTGAATTTTTTTGAAAAAATTACATTAAAATATGTATTATTCTTTAAACAGCTTTACTGCCTACAGTATAAAAACATTGCATAACAAACTGTAATGAAAAGTAACTTACCGTAAGTTTTACGGTACATGATTAACTTATGAAACTAAAATGAAATTATACGATGTCGGATGAATACGTCTTTTCTCCCCTCGAAGCATTCCAAAGTGCTTTGTCTGGACAGGGTTTTCCCCTCACAACTTTCAATTCCAAATGAACATTCATTAGGCCTATTATTTTTATACCTATCAATAAAAATTGTTCTTAAAGTTATGCCGAATCGTAGGATGCCAGATTAGAGGAAATTTACTTGACTACAAAAATAATTTTTGTGGCAAAAAAGGACCAAAAAAATTATATGTTATAAATGGTCAGTTGAAAGGAAATTATTTATAAGTAACATATTATGCCGATGTAGAGGATTCAATTGTAATTATCGTTTGAGGACTAAAGGTTGAGTTTACAAAAGTGTGGGCAACAAAGAGATGGCACAGAACCCTTAAAAAAAAAATATCTTTTTGACTAATTAAAATTCCTTCACATGTCAAATATATAACTTAGCCTAACATTTCCTAATTCCCATATCTAATTCAATCTGGGGAACTTTTCTGTTAAACAGACCAACAATTTTATTTGAAGGGTACCTATGTTAGGTTGGGGTAGAGTAGGGCTGGTTCGAGTTTTTTTTTTAGGGTTGTTAGGTTGGATTAGGACTGTCTTGCTGTGATTTATAAAACATGAAAAAACTTAATTTAACTTAACTTTAACTTAATTCCACATTCCATCAATGATACCTACGTATTACAAAAGCGGCTACTAAACTGCGCACACTGTGCGGTATTAGTTAAGCCTAAGATCAGTTAATGGATCATTAATGGGCAACCATGTTTCTTTTCCTCCTTTTTTCTCAACTTGTGTACATTATATGAGAAAACCGTACATACCAATTGAAAGGTATCGTCCTGTAGATAAGCAGAACCGTATTTTAATTCATATCGGTCCCCAGGGCTATGGGGTTCATTGCATGTAGGGTTCAGCCAGCCCTACAATCTTTCAAAGTTTCAATGTTAATTTTATGGAAGAATGGTAACTGATTTAATCATTAGACAGCTGTTGTAATAATAAACGCTAGCAAATCAGGGAGAATATGTTTTGGTTATGAAATACTTTTCAACAAATTGTCTCCAGATTAAGTGAAATTTTTGTTGAATTTCAACCAGTGGCCGATCTATTATATGTATTGTTTTGTGATACCGTAATATAAAAGTACATGAGTTCCACGAATTGTTTAACTATAAGATAATTCAGCGCATAAATCAAAACTAAATTTTGTGTTAAAATTGGCTTAGAGTAGTTTTTTTAGCTTCACTCTAAATATTAATTGGCAGTGAATTAACGGGAATTAAAAGTGGTACAGTACACTCTCTCTTAATCGGCCAACTTGGGACCAGGCCTCGGCCGGATAATGATTTAACCAGTTAAACCGATGTACATTTAAAAATGCCAACCTACAATTTCAAATGGCCTAAATGCAACTATGGCTTGATAAAAAAAACAAATCTAAATATATTAGATAATTATAGCTAACATCCGACACCCATGAAATCCGTGACTAAAATAAACTAATAATAATTCATTTCCTATTTTGTCTACTGGATAGCAGGTCCAAATACATTCCTTCCTGTGGCATACACTACCGTCCAGGACAGTACATTTTATTAGGTGGTTTGAGAATATCATGATATAATGTTGATAGGTGTGAATAGATAAGAAAACAAAGTTTCCGGCGAAACATGTCCACTTAAATCAATGTTCAGATAAAAAATCATGGTCAGTTTTAAAAAATGTTTTTTGCCAGGGTAGGCCGGTTAAACCGGAGACCGGTGAAAAGGCAGCTGGTTAAGAGGGCAGCTACTGTTGTAGTAAAAATGGAAAAAGTTCTTAAATTAACGGAAAAGTTCCCAAACTTGAAGTAGGCTTATTATGTCAAGTAAGTTGGGCAAGGTTGTTTTGTTGGTTGTCATAAATAGTTTTTTAAAGGTCTAAGGAGATCACGAACTTGTTTGATTATTCATGCCCTAATAAGTAAAAAATTAACTGTACTCCGAGATTATATTTGAGAAATGTGGAAATTGACTGTAGGTATCTAGCCTATATATATGAATCTATTGACATGTCTCAAAATACTATTTTGCAATCATATTTGTGCTATCAAACAAAAATACATAGTTTTAAAGCGGTGTTTTTAACCAAAGTTAAATATCAGTCTTTGACTTGGGTTTTTCCTATTTGAAAAATTATTTAATAAATTCACATTTATAGTAGAAAGTCACATTTATTAGTAGATTATTATTATAGTAGTCAGCTGTTAATTATGCAGTCAATTATCCGAACCCTTGAACGGCCTACTAATTCAGTGAATGTATTAGGAAAACCTATGGCAAAACGTAAAAAATAACGCTTGGGTCCAAAAATTTTAAAGAAATGTGTGCTATTTTTGTTTTGACTTCTTTTGTAGCCTATACATTATTCGGAAGTTTTTTTTATTAAAAAAATTAGCGCAAATAATCAACTCTAGGCCTACTCTGATAATATTTTATTGTTTATTTAATTTTGATGATTATAGAGTGTTATAGTAATCCGAGACTGGCTATGCATAGTCGCATTTTACATAATTAAAAAATGTTCTACACCATTTTTTCACTAAAGTTTTGTTTAGCTGCCAATCACCATTTTTTTACTTTTTATTTTTATTTTTGTAACGGATTCTTGTGTGAGTTAATATCTAGCATGGACCATTAATATAAACTAGAGATCGCCTACTGGTCGACATTCGACCAAAATTTTAGAAGCTCTGGACTGGACCCAATTTAAATTTAAAAACAAATATTTTGTATTTGAAACATCTGTTCTTACTGTTTTTATAAAATTTTTTATTACAACAGCTGTCTGTACAAAATGCTGGTATTAATGAAATAAATTACCCTTCTCCCATAAGATTAACATTGGAACTTTGAAAGCCCTTGGGGCGTAGCCCTGGGGACCAATCCGAATTATATTGCAATTCTGCTCATCTACAGGACACTACCTTTCAAATCATATGCGCGGACTTCTCCTATGACGCACACGAGCTGAGAAAAAAGGAGGAAATGAAACTTGCTTGCCTATATTAATGTATAGATTTCAATTTACAGAAAAATATTATTTTCCTTTATTTTAATTTTCAAATAGCGTCTTTTTTATTTTATATTTTAATAAATAGGCCTATTTTGAAAACGTCTGAAAACGGAAAACGGTGGTTTTTGGAACTAGGCCGAAAAAACATCCAAGATTTTACTCCAAGAGCGTTGCTATTCTACTGACAGTCATTAATTCCATTAAGTACTAATTTCAAACCTCTGATTGTTTTGCTTGTTGAAACAAATGAAACAATAACAAACCTCTCATGATATTTGTCTGTGTCAATACTTAACAGCTGAAATCAGTTCAAATACCAGATAAACAATAACAACGTCAAATTCGGTACGGTATATAGATAGGTCAAAATTTATTAACTTTTATACGAAATATTTTTTATTAATGGTGGTATGATGAAAAGTACTGTTCATAACTCGTCCGAAAGTGGTATACCGGTGCTTGACCTAATTCAGCGAAGCCTCGTACTTGAAACTCGATCTTGCACCGATAACTACCACTTTCCGTACTAGTGAAGAAATATACCATTTCAAAAATATCAAGAGCTGTTGCTGTTATTTAATGTAAGTAACTTCATTGTTTCTACAGCAGGCAAAAGCAGAAATTTCATTAGTCCAAAAATAAATTTCACACGTTCTTGGCTTCTTGGCTTCAATTGTAGCCATCTGGGTTTCAATCCTAATCCGGGTGATTTTGTAGCCATGTACTATTGCTTTACGAATTGCATCGTTTCAATGTTATTAGAGCGAGGGCTTTGAAAATCCGCACAGCATTAGACAGATATCTATATAAGATGCTATTTCCTGTTGTCGTGGGCCCCGCTGAACAGTGCTGCACCTGGATTCTGTTGCTGATTTTGGAACCATGACTCAGTCGCAAATGAGTTTGCATGCGCAAGTAATTATTAGATTATTTTAGTCCATATTTTAGTATTGTAGTAGTTTTTAGCTTTGATTTTGCGTTAGGGGTTTTTTGTAACGGTACCAGGTGCATAAAATGTCGGATACTAATTATCCAGAGTATGACTTCCAAAAATGCATCTGTATTTTTTTTCATGGGTTGGACAATTTTTCATAAGTAAATCTTTAAAGTAAACACACCAAAAGTTATCCTAAAATAATCTTTCCAAGGAAAAAAATCTCATATTTAATACCCCAAGAGTAAAGTCACTGCCGCAGTGCTGTAATTGGCTACAAATGTATCCATGGAAGGTGGCACCACTTTTTACCACCAGAAACAAAATATGAGTATTAAAAAATGTACCAGTAGCATCATTTCTCTCTAAAGTAAGATTATTACAATTTTTTGTTAATTTCAAGATGGGAGGACGGGTCTTACAAATCGATTAGGCCTAGCTGCAAACATGTTAAACAAGTGGAGCTTAACACATGTATGTTGTATGTTAACAAAATTATTGTACTGCAAAAAATGACACTAAGAATTATATTCAACCTAAAATGGGATTAATCTGTGTGGAAATATTTCTTGGTGATAGACATTATGATAGTTTATATAAACCGTCTTTATACGAGTAACTTTCACACAATCTTACATACATTTATTGTACAACAAAAAATGGCACTAAGAATTATATTCAACCTAAAATGGGATAAATATGTGTGAAAATATTTCTTGTTGATTATGATAGTTTAAACAGTCTTTATACTAGACCTTTCACACAATCTTACGATACCAGAGAAAAACAAACAAACAAAAACATTTTAACAAGAAATGGTTACTAAGTCGGGGGACAAAGATAAATCACAACAGACATAGGAATGAAATGGGTATTATCTGCATAGACTAGAATTGTATACTGTAACAAAGAAGCATCTTGTGCATGGAAATAATATTTATATTGCCCAAGGTGAGAACTTTTAATGAGTTTGCAGTTAAAGAGGAAACTAAACCGATATTTGATTTGCAAAACATTCACAGTTTTGATGAGTTATGGTGTTTTTATTGTTTTATTTAATCACAATTCTATAGTGTTAGTTTTAATTTCATTTATGACTTCATTTAAGGGTGCGCTCTACCCATCTGCCGCGCGCGGTTGCAAGGGTTTAGAATCTCCGTGTTTGTCGCCCCAGTTGTAAACCGATTTAAAATATTTTGGTGTCATTCTTTTCGTAATATAATTTTGTACTCCGCTATCGTCTTAAAATTTTGATATTAATTTAAATTACAAAGCAGGGTGCTTGCTAATAATGTTGAAATAAGCGTTTTTGTATCAAGTTTTAACGTATTAAAAACAACTAGTAAACGTGTTGCTCAAAATCGAGCAATTTATTTTAATACAATACAAAAGTTACTTTTAGCTCTAAATCAATGACATCCGACCAATCCAATATTGTGAATCTCTTTAATTACCAAACACGTACTTACAGCTGATTATTAACATATGTTTAAAATGTTTTATTCAATCCCAATGTTATTTAAATGGAAAACTTTGAGATTTCAATGGTGGATAGCGCCTTAATTTTCAGTCTGATTCTCATCAATTTTTAGCGGAAACAACTACAGACCAAGCCCTATCAAATGATACCAAAAACTTGAAAATCGGTTGAATATTGTAGGAGGAGTTCTCAAGACAAAAAAACCCTTAGCGTATTAAATAAGTATAGATTTTTTGAGAAAAAATAAGACGATACGAGAGTACAATATAATCTTAAGAACAATAATCTGCAAAAAGATTGGTAAAAAGTTTATAGATAAGGATGCAAGAAGGGAGATGCGAAAGGTCTGCAATTTCAAAAAAATCTTTATTAGACCACCGATCGATTTCGCACTGAAACCAAAAAAAGCATTTTAGTAATAAAATTAAAAATCACCCGTCATATATTTTCCAAAATGTGAGATTCCGTGTATAGCGGGAGTTAACAGTCTCGCTCGACGATTTTGACGCCAAGGTAGAGCGCACCCTTAATGTATAATGCTTCATGAATAAAGTTATTTTATATTTAATACAATTCAATCACAATTTTATATATAAATAATTTAGCCATACAACAAAAATATTTTCATCACAATTCTCTACAAATCTATTAAAATCTTTAGATTTATTAAAAACTGATGAATTCAATGAAATAAGGCCTCCTTATAATGAGCAAAGCAAGCAAGCGTTTCTTCTTAATTTTTCACGTGTTTAGTTGTTGATTGTAATTTCTTCAAGGAATACGGAACTACAATGGAAGATGAAAAGCTTCTAGAAACGGCTTTTATATTAACTAGTGCACTTATTGCTCGAAATCAAGCAATTTAAGTTTACGTATGACATGTCATTGCTAAAAATGCTGCACATAGTTCTCCGACCAATCCAATAGTGATTGATTCATCCAAAACTAACCTATTTACAGCTGTAGGATACAGCTATGTACAGATCTTAAATGCGCAACCTAATCCCAATAATAATATTCAGCGGAGCGATAGTCGCTTAGCAATAGTCGCTAATCACGTCGCTGTCCCTGAAGCATTTTTATAGAGCAATTCTGGTGCTTTGTTATGCTGAATTTCGAGTTTTAAATGTACCATGAGTTTGAAGCAGAAGTAAAACAAAAAATACCTTTCAGTTGAGGAAATCGATGACAAATACTTCATGGAAATGATATTTGCACCACGAGTTGGTACTCATTTCAACTAGACAAAACTGTATATTAATTTTCCACTAAAGTTTCATGGGATTTAATATGTACCCAGATTAGTTGCCATGGTTGGTTTTGACCAAATATTAGTTACTCATAAATATATGTACCAGATTGTATTGAAAATTGTTAAGAAATTAAGCAATATAGGGTTTTATTGATTTTCTAAGAGGATAACATGGGAGGCTGGGTTTGCATTTTACCTGATATTAATTACTAAAGCTAAGTTATTTTTTCAAAATACTAAATCATTTATTATGTTAAGGTTTTTTTTTCAATGTTATCTTAAAATGTTAGTGAATTTTTTTTAATTAATCGCAAAAAATGCCAAAACCCTAATTTTTTGGTCCCCAGAAGCCAAAAACAACATTCGTTCATTTTCATATATTTATATGTTTCTCTATAAATGCATATAAATTGTCTGTGGTAATAATAACTTTTGAATGGGACCCCCGATTTTTATGAAATGGGAACGGGGTTTTATGAAGTTTCAAAGGGGTGAAAAATGGGGTTTTGCTCATTTTTGGACCTCAATTTTTGAAATTCTACAATTTTAACTAAAACCATTTAAAAAAGCTTAAAAAACAAATAATTTAGTATTTTGCATTTTTAACTTGGCTCAACAGGCTACGGAGAAAATCCAAAAAAGTTTTTCCATGTTATTCTTATGGGAAATAAACAAAACCCTCTGTCTCACATATTTATTGACATAACGACGTAACTTGGTAAAATTTGATATGTACATTCACAAGGTAGAGTTTTAACTGATATTTGGTTACAAAACCCACATGGCGGTAAACCTACATACTCATCCCCATAGAGTTTACGGGGATACAATTTGATATAATTTACCTTACTGTACCTTACCATTACATTTCCTAACAACTAACATAAAAGAAATCCCATGGCAGCAAACCTATAAACTCATTTCTATAGTGTTTATGGAGAAAATACAAAATATCAAATCCCTTTGGAAATTCGCTGAGTACGCATGTGTGCAGCGATGGGATATTTTCACTATACAGCTCTAAGAGTAAATTTACTAGAAATTTTTACTATCGCAATCAATTTAATAATAAAGTTTTTTGGGTAATTAATTAATTTAATTTAGGACACCTAAATGTGTAAGAAAACTAAAAATCGTATAGGTATAGCACTGTAAAAGTGTTTACTTCTTAACATACAAGATTGTTTGTTACTTGTTTTAAAGACATTTAATGATATATTTAATCATGGGAGCAATAAAAGTATTAGTAATCATATTTCATTAATACCACAAAAAAATTAAAACTTCTTTCTTGTAGTTAATATGTGTAATTAGATAGATGTGTTACTTTTTATTTGTTTATTTTTAATAGCTTGGAACTAGGATTATCAGTCTTATGTTGCCGTTCATCCCCATACGCGCGGAAC
The DNA here is from genome assembly GCA_030545055.2 of Neoaliturus tenellus. Taxonomy (NCBI): domain Eukaryota; kingdom Metazoa; phylum Arthropoda; class Insecta; order Hemiptera; family Cicadellidae; genus Neoaliturus; species Neoaliturus tenellus. Next base: position 143,275,712 of record CM061532.1, on the reverse strand, counting down.
AAGCGTACTCCTAGTATCTCCCTCTCTCTTGTACTATGTTAATGTTCCACTGGCACTATCTCTATTTGGAATGCTTAATTTTAGTTTACAGCACTCCCAGCCAAAAATTTGTTTCCCAATTTTTCACATGGGATGTGACCTTCATTTTTTGTATTCATTGACATTACTGTCTACCTCCATATGGAGGCTTGAGAGTGATGGAGTATCGCCCCCGGCCTGTGTTACCGAAAACTATACTAATTTACGAAACAACTCATTGTATTATGACATGTCACAAATATTTTATGTATACAATTGAATAAAAAATGGTAAATTGAATAGAATATGCACTAATTTTTTTTAAATAAATCTAATCCCTTATCTTAGATTGTTTTCTTTTAAAGGTAGAACAAAATATTGAGCACTTACTCCGTTTAGTTTAATGACGAGACATATCAAGTCATACAGCAGCCTCTCGGAGGAATGTGTCAACAGGTCTCGCTCCTTCTTCAAGTACTGAATGACTGTGTTTTTGTGTGTTACCCCACTGAAAACATAACAATTGCATAAACAAGATTATGCAATAGTTACATCATCTATAAATCATAACTAGTAATTGTGTGGCACTGTTTACCTGCAGGAATAAGTAAAAAAGAATGGAATGAAAGATCCCTCTTATAAAACTAAATCCAGGGTAATAAGCCATTGCAGCTTAGTCTCACTTGCCTTATGCAGGTAAACCAACCTTTAAGGATAGGTACTCAGTGATCAGTAATCTATAGTTAGACACTCTGTTCTGCAGGCATTGACTAGTCTTATGTCATTCCCTGCATAGACTTACAAAAATTACATCCCCCTATGTTAGTACAAAACCAAATGAGAAAGCCCCTGCTCCCAAAAAAGATTCATATCAGCTTTTCAGTTGGGTCGACTTTCAAAAAGATTTTCTAATTATGAAGGAGTCGTAAGATCTTAATCTTGGACGATTGCAACGAGAATGGAGTGGTATTTAGAACTCATTCGGCCTATTCCTGATTGAAGAAAGGATAAAGACAAATTAAATTTGTCGTTTTATGCGTTTTTTTTAAACCTATTTTTTAGATCTTGGCTAATCCCTGCAAAAACTTTTAATTTGAGAAGCTTTTTCAAAAACATGGAAACTGAGGTTCTGCTTAGCCAGTTTTAGTGTTTTGTTGATCATGATCAGTGACTAACCTGATGAAAGGTCCGGGATTGTTGAGGAACTCGAGGACGTCAGGGGGGTCGGCGGCCGTGGGCCCGGTCACCCTGTACACCGTCACAGTCGCCTGGTGTTGGCCGTAGCTGAACGGGTCATGAGGGTCCACCACCACCAGCTGGCCCAACGAGTGGAACTGGCCTGCGATCACCACAACAAGTTACACTCTACACTACATTGCTACGTTGCAACTTGTGGACAATAACCAAAAAATGACCTTTCAAATCCAAAGAATTTTTTGTTATTATTTAAAATCCCAAAATGATCAATATATTTGACTGCACATTGAGGCGTTATTCTGCAAATATTAGTTACCTGATTTGAGAAACCTTTCTATCTGTCTTAGCCCCTCCAAAGCAAAAAAGAACTATAGTAGAATGTTTTGCCTTTCGCAAGTAATACTATTCTGTAGGGATGGGTCAATTCCATCGTCGATTCTCGATTCCGCCATTTCTTACGGTCAGAATCGGAATCAAGAATTGACTACATAAAGTCAAATCCGATTTCCACGATTGTAGCTATAGCCGCGATCGTGTATAATCAGGGTGTCCGGCGATTGAGCTTGAGGAAATTCCCGCATATTTCCCGTATATTTCCCGAGGTTTTGTCAATTTTTCCCGGGGCTTTTTTCCGGGGTCATTGTTTTGTTTATTGACCCGTCTACATCAGCGGTCGGGAGCGTCTCCGGTCGGCGGCCGCGAGCGTCTACATCAGCGGTCGGGAGCATCTTGGTCGTCGGTCGCAAGCGTCTAGATCGACGGTCGCGAGCTTCTCCGGTCGGCAGACACGAGCGTCTTGATCAGATCGGCGGTCGGGAGAATCTTGGTTGGCGGTCGCGTGCGTCTACATCGGCGGTCGGGAGCATCTTGGTCGGCGATCGCGAGCGTCTCCGGTCGGCGGCCACGAGCGTCTAAATCGGCGATCGGGAGCATGTTGGTCGTCGATCGCAAGCGTCTCCGGTCGGCGGCCACGAGCGTCTTGATCAGATCGGCGGTCGGGAGAATCTTGGTTGGCGGTCGCGTGCGTCTACATCGGCGGTCGGGAGCATCTTGGTCGGCGATCGCGTCTCCGGTCGGCGGCCACGAGCGTCTACATCGGCGATCGGGAGCATGTTGGTCGGCGATCGCAAGCGTCTCCGGTCGGCGGCCACGAGCGTCTAAATCGGCGATCGGGAGGATCTTGTCCACGAAAAAATCGCGCTTGTCAAAATCCCGCATATTTGCGTCATAATAGAAAATTTCCCGCATAAATCCCGCATCATTCCCGGTCGCGTAAAATTCCCGTATAAATCCCGGTTTTCCCGATATTCCCGGTCGCCGGACACCCTGATAATGTTCACCAATTGATAGAAAAGCCAATCAAAGCTGTACGACTACAAAAATATGTTATTTAATGATTTAATTTGTTTACAATAAAGAATCTTAAAAAATAACATGCTTTATTACATCATTGACATATACTAATTGTTTTACTGCTAATTAGGCTACTATTATTTTACTCTATTATGTATGACTATTTGTTTTATTATTTTTTACAAATCATATTTTTTTCATTAAATTATACATTTTTATTTTGCAAAAGATGGGCATGTCAGTATTATAAAAACTTGCCATGAAAATTCAAACTAAAACAATATTATCACAACAAAATGTAATTATCTTACTCAAAATTCCTGTCCCTACAAAAAGAAGAAGAATACTGTAACATTTATGATTCAAAACTAGGTAACCAGTATGCAAAGTAATTGTAATGGTAGTATATTTTCTAAATAGATCTAACAATTTTGTTTGTTTGTTTTATCTTAATATTAAAATGAAATGGAATTAACTTATCATTGTTTTGTAATCCAATTGCTAGTTTTTTATTTTTTATTTTTTAAAGTTTTTATTCCATGCAGGCCTATTATAGTTTTAAAGTTATTTTCAACTATGTTAGGTTGTGGCAAACTGTGAATAAGACAGTTCTGTATGTGTATTTTTTTTATTTCTTGGCGCTGAGGATGTATTTCTTGTTTTGCAAATAAATATAATTTGTTTAGACTTTACAATTATTATGTTAAGTTACTTTGTTAACCTGTTTACTGTTAGGAATCGATGGTTCGGAATCAAGAATCGGGAATTAATTTGCTAGAATCGGGATCGGAATCGATAAAAAGTGGGATCGACCCATCCCTACTATTATGGTTTTTCTTATATTTATTTTTACAATTTCTTTGATTCTATCAACAAAGATGTTAATAGGATCATTTTAATACCTCGCTTGTATTAAAATGATTAATGATGCATTAAACAAATCAAGCAAAAATAACATACCAATGCTACCATTTCATCTTGTACATTAACTACGATGTGAAGATGTTCCCAATAATTATTTTTCAATACACCGAGTGCTAACAATATGTAAAATCATAGGTTTACTTTTGCATTCAATGTGAGTTGCTGTTGGCAAAGCTTTTGCTGTCTGGTTGAAGCTAGAATTTGCTGTCACAGGAGTTTGTTTTGTTCTTGTAAGTAGGCTATTTGCGCTTGGATTGTTTCATTCATGTTGACAAATAACTTGACCAATAATTTACATAACAACGTTTAATCAGAAATTAATGTGGCAAGCTAGCCTAAACAAGAAGCAGCACACCTAAGTCTAGTCTCTTGTAAACAAACTAGTCTGTAAACAAACAAAATTAATTGCTGTCGATAGCATCTGACATTTCAATAGACAAGTAAACATATGATCCTACAAATATTTATAAGGAAATCAAGGAGTAAAGAAAAATCAAACCATCCTTACCTCGGACATGAGAAGCGGAGTAGAGAGGGGGGGTGGAGCGATGAGACACAGTGTCGTCTGCTTTGGTAACTCCCCTGTCATCTTCCTCGCTGAAACCACAGATCAAACTCATTTATCCCATTCATGAATAAAAATACTCTAAAAACTGATTCAGTTAGTTGACCTGACAAAATTTTATTCATGCAGCCTATAGACACACATAAAAAATATACAATTTGACATTTTTACTAATATTTCTTCCCTATGGGAGACTTCTTCAGAGAAGAGGAGGCTGTGTACTTTTTAAGTGTGTCTATATGCTGCTTGAACACAATTTTTTCAGGTAAGCTAGCTGAATCCTTAATCTTGTTTTGTCTACCCAATCAGCCAAAAGGCTCTTCCCTACGAAATAGAAAGTTGATTGTCAAATTTCAACAAAAACATTTGGTGAGCCAAATGCCAAGTAGTGCGATAAAGAGATTAATCTGTCTTATCTCCAAGATATTTTTGCAACATCTAAGAGATATGTTTTACATCTCTACAATATTGAGAAGATAATTTAGGACTGTTTTAGCAGTATATTGGCTGCATCCCCAACAAATTTAAGATGGGTGCACAGTATGGCTTAAGAGGGGCAGGGATGAGGTCAAGTTTTCTCGTCAAAACATAAAGTACAGTACTTTTAAAAAATATAAGTATTCTTTTTATAGTTTCCATTTTATGTTTCAAATTTATATTTATATACTGTTTAAAAAAAATTACAATTATGTAATTTTGTAATTGATCATTGAATTCCTCATAAATATAAACAGTTCAAATTAATCAATGAAAAATGATAACCTTCAGTGATTTTTATTAATAAGCATAACTAGTAATTATTTTTTCATTGAAAATGAAGTTAAGCCCACAGGTAAAGTGGCCTTTCATATTATAAATTTATAAATATCTCAAACTTTAAAAATATTGAAAACAATTTTTTAATTAGGCTTAACTGTGTGGAACTCAAAATTCAGTAAAGCTATCGTTTTAACGTTCATTCACCTTCTTATTGATAAATGGCAAAACATATGATTTTTTATACAAAATCATTATTTTACAATTTTTTAGACAGAACTTTTCTAAAACTAAGCTCAATTTAAGAGACGGACACTTCAGGAGACAACAAAAATTTTTCACCAGTCAAAATAGTGTACAGTTTAGGCTTGAAGCAGACCCCCGAATGTAACGGAGAGGAAGGATGAGGATGAGGATGTTGCTCACGGGTGGGATCTGGAGGACGACCAGGAGGGAGAGGGAGAGGACGACCAGACGGTCTGGGTGGACTGGTGGTGGGAGACGCACGACAGGTTGTGGATTCCGGAGTCTACGTTCCTGTTGGGAGTGGAGTGAGCCGGCTGTTTGCTGACAAGACAATTCACACATCACATTAGTATATGATAGATCTGTAAATCTCCTATTATAACCGTTCGACAATAGCTTGCTCATATTAAAAAATTGGATTTAAAATTACAAGAATTAATATGTAAAAATGAAAACAAAATCTCAAACTTAATACAAGGTGTTTAAAAAATAAATTTACATATTTAAAAATGTATGGAAACTTATTGAGAGAATATTAAGAGGAGATAGGAGTGTCAATTTATAGGAAAACACACCAAAATTTGCAGTAGTTCATTAGTTTCAAAACAGACTCAGTGGCAGATGTGTAAAAAAGTGGCTCAAGCATGCTATCGGTACGTTTTGGTTTAAAGAATACAAATTTGGTGGCTTTAACAGTTCAGCCTAACTAACTTGAAAAATACAACAAAGATGCTCCTAGAAGAGATTTTACTGTATCTTTCATAAATAATTACTAGTGATTTCAAATCTCAAATCCGAATCCGTATATCTTAAAAAATCAATTCTAGAATCTCAATTATTTTGAATAATTATCATCTTGAACGGGGTCTAACTAGAACTGTAACTACAAAATCAACAATATTCAGGTCAGTCTAAGTTAATCAGAGATTTTCTCTTAAAATGTGCAATAATATTTTGTACTTCTAATTAGACAAATAGGTTACATACCTCGTCCAACAGTTCATAATAATCGCATCCACGACATGTTTCGCCGATACAGCGGCATCCTCAGGTGTCAAACACAAAAATGTTTCATCCGGAAAGAACTCATTGGAATGTTGTATTTAATTATATAATAAAGAAAATATTTTATCTACTTTATTTAAGAATGTCATGAAATAAAAAATCAAACTTGATAGATTGATTGAAAGACAGTTTGTGTGGTCATTATGACTCACTTTTCCTGGGAGTGGCTATGTTCGTTGGCCGAGCTGCGCCCTGAGTGAACACTTGCTCGGTCATTGCTTGCACTGCCATACTTCTCCGCCATGTACCGCTCGTACCACAGAGCGTAGGCTGCGGGGTCCGTGCGGCGCAGGTTCTCATAGTATTGCTGGTATCTGTAGTAGTTCCAACTATCCATACCACCTGCAATTCACCGTCTTATAATTAACAATTTATTCCTCCGGTTTTGTTTTAAGAATTTTTTTTTATTAGGCTAGCTGGTGATAAACCATTGGAGCTTTTGGTGAGATTTTGGGTTTTAGTGAGATTCAACCCACAAGGATAATTTTTCTCATCAAAAATACCAAGTTTGTAATTTTTTTCTTATATTGTTTTTTAATTTGTACTTAAAACAATCCCTTCTCTTAACATCCATCAAAGTAGCCTATGGTGCTAATTATTCAACTAGCGGAACTAAAAATTACATGACCCTTGAGGACAATTTATAAAACTATATACCCTAACATGAATAGACTTCTCATCCAATGCATTTTATTTTATACCAAAATTTGGAAGGTTCGTTGCAATCAATGTTGTAATTATTAAGCTGGATTTGCAATTCTGCAAAAACACTTTACCACAGTAAAAACATAACCCTCAGGTATAAAGGTTTCATCCTTGGTTAAGAAGAGTGGTAATTCTTATTTACTTATCATGTTTCACTTGTACTTCATGTACGTCGCAGAAGATCGCACCACTATGCTATGAGAAGTCTATTCACATTAGTGTATATAGTCAAAGATACTAGTTTTAGATAAAACCTAGCTGTAACACTGGCACATCTGTTCCTAATTACCACTATTTGTGTATTGCAGTTTAAAACGTGGGTCACCACTACACTACTACTACTACTACTACTACTAATTCTACTACTACTTTTCCTACTATGACCAATACCTGGCTCTGGGTAGTAGGGCTGTCGCGAAGGATAGTCACGGTGTCTGCGGTACTCCAGCCCAGACCTGCTTGAAGGACGGGACCTGTGGCCAACGATCAATAACAATCAACGATTACAAAAACTGAGAAAATATAGCAACAATCATTTATTATACTTAAAAATTTATACCCTCATTAGATGTATAACTAAAGATGTTGATTTGTCTTTACGTAAATCTTCATGTCTTCATTAAATAATATGTCAACATTAACATAACACCAAGTCTTTGAGAAACTTTAACATCAATTTTTGAAATTTAATATTATACTGTACTGTACACCCTTGAAAATAGCATTTACTTTTATTTTTTGCATCAAATATATAATTAATTACAAAGTGCAATTCATAGGAACAGACATTTTTTTTAAGAATAAGAAAGAGAAAGGTTCTTAGCAACAAAGGTTTAAGCAGAAATACGACACTAATTGCCATGTCTGTTACATTTCTACATTTGTTTCCGACCTACACTGTCATAGTACATCAATCGATGTTACAACTACACGATAAATTAATTGAACCAGATATTCAAGCTACAGTAGGTATACAAAGATGTAAGAATCAAAAGTAAATCTTTAAATTAAAAACTGCTGAACAAATATAGCTTACGAGGTGGCCCGTGCGCAAATAGCGCATTTTATGATTCTGTATGAGAGAAACTCACCATCAATGCGTGAATGTTGATTATGACGTGGAAAAGATCTATTTTTTTTACTATCTGGCTTTAAAATTCATCTGAAGCTATTCAACTGTTAAATAACAATTCACATTAAAGATCTTGTAATAAAAGTTGGTCAACATTTTAAAGCGCCCTCTTGAAATAAATCAAAGGCGAGGGGGGCGAAACCCAAAACGATATGACCTTTTTAATTACGATTCGCCCACGCGCTATTTCCTAAGCTTTAAAATGACACCTCGATCTTAAAAATCGGTTCAGTCGGTCGAGAGAAAAAGAGACATAACAGATGAAACCCTTATAGAAATACGAAGAGAGATATTAAAACTAAACAAATCCTTCTGGTCAGACAACATAATAGTAGACAGTACACGGACCTCTTAAATAATGTACAGCAAATGTGATCAATACTCCGAAAAAACTAGGGATGGACGGGACCCGAAATTTCGGGAAAATTTTCGGGAGCAAATTTGTCCCGATCATCGGGCGGGATTTTTTTTTTACTCGGGAATTTATCGGGACGGGAACTGCCGAACGGCGCGGCGGCCGCGATCGCGGCCGGCGATCTCGGTCGGCGATCGCGGCCGGCGGTCTCGCTAACGAGGAACGGCTCAAATACACGCAGCCCCAATTGTTCAACTTATCTATTGTTCTACCTCCGGCAGTAATTTATTCAAGAGGGGTGTTTTTTGCTCCTGGTACCAAATGCTACTTTCTGAACCAATTGCCATAGAAAACTAAGGGATTTAAATATAAATAAATATAAATTTAATGTAATTTTTAAATGAAAAACTTCAAATTCCATTAAATATATTTTTAAAAACTAAACATTACAAATATATTTATTAGATTTTGACGTTCATAACTTTAAACTTTTATTGTTTTTTATTGATTTTTTCATCATACAGGGGCCGTCCATAAATTACGTCATCGCTTTTTGGCCATTTTTGGACCCCCCCTCCCTAAAATCATCCTCCCATCATAATTTGTCCGACCCCCCCCCTCCTCTTGGAAAAATGACGTCATTTTTAACAAACCTCCGCTTTAAGTAAAAATAATGCTTTTTAAACGCTACATGATAAACTAAAAAAATTTACCAATAAAATCTGAATTTACCTTCAGAAATAAAGCCAAAATGACTTTCTCAATGGAAAAATAAACTATAAAACACCGCCTAAAAATAGTCTAATGTATTTTATAGTAGTAATTATTTTATAATAGTTGAGTTGTGTTCGAATTTATCATTGTTTTACTGTTAAAATTTGATATAAAACATCATATTTAAAATGACGTCATATCAAAGCCACCCCCCCCCTTGCACATCACCTTACCGTCATTTTCAATCTGGACCCTCCCCCCCTATTTTCAGATGACGTAATTTATGGACGACCCCACACTCCTTTTTTTTAAATAGCAAAAAATAGCTAAATTGAAAATAAAATACATAGAAATAAAAATAATTAGGTCTAATAGTGTATATTTGTAATTTTTATGATAATCTCTAAGTAAGAACTTGTCTCAATTAAATCAATAAGAATACAAAATGAAAAAAATAAACATTTCTTGGGGTTATAAATGGCTTTTTTTTACTGAGCAGGCCTTAGGCCTATTTATGTAATACAGTTTTGTTTTCTTTACAATTTTTCCAATTGTTTTAATCTATATTTTTATGTACATAATTTTATTTTTCATTCTTTATAAAAAATATTTAATATTTCATTCAACGAAACTTTTGTAAAATGTTTAATAAACTTTTTTAATGTGTATATTGTTTAGTGATTTGATTTCAATTTTTTTGGTTTCAAGAAAATTTATACTTTACCCTTTCTCATTGTATACTGCAAATATAAAAATTAGATATTTTAAATCTTTTCAACAAAAGAAGGTTCATTGTAACTTAAACCAAACAAGTGGAACAATTTGGAAACAGAACCAGTTGATATTTAACATTAATTTGCCTTTATACGACATTCAGGTAAAAGTTAAAACAAATATTTCCCGATAGCATCGAGAAGAGCAATCCCGTCCCGATCCCGTCCCGAAATTGGACGGGAAATAAAAATTCCCGTCCCGTCCCGTCCCGAACTAAAAATCCATTCCCGTCCATCCCTAGGAAAAACAAATATTTCATACCTGTTCTCCCTGTAGTAATAAGGGTCTTCATCATAGGACTCATAATACCTCCTGTCTCGTCTCCTGCAAATGACAAATCACCAACCCAGTTATCCAAGCCCACACAGCAAGCCAACACAAGCAAAACAGTACGTTATTATTCCCAACACTGCACAATTTTACCAACAGGTAAATTAATCACACAATAGCATTAAAAAAATATATATTTACATTTATTGTAAACCGAAATACATTTTTCAAACAAGCACCCACGCTCTCTATCAAGCCGCATGATATGAAAATATATAAAAATATACATAAAATTATAAATTTTGTCTTATAGGTTTTGTTTATAGGTTTTGTTTGCGTTTGAAATTTTTTCAGAGAGTAAATCTTTTTAACAACTTTATTTTCTTGACGCAAAACTTGCAGCTGAACATCTTAGCTGTTATTTTATACAAATGAACTGTTTTGTTGTTGACTGAAGACGTATAAAATATAATTTTGAAGGTTCATGCTTAAAAAAAACTAAAACTATATTAGGTTTATATTACAGCCTTTAAAACATAATCATTCTTGTTCAAATTGAATTATTTATGTAATGACAATCAGATAGGAATCATTCAAAAATCGGTTTTACCTGTAAAAAACAAGTTACAGATGGAATTTTTTTAAGTAGAAAAAACCAATCTGTCAAAAACAAACAAAGACAATATCTGCACCACACAATAGCAATGCATCACACACAAACGGGGGCAAAATATGTAACAACTATTAAATATCTAACAGTGAAACAACTAAGTCGGGACACCAGATTTTTGGGCAGAAAATTAAGAAGCAAATTGATGGCAAATCAATGATGTAACTGTTCATTTGACTGACAGATTCCTACCTGGGATCGTCTCTGTAGTACGGATCTTCTCGGTAGTAGGCCTCTGGGCTCCTTCTGCGTCTGTCACGGTCCCGGGGTCTGTCTCTTCTGCAAAAAATACCTATTCATTCAGTAAAAAAAAAAAAATTATAATAACAACATTTTGATCTAGTACCTGAACTATACTGAAGACTAAATATGTGAGGGAGAGAGGAAAAATAGACCTCTTCGCGGCAAATTAAAAATTACAGTATGGACAGTTTTATCGATTGAGGTCAAAAATATTGATTTTCGGTTGTTTGCATTTTAATATGCTCCATTTTGTCCTTTACCGGTTGAAATACATCACAAAACACTTGTAATGGAATTAAACATTCAAAATAATGATTAAAGTAGTCGATGTCTATCTTGAAAAAAGGTACCTCTTTGCGCTTATGGAGAAATAACATTGCCGCGAACAGGACCATTTTCAAAATAAATCTAAAAGCTATGCTACACTTTGAAAACTGCACTCTGACGAATTCTATCGGTGACGAGGTGAACTACTACGAGTTTACTGTAAATATAGAACATCTTTCAATAAATAAAAACCAGAAAACTCCGCCCAGAGGTCGCTTTCGGCAGTTTTGCAATTCGTTATGGAGAAATAACATAAGACCGCGAAGAGGTCCCTTTTCTGAAATATCCACTTTTCGCGACATGCTTCGCTAAAAACATTATTTTCTTGAAAACTACAATGATTTAAGACGAAAAAAGGTGTTCCCATTAAAGAGGACATTTAACGCTTTCTTTTGGTACCAAAATCGTTTCTTAAATATGAAAAATAAATGTGGCTGAAAATTGGTGGGGAGGTAGCTTAGAACCAAGAAGAACATATAGGATACTTTTTATCCAGATTCCTCCATAGGGCTCTGCCCCACACGTCTTCAAAGTTACCTGTTATTCTTATGGAAGCAACATTTTTGTATTGGAACCATAGAACTCTATATATACACCTGGAACGCTCACGCAAGGCAAAACTCGAACCAAAAACAGAATTTCTCAGAATTCAGGTGTAAAGATAAAAGTGGCACGATGCTGAAGATTTCGGAGAATCGCGTCTGTGCTCGATGCCCAGATTATCAGGTCTCTTCCAATTTAGTACCTAGTCCAATTGTTCTCACAATGGAATATTTTTATTCCTCCTCATTTCTCTCTTAACCTTTATTACGAGTGGACGTGTCAAGACGAGGTAGAGTTAAGTTTAAGATGTGACTTTTAAGTTAATACGTTTAGTTTTATTGTTATTACGTTATGGTGGTGGTACGTTACATTCAGCATTCAACTGCACTAATCGTAACGTTAGAGGGAGCGGCATTTCTTTTCACAAGTAAGTGTTATATTTCAAATTTACTCTAATTTAGTTAATTTATTTTATTTTATTACATTACTTAACAAATATTTACTTATGAAAAGATACGAATATGAAAAGAATTGAAGTTAAAACAGCCATAATTAAGAGAAAAAATACAGATCACGTCTTATTTAATGAATTTTTCCTAACTAACACGCAGGAAGGTTATGATGTAATCAAAATTTAGATCATGGCATTGAAGTCTTAATCATGCGACAGTCCATTGAAAATTACTTTCTGATGGTGCTCGTTTTTTATTATTAAAATTATGTAAATACTTAAGTTTTTTAAGAAGTATGAAGCTTGATGACTTTTTTATTTGTTGTGTTTTAGTAAAATATGGTTGAACTGGCTCTTGTATTTGTTTTAGTCACTTCTATACTTTCATATGAATGGTTATTTAATGGTATTTTGTCTTTAAAGAAAAGTATCATGAGAAAAATTAAAACATAAATAGGCCTATTAATAAAATTGTAAAGAACTTAATTCTAAATTATTTTATTTTATTAATATTTTCAAACTTCCATAGTCTTGATTTTAAATGTTGTTGGTATATAGAAAACTGTAGATATTACTATTGATTTTAATTAGTTTATTTTACATACCTAAGTTACACAATGTCCAACAAGAATTTATATATAGATAGTACATATAGATATAGATATAGATATAGATATAGATATAGATAGTACATATACATATAGATATAGATATAGTATATATAGATAGTACAAAAGAATTTATATATAGATTCAACTTTAAAAAAAACTAACTTTGAAAATAAGTAAATAATCCACAGTTCAATTTGCCTTCACTGAAGAGGCATTATTAGATGATTTCGCGACGACCGACGCGTCGCAATGCCACTAAGCGGCAGTGCGTCGATATCATTTAACGCTCGCTTTGTGCTCAATTAAATCCGAAACTAATACGTTGGGTAAAAATGTTAAATTTAAACCTTTTAGATCAACTCATAATCTGAAACTTTGCCGCTGAAAGTTTGTTCCTAGCCCAAAAATAAAAAAAAAACTTTCTCGCTTAGTAACTTTCTGATGTCATGTTTACAAAAATATTTGTTTTAATAATTATTATGCTTTCCTAATATAAAAAATGCTAAATATTTGTATAATAATAATAACTTTATTGTTGAGATGCCATAAGACATATACAATGTTAACAGTAATACTAAAATTTTTTAGTTACAAATTATTTAAAGTCAATAATATAGAATTCTTCAACATTATATAAACAATTTTCAATCAAAATTTTCTTCATGGTTTTCTTAAAGCTTCTTATGTTCAAATTTATAATTTTTTCTGGAAGTTGGTTATATAATTTAATATTCTGATATTTAAAACTTTTCTGTGTTTTTTTTTATAATGAACTCTTTCAAGTTATAAATTATTATTGTTTCTCAAGTTGTATGGATTATATTGTTTAATGTTTTTATAAAGATTAATATTTTCTTTTACGTTTATTAAAGCGTGAAAGCAAAAAATGGAGGGAATGACATTATATTTAATTTTTGCATTAGTGGCTTACAATGAGTCCTCTGATTAACTCCACATATTATTCTTACAGCCTTTTTTTGAGCTTTAAATAGTTTTTTAGCCTCAATTCCTTGCCCCCATAATATTGTTGCATAATTTATTACAGAATGTATGTATGAATAATATACCGAAAGCAGTACATCTTCTCTTACATTGTCTTTAATTCTTCTTAGGCAATATATTCCTTTATTGATCTTTTTGAGGGTATAATCCACATGTTCTGTCCATTTCAATTTGTAATCAAATATAACTCCCAAAAATTTTAAAGATATAGAATTATAATTTAGTTTCATATTTCTCACATAGCCAAATTCAATTTGTTGAGTCTTTTTTTAAATTAATAACCAATCGGTTTTAATTTACACAAATCTGTTAGACGGTTTGTGATCTCACTAATCTTTGCTTCTATATCTTTTACATTGCTTGATGATATTTGAATCCCTATGTCATCAGCAAACATTATAATATTTGTTCCTGGCAATGAGATGTACGTTCGTATGTGAACTGTATATGACCAGTACATTCTGGATTGTATTATCTGCTTTCAAAGTCAGCTCCACAAACAAGTTTATTGCGGGGATATTCACAATTATTTTACCAGAAATAGAGACCAGATAAACATGCCACAGCATAGATTAGAATTTTATAGAAAAAAATCAACCTATATGGGACTGAAATGTTTTAACAAATTATCATTAGATCTTAGGATTGACGTAGAAAAAAACTCTTTCAAATTCAAGTTAAAGAAATATCTTTTGCAAAAAAGTTGCTATTCTGTAGAAGAATTTTTTGACTAAGCGTATGGATGAATTTTATTTCTTGGTGTCATGTTTATATTTCATTCCTGTAAAACAATATAACTTCATTCCTGTCTTATCATAACTTTTTACTTTAGGACAATTTATTATTATTTTTTTCCTTTTTTTGACAGTAGACCTATTTATCTCTTTGCTTGGTATCTCTGTTAACTATGTATTATAAGATGTATTATAACTATGTATTAAGTAGCTAGTAAGATCTCACTGCTTGTTAAGCTACTTTGACACTATTCATGTATGTATATGCAAAACGAATAAAGAGATTTGAATTTGAATTTGAATGTCATTGATATATATGTTAAAAAGTAATGGCCCCAAGGCAGACCCTTGGGGAACTCCATTTTTAACTTGATTTAATTTAGAGTGCACACCATCCACAACTACTGCCTGAAAACTTTTGAAATCGCTGGAACAATGCTAATAGGTCTAAAATTCATATAGTCATCAGTTTTTACAGATTTGTAAACAGGTACAATTTTAACAATTTTTAATGATTTTGGATATATACTTAGATCAATACAATGATTGTATAATGTTTTTAATACCTCACATATGTAAGGAGCAGAATTTTTTTAAATAACGGTATTTACTGAATAAATATCTAAACAAGTACTTTGTTTCAGCTTACATAACTTTTCATAAACTTGCTCAACTTTAAGTTGTTGTTGATATACCATAGGAATCAGTAGTTAATGCAGATTACATATATATAAGGTTCATTCTTGTTATTTTTTGTATGTATGAGTAACAAGCGTATGAATGAAAACGCGCGCACTGACAGAATTAGTCATTTGGTCGTTCTTGCCTGCTTATTTCCCCCCAGGTTGCGGGTTCTGACAACGGTCTGAGCGTTCCAGGTGTATATATTGGAACACATGATTACATTTAGGAATATTAATTCTATAAACAGATATTTTTATTTAAAGTATTGAGGGATGATTGAAGAAAAAAATTAGAGGATATATTATAGACTTGCGGCCAGTGAGGTTAGCAAACAAGCTAAAGTGAAGGGCAAAACTTCCTCAAGTTGGCATTGCAAAGCATGCCAGGCAAGCTAGTTAAAAAAATATATACTTTGTATTTGGTTTTTGTGATAAAAAATTTACATATTATAAGCACTCATGGATTATAATAAATAAATGGATAACACAGTAGAAATTTTCTATTCCTTTTGAACTGACACATTGTTGAGAAGTTATTAGTTCTTCACTATAACACCAGTCCTATAGCTCCACTGCTGAAACTTTCTCAGAGTCTGTCTCTGTCAGAGTTACCTGTCTCTCTCCCTCCGTTCTCTGTAGTCGTCTCTCTCGTATTCCTCATGGTCACTCCTATAATCTGGGCTGCGGTTGTAGCTGTTATCCCGCTTTTTACGGTACTCCCCTCCCCTCCTCTCCTTGCCTCTCTCCCGGTATTCTCGTTCACTCGAGTAGTCTCTCTCTCGATCCTTTCTGTCATCATCGTAGCTACTGCAATATGTAAAATTAATTTTAGAAAATTTTGTAATAAATGTATTATGTAACATTTTTTCTAAGTTTGGTTGTTGAATCTTTTTTTTTAATAACTCACTTAAAACTGGTGGTTGGTATGGGTTCATAAAACTGGGTGGCCTAAAAAAAGTGCTCTTAATGTGATAATAATTGCTTTTTAGCAACCATACAAAAATGACTTGTTGCTACATTTGTTATATACATTTCTCATGTTTAGTAATTCTGAACGTACTTGTTGAGTGATATAAAATAAATCTGATGTCAAAATTTGTTTTATGAGTACCATTTTTGTGACCACCCTGTAGTTCATCATTATTTTATGTTCTGTAAGGTGGTGATGATAAATTAGATATGAGAATCAAGTTTATTCACTAGTAAAAAAATATTTGAGGAAAATAATTTGTTGGAAATCTCCACTCAAACACACAAGTTTTTGACGTGGAGAAAGCAGACATTGTTGAATCTCCGTACTTTTGTAACAAGTAAATTGGTATTTTTTTATGGTTTTCAGTTATTTGCGAGAAGCTAATTTTTAATATGAAATGTATTTTTTGCGGGTTTCTGATTGAACACATTACTTGGAACATTTTTGTCCATTTGAGATATCACAGTGAAATTTTCTCATAAGCCAAAAACACTTACTAGAAAATATCTTTTTGGGGTTACCGTACACAAAATGTATAAACGGCATGGTCTACAAATACTGTAAGGGTGATCTCCTTAATAAGCAATCTCATTTTAGAGTTCAATGGTAAATAATATTTAAAATTAAAAATTCCTGTGGGATCCAATTGTATTTGTTTTTGTATCTGGTATCATGATTTAAGTTAATGAACACTAATTTATATTGAAAAGGGTAAATCACTGACTCTTTGCGGTGACGGTGCCTTCGCCTCTCGACTCTCGCATAATCTGAGTCTGAGTCTTCTTCTCTGTTGTTGCTCTTCACAGTCTCCTTCTCCTTTTCGCTCTCGGCTTCACCCTCCTTTTCTCGGAACTGACCGACAACCATACGTTGCATCCCCGCCTCTTCTGCTCTCTCCCCATTTTTGGCTAAAACATTTTCACTTAAATAAAAGCTATGTATATGAAGATGAACTTACACGATTTTACAGAGATAAGAGCTGATGTCTCTCTTCAAGTTCAAAATATTTTAAGTTTTGTATATTCTTCTTATTTTAATTTAAATGACCTTTGATCGAATTTTAACAACAAAAAACCCTTTTTTTAGCACTAAAACTAATGAGTCCTCCCTTCATACAGCCTCAGTTTAACAGTGCAGTAGAAGTCTGATTTTTCAAGTTCCGTTTATCCTAACCGCAGAATTAAACAAGGAAAATTTCTAAATTACAATCAGAAGATTTTTTTAAAAGATGAGGAAAATTTTTACAATCAGCGTGTGTTTGAAATAAATCACGATACTAAAACATAAAGTGCTTGCTTACAGGAATGGCTATTACTGGAACGGATACGAGTCTCACTTTTACTGGAAGTCAAGAATTTTTCGTTTGTTTCTCTGCCAGTTTACTGTGATAGCCCGATATCTGGGCTGCGACAGTTCATGCATTCAAGTGATGTTTTAAAGCCAGTCTAGTCTTATGTTTAACAAAATATTGTAAAGGAGTTTTAATAACTTTCTAAAAAAGTTAAATTGAAAGGTCAAATAGAGGGGAGAGTCTAGAAGGTTACGTTCGGAAGTACAGAGGTTAGGGAGCGGGGCTCAGTAGCGTAATTTCAACGTTTTTATTGGGGGCCAGACTTTTTTTATGAATATAGTTTGCCTACAATGAGACTCCTCCCCTTACTATTGTGCTTTAACAAATGCAGGCCACAAAAGGGAGCTTAATTCAAGTCATAACTTTCATTTTTCAATTACATTTTTAGTAAAATTTGAAATTTTTACAAATTTTTCATTTTATTGGGGGGCAACACTGCCCCCCCCCCCCCTTGCACCCCCCATATGACGCCTATGGAGTGGCACAAAAGCTGTATTTAATTCAGACCATTTTTAAACGTTATAAACCGCTTATTTAGCAACAAATCATAATAAAATTTTGTATGTACCTTCACTAAGTGGGGAGTAACTAATATCTGCCCTAAAAACCCCATTACAACAATCCTAAATTAACACTAAATATCCCATTGAATTCTAATAGATGCTTGATAGAAAATAAGATGCTGAGTCTGTACTTAAGCAGCTGGTCAGGTGTCTTATACCTTTGTCAAATTTTTAATGTTTATATTTTGGGATTTGTAATAAAATCATTCACTTTGCATGGGAGGGTTTTACTATGCACTGTTATTATCAGAGAATTTTTTGCAACAAACGGTAAATCTTAAGGTAAACGCTAAGCGCTATTAAAAATTGGCAAATTTTGAGTAGTACTTTATGCAGGATGGCTAAACTATTTAAATAATGTGTAATACTTGTCATTGATCACTTTTCACAATTTTCTCTATTTTCAAGAATTAAAAATACATAAATCGACCATATAAAAAAAACAAAAAAAAAACATTTAGGGTTTACCGCAACTATTTCAATGTGCAAAACTCACTATTGTTCTCAAATATGAATTCATAATTTTATTTATTAAACAACAATAAAAATGGGTAATCAACGTAAAAATATATTGCAATCGAATATTCCATATTTTCTTATTAGGTGAATTAAGTATAATAATAACAAATATTTTCAAAAATATCTATTGGAAATTTGCTGAGTATGCAGGTGTTCTGCGAGGGGGTATTTTAATAGTTATACTGTTTAATTAAAGGGCTAAATAATTTAATTATATGATTTTTATGATGAGAATTAAGTGTTGTTTCTTTATTTATTTAATCCCCTTTTCCAAAAAGATGTATTATTTGTTAACACTTACTTTAAAATAAGTTCTTTAATTTGTTCATGTATCTAACTTAAATAATTTTGCGACATCTGCATGTACATCATAAGCAACTTTGATATTCAATGTGTTAACCAATAAACAAGTAGAGTTAAAAACAAAAAATTCAAAATTAATATAAAAATTCCATAGTCTTATCGATGTGATCTCTATAAAGCACAACAGTGAACTAATACAGACACGTGGTTGCCCACGGCAATACTTGTTATCAAAGCATTGGCATAGTGGCACCGTGTTACTTCCTTGATTGAACCCAATAGATCTATGGGCCACCCTTGTTTTGCAAAGAACATAAGGCAATAAATAAATATACTTTATATTTTCAACTTCTTGTTATTTATGGGTAATAGTTAATATTTTTGGTCACATTTTAATTTAGCACTTTAAAAGCAACCTACAAAGACTATTAAACGTCATAACATTAATTTTTAGTTTTCTTGCTTTATTCAATGTTTTTGTAACTGTATTTGATAGACTAAAATATACAAAGAAAAACTTTTTTACATAAAACCAAATACATCATTATTTTTATCACAAGGGAAATAAACGGTATCAGTTAACTGACACATACTTTCTCCCAACAAAATAAAAAAGTTGTTAAAAGCTTTAAACATTAAATGTCTTGATTGACTCAGTCGGATAGCTACCAGCTGAGCAAGGCTACTTTGACCCTACGCGGCATCTGTGACTTTTAACAACGTACTGCGTTTACCGCTAAACGAAAAATTGAATTTTCTCCGCAACCACTTGACGTAGAACAATAATTTAAAATACTGGATTATTTAGTTTTTTGAGCTTGATTTAATGGTGATAAGTAAAATTTATTTCAAGATAACAGCTATTTTGAAAATCAAAAAAAAAATTTTTTTTTTAACACTTTTTATTGTATAACTTTTGGAACGCTACATTTCTCGGAGATGCGGGTGGTGTCATTTTATTCAGCATTTAAATCTTAATAAAACCACAAAATTTTAATCAAAATCGTTAGAGCCGTTTTTGAGAAATTTGGATTTTTCACGTTTTTTGAGGGTTTTTGGGGGTAAAATACCCTTAAAAATCAAAATCCAAAAAAATTAAAAAACGCCTGGAATTATTGTGGTTTGGACCTATGTACCAAATTTCATTTTAAATCGGACCATTAGGGCATTCTCTAGCTCTGTTTACATCCTGACACACACACACACACACACAGACATCACTCTGAAAACCACTTTTTTGGACTCAGGGGGCACCAAAATGGATAAATCCACCAACAACTCAAATTCTAAAATTTTGACGAAAACAATACTTTCTCCATATACTATGGTACAGAGGGAGAAAGTAAAAACAAGTCAATATTAAATGTTTTTTTTTTTTTTTTTTTTTTTTTTTTTTTTTTTTTTTTTTACTTTGATAATTAATAAAATAAAGGCCAAAACCACGCTTTTAAGGCACAAGAATAATTAATTTAACACCAAACTTGGAACTGTAAACACACAGTCATCTCTGATCCTTTCGTTTTACTGATTCAGGATTCTAAATTCAGATTTGAGACAAACTTTCACAACTGCACTGAGAATACATCTTTTTTTTTATTAGTTTATATAAAAACATTTTGTTAAGTTATAGTTACTAAAATTGAGGAGTAGATTGAATAAAATTCAGATCTATGGTAAATTAATTACAGAAAATAACTAAATAATTGAATTATATATTTACTGAATTGCTGACAATATATGCACAAGCAAATTCAATGGTTTTAGAGCTTAATTTAACAAATCAAACTGATATTTTATTTCAACTTCACCGGGAACATACCATTCCATTCCATCCAGAGAACTGACTTGACTGAGAAACACATTTACAGAGTACAGAGCTACTGATAAGATAAACAATCAGTATCTACAGTCGTGGGGACTCTTTCCTACCACCTTTAGCAGAAGACAATTATCTTAATTATCAACGTTATATTATAAGAAGCTATGCAAAAATCAGTTGGATGCAAAAAATTTATCCTTTTTGGTTTTTCACTGGCATTGGTTGTAGGTTTTTCAGTTATTTTAGATAGTAACCATGAAATAACTCACGGTTACCATAAAAAATCAGGCTGAGCTCTCGTTTATGCCATTTATAAATTCTATTAGACATACTTATAATAAAGATCCATAGACATTTTAATAACATTTTCATACATTTTAAATAGACCAGTTAGGCATTGCATAAAATAAATATTAAATATTATTCCTCATGTAATAGGGCCTATTGGCCTTAAGCGGGGCCGGATTTAGGAATATGCCTCCTGTAGGCTATCCATTTTCTGCCCCCCCCCCCTCTCCCCCTACACACACTTATAGGGACAGACTCATACATAGTTTTTATTGTCACTTATATAGGGGCGCATTACCCTTAAAGTAAGCACCAGATTAATTTGATGCTGCAATATCAAAGTATAAAAAGTATCAATTGCTTTTATGAACTGTATATTCTTTATTCTTTAAGCCAGGAATCTCAACACAACGAATCCAAGTGACTTCACAGGAGCAGCTACAACAGCGAACAGGCAAAGCAGTATAGTGGCAACTGCCAGCCCAAACATACTTCAAACGACTTTAAATTTAAAATGAAATTTGAATTGAAGCAAATTGAGTTAATAAATTTGAACAGTTTATTAATTTTCATAGACCTAGGCTACAACTTTATATCCCAGTAAACATGAAAATTTTGTGAAAAAAAAAACAATAAGACCATAATCATAGAAAATACGATTCACCATTTGGCAACGTTAGGGCTATAGAAATGGCAAAAGTGCGGCTCCAGCATAACAACTTATATGTCTTAAAATAAAAACTGATTAAAAATAAATTAACACCCCAGATAGTTGCCTACACCCAATATTTTCATCCTAGAGGCACCTTCACTAATTGACAATTTTTTTTACCAAAACCTAAACAAGACAAGTTTGAAAGGTTCCTTGTGATAGGGTCACAGTCTAGCATACAGCTGCGACACTCTAACTTGAAAAGTCTGGGGATGAAGATGCTAGTGGTCCCTGGTGTGTAGACTCACAATACAACTAATATTTTTTATTACATTCTGATGTTGGCGGAAGTTTGGTTGTTTGGCAAAACAGCTCTACCTTCCAAGTAGTGCAGTAAATGTTTCATTTTGTTATGTTCCTAAAAAATCACATTTTTCATAGGGAAGGTTGTTATAAAATTAAAACCATACCTTTTTTGTCTATGAGTGCTAGTGTAGTTTCCTCTTTCTGGGCCTTGTACAAACTGTGAGTGTCGTTAAAACGATTACGCTACATAAAAAATATGTTACAAGAAGAGAGTAAATTCGTACGATAAGAATAAACATTTGTCCATTTCCTCAAATTAATACACTTTAAATAAGAAAGATGGGCCTAAAGAAGTTTCTGTTATTAAAGTTGTGACATTATTTTCAATTTTTAGTAAATTGACAAAGTGCCGCCCCTAAATTTTTGCCGCTATAGGCTCCAGCCTTTTCAGCCCATTTAGAAATATGGCCCTGGCCTTATGTTTTATCTCAAAAAGCCAAAGTGGTAGAAAATCAATAAACAATTTCAGAAGTATATGTGTGAAGTACTTATTTATCACAAAGAAAACGATTGATCGGCAATGTACATCAAATGTAAACGTGCATTTTTGAATTATCTGCAAACAAATACAAAATAGATTTCATTTCTTAAAAAAAAAGTTTTTAATTACTTTCTGGGTTAACTTCTGTCCCCTCTTGGATGACGCAATGTTCAATAACGCTGAAAAACTAAAATGTCTCTAGTCTTTGTCTTAGACCACTACTCTCTTACGTTTTCCACTCATAACCAAACACTATTGATCACACAATAATAACACAAAAACTGTACAAACTGCACACACAAAATACTGAGTTTTTAACCCGTTGAGGCAAGCACAATACTGATAATATACAACTTCCGATCTACACAGGCGGTCAACGATTCCTTGAATCAGCTAAAATAATAGTCCCGGAAATCAACTACATGACCTCTCAACAGCATCAATTTAATATATTGCACGTGCTAAAAATACAATCAATTTCTAGTCTTAATTTCCATAATTTTATGAGTTTTATTTTTATTTTTTGATGACTAGCTCAGTTAAACGGACCTCGGAGAATTGGCATCCACTGTAATTTGTTTTGCTACGACAATTAGTTTAGAAAATAAATTGAACTAAGAAGATGATACAGTAAATCAAATAATGTGACTATAGTGATCCTCTTTTTCTGCAATTTGAAATTGCCAAGTTAATTTTTAGTCTATTGTTACACAAAAAAAAAATCTAAATTAACTTGAGATTGTAATAAGGTAGTTTTTATATATAGCGGAATTAGGAATAGTGGAACTACTGTAAAAATCTGCCTAATCTGAACACATTTAGTAAAAAATACAGATTATTTTTTCTACTTAAAATTAGGAGAAATCCACAATTTCATTAATACCTGGACTTTATGGTTATTAGATATTGATTACGTCCGCTTTTTATGGTTCAATTGTTGTCGACAATACAATGTCCCGTCAGTATTTTGAGCTATTTCACGCAGCTTTAATTGCTAGCAACCACTTTCCAATCGTCATTTAATTATAGTTTAACATGCTCTGCTCATAAACAACTGATAAACAGCACCAGTAAACGAGTAAATATCTTACATTATTTATAATTCCGCCAATTGCAAAAATTCACTAAACCAAACCAAAACCCGATTAGTTTTGTTTAGTGGGACTTTCCTGTACTCTGGCCCAGTGAAGGTTATCGTTGCGTGCTGCGTTTGATGTACCTGTGAGGTGCTCTGTGTCGGTACTGGGCTCGGAGTTGATCTGCCCCAGGACCAGCCGGTGCAGGCCGGGTGGTGGCTGAGACACCGTCTCCTCGCCCGGGCCGACGACATGCCTGCTGTTGCTGCTCTCCTGACCACCACTGCAACCACAACACACACAAAACTTGTAAAAACAATCAAGTGATCAATGCGTACCAATTTTATACTGAAGAAAATTTGAAAATGTTTAAGCATTTTTTTTTCAAATATTACATAAAAATTATAAAGATAAAAATGTATTATTAAAATCCAAATTTCGTAGGGTCTGTAACTTGATTAGTTCCCTGCTAGCAGAGTTTTACCAGTGTGTTCAATTGAAAAAGATCTTTTAATGAGTTAAATGAAAACAAGCTAATATTTGAATATTTTAAAAGACACATCCTTTGTCGGAATAATAAGGGTAATAATCCAGGGATAATCCTGGTCATGCTATAATTAGGGTAATTTATCCAAGTTTGGGTAAAAATATTACAAAAAATGAAAGTTTGATGAGAAAAATGAGGAGTGACCTGCCCGAGGAGTTTCAGCAAGATGATCAATGTCAAATAGAAGTTCAAAATCAACAGCAAAGTGAATAAAAAAAAAAAGATAAAAAATGAAGTCAAATTTAATACCCCTGCAGTAATATTTTTCAGATGCTGCAGCAACAGTAGGGGATATATGAGCTCCACAGCATCATGCCCATGCCAATGCCAATCAAAGATTTCAAACATCCAATTTGAACTACTCAAGTGCAGACCTGTTAGACAAGTTGGGGTCGGTTGTGTCAGAGCTGCCCGCGCCGGTAACCATCCTTTCGTCATCCCCGTCCATATCCCGCGGGAAGCTGCCTTCGTGTTCCGACGTCCCACCGGGGATCATCCTCTCGTCGTCGCTCAGCTGGCCTGGCACCATCCGCTCATCTTGCATCTGTCCCCCGGGCACCAGCCGAGGCGAGTCCTGCGCCTGGTGGCCTGGGATCATCCGCTCATTCCCCGCATTCTGCTGGCCGGGAACCTTAACAATTTTGTAAATAATTACCCCTTTGTTAATAGGTGTAGAATATGTAAGACAATTATTGTATCAAGCTCATTTATTTTAGTTTCTTTCAACAATATGATTCAACCAACGTTGTTTGATCTATTCAAAAGAGAGGTCAAATGATTGTTTTTTCTTTATCTAGATTTTTAAAAGTTAATTGAAAGTATTACAATCAATGTCAATTAGATTTAACCAACTACAAAAAAAAATTGTTTCTCAATAGTGATATTAAGGGATTTAAAATATTGTAAGAAGAAAACCGATGGAAAAACTACAGGGTCTATTATTATTATTAAGTTTTTATTAATATCACTAACATTAACGTGAAAAGAATTATTTCTCAGTACAAAGCACAAATTGTCAGGTCTTGTTTAACTTTTGCAGTGCTGTAGTTAATACACATCCGTGTCTTATATTTTACAACATTTGAATTCCCTATATAAAAATAGGATGGTAGGAATAGCACTTTTAAGCTTACATATTAACAAACAAAAAGCTATTGTTTTGGTAGGACAATTTTTCTTTTTTTCAGAAGGGTTTGCTAAAGA
The DNA here is from genome assembly GCA_030545055.2 of Neoaliturus tenellus. NCBI lineage: Eukaryota > Metazoa > Arthropoda > Insecta > Hemiptera > Cicadellidae > Neoaliturus > Neoaliturus tenellus. The sequence continues at coordinate 143,250,233 of CM061532.1, read as the reverse complement.
ATGTATGGTCCATTCTTTGGAAGACTACCTTGAAAAAAGTAAATTTTCCTCCAAAATCAGTCTAGTAATTCAGAGAACTTATCAGTTGTATTGTTAAGATGTTAGTTACCAATCGCTCCATTGTGATGGGTTCGGGTGACGCGCTGGGGGTGGGTTGTCCTGGGACCAGTCTAACAAAGCCCCCGCCACCGCCACCGCTGGGTGGCTGCCGCTGGGATACCGAGTCCGTCCCCTGCCCCGTCACCAGCCGATGGAGCCCCGGTGGGGGCAGCGCCTCGCCTGCGACACACACAGATCCAACATTACTCACAATCTTTTTACTGATATAAAACTGTTTTTGTTTTTATCTAATATATCGGTTTGGTTTCAGTTCCGGTTTTAACTGACACTGGTTGCTGGTTTTATTTCTTATGGGAAATTTGCTAAAACATTGAAATCATTTGAACATTGCAGTTTTATATTTAATTACAGTTGAAAAAATCTTAAAATAACATCTTGTTGTTAAATTTGTATTATAATAGCTGTTTTGTAACTTTCTCTACCTCCAAAGTTGTATCACACGGTAGGATACCTTCATCGTTGTTGTCGTTGTTGTCCAGGGGCGCCTCGTCGGGGCCGCTGGTGTTGGAGTCGACCAGCTGTCCCGTCTCCAGGTACTGGTTTCGGTCGAGCTCACATCGCGGCGCCACCTCCTGGTTCTCCCAGCTCCACTGACAACACTATCACTATATCAGCATGACTCACAAACACACAGTGAAAACAAAAGAAAATACTCAGCTCTAAATAGAAATAACCATTCGATATATATATACACCATTCGATGAATATGGTGTTAGCTATTTATAGTTGGTGTAGTATTGGGGATTTTCCTTCGACCAATTACTGTAGACTCCACCTTAATATTGAGTGCAAAATCAAAATATGCATATGTTTATTGATTAAACGAATGTGTCTGTAAAATGCAGATAGAAGGCGTGAGCAGTCCAGCAGGCAGTCTGTGGTGGCCTAGCAGCTTTTAATAGTTGTAAATCACACATGAAATACAGCCGCCAAAACATAAATAAATCACTTGACAAAGATGTAACAGGGATTTTATTTTATTTTTCAAAATTTCCTCTCTATCAGTCACGGCCACATCCAGGTTAGTCGGCTCAACAATGTTGATTGTAGAGGATATTATTGTTTCCGAATTTGTGTGTGGGCAGGGGAGACCCAGAAGATATTGGGTGAAACCTTCCTATGGGTCAGAGGTAGGTACATTGGTGATGACATGCTACTAAACCTAGAAGAGGGTGACATGGTTCCAATATGTAGACAGTTGCAAAGTGATAGCGGCTTGAAAGATTTTCTTAAATTTAGGAAGTGAGTTCCAAATGGGAGGCAGGAGACAAGGTTGTAAAACAAGGTTAGCAACCTTGGTTAGCAGGTTAGGTTAGCAGTAGATTTCTTGGTAAGGAAGTTTGGTGGCATTCCGGTTTTTGGAAGATTCATGTAAGTTCAAGATATTTGTTCAAGATTTATAAATGGGAAATGTCATTATTTGTGTCGAAAGTATGCATTGCTCTTAGTGAGTGGGCATTGAGGTAGAATGTTTTAATCATTGTTAACACTTGAAAAGATCAAATAATGTTTATGGATTTTACTGACACTAGTTATAAATGTGTTTACGACAAAGATCTTGTGAACATCTGTTTACAACAGAGTCGTTTTCTTGAATGATGTAAAAAAATGTTGTCAAAACTTCCAAGTGCGAACGTAGCCTTAGACTCAATGGCTATTAAAGCCACACAGTAAAAATATTATTTACAACATTTAATTTTTTTAGTGTGAGGGCAAAATGATTCAGCGTTTATTAGTTCACATTAGTATGAGGATCACAGGAGCACAAAACACACAGGAAGCAAAATTTGAATAATTAACCCCTCATTTACAATTGGCTACAACAGATATAGCCAGTCCTTATTATGCTGACACCAATATAGTGACAAACACTCTTTAAGTGACATAGTTTTTTAGGCTTAGAAAGACATTGGCAACTATAAAACATAATCTTACCGGTTCAATATTATGTGTTGAGCTTATATTCATTTGACTCATGTTCTGGGTCAAGTTTTGCAAGTGTTCTTCATCGTCAGGTACAGTTTCTTGGTTGTCCGGAATATTGGTTTCATCAGAATTCTCTCTATTGTTTCTTGTTAGAACCTCTTGTGAGTTTTCCACGCCTGTTCTCAAAGCCTCAACGTGACTGGCCGGTGTGACTGTCCTCTCCGGAGGAGCAACTTCTACATTTTCTACCTCTTGAACATTAAGATCGGTGACAGATTTACTTACTGTCTCATAACCGATTTCTGTGTTATTCATAAATGCATTCTGATCGTAATAATTAGTGTATGGCTGACTCGGTGGTCTATTTTGATCATAATAGTTATTCTGATATTCTTGAGATTGTATTTTATTTTGGTCAATGTAGTTAGAGCTCTCTGGACTCAAAATTTTATTTTCATAGAAGTTAGAGTGCTGTTGATTTTGTTTGTTTTGTCCATAAATATTTTTACTGACATCAGTGGAAGTCGCCTCTGGTTGAAAGTACTGAGTATTCTGGAACATAGTCGGAGTATGAGACGAGGGAGGAGCTTGGTAATAAGGCATCGAATCTTTGTTTTGAGGGTGGAAAGGGTGAGCTTGCTGAGGTATAGGATGAGATTGAGGAGCTACAGGATGAGGTGGGGGAGGAATAGAATGAGTTTGCGGGGGTACAGATTGAGGTTGAGGAGGTGGCGGGTGAGAATGAGGAGGTACTGAGTGTGACTGGGGAGGTGCGGGATGAGGTTGAGTTGCAGAAAATGTTTGAGGGGGTACTGGGTGAGACTGAGGAGGGACTGAATAGTTTTGATGCGGTACAGGTTGGTGAAAGTAAGTAGCAGGAGTGGGAGGAGTGGGATCCCTATTCAGGTTTTGAGAAGGGAATGGGGCAAAGGAATAGTTCTGAGGGGGTTGAACTTGAGACTGTTTAAACATTGGTGGCGCAGATGATGTTCCATGGTTCTGACCGACCAAATCGATATTTTCAAAAAAGTCTGAAGCGTTAGAGACTTGATTGTACTGCTGTTGTACCACTCCCCGTCCTCTGCTGAAATTGTTTAGTTGTTCTGGTATGAGATCTGGAGTGCCGTGGGGCTTCTTCTCGGGCTGCCTGGGGTGGTAGTGCATGGGCGGGGGCGGATGGTTGGGTATCACATTGGGAGCGGGCTGACTCCACCCATTGTTCCAGTCGTCTTGCTGTCCGGAGCCGTTGTCCTCCCAACCCCAGTCCCAAGGATCCTCACTCTGTCTACCTGATTTTGATTTTGTTCCCTATAACAAAAACTAAAAATTAATTTTAATGAATAGGATTCCGAATTTAAACATAAAATTAGGCTCTAAGAATAATTTAAGTTCATTAGTGGGCCTTATAATAAAAGACAGAATATACTTTAATGCTATTTTTATTTTTAAACAACGTTCAACTTAATTAATGTTTCTGTTAATTATAATTTTTACCACAAGTATTTTTAAGTACCATATGGGGCAGTTCAATGTACAGATGGCTCAGTGTATCTGTTCTCACGGCTTTCGGTGAGGAAGGATGACCAAGGGACGGTGTGGGGGTACTTTTCTGAAAATATCGGTCTGTTGTAACTATATAGTTATCAAGATCTAAAATTGATATATTTGATCTGAGAAAAAACTCGAGTAAAATCAATTTTAGAATATTAAGGTCGAAAGCCATGAGCACAGATACGCCGAGCCATCTGTACTCAAGGGGAGAATAGCAATGTTAGTATCGTTTGCATGTTTGAGAAAGTTGATGGGGGGAAAGAGTTATGAGGGAGTTTTCACAATAATAAGCAATATGAGGTGATAACTCAATAAAAATATTTAGCTTCAACATTTTACAAGTTCTTCTCCAAGACTAGTATTTACTGTTTGTCTGAAAATATTTGTAATGTGGCTAAAGAAGATTGATTACCTTTTACTAGAAAGAAAACCCTTCAAGTATATTACCATATTAAGAATACTGATAGAATGATAATCCGAGCATTGTAGAGCAATATAAAATCGGATACTGTAGTACAATTTGTATTAATTTTTTGTTTGAAATGTTTTATATTGTTTTTAACATTAACTTATTATATTTACTGAACCTGAGTCCATGTGGCATAAAATTAATAAAAACAGTAAAAAGAAAATAGTTCCCAGAAGTGTCTAAAGTGCACTAATCTTCTAATTTTATTCATGACTAAATAAGTTTATCAGATAGCAGGATACTATCTAATATATTAATAGGCAAGCATGTTTCTTTTAGCCCTTTTTTCTCAGCTTGTGTGCATCATGGGAGAAATCCATGCACACCATTAGAAATGTATGCTCCTGTAGATGAGCAAAATCCCATTATATTTCGAATCGGCCCCCAGGGCTTATACCCTTTAGGCTTGCAGTCTCAATATTAATCTTATGAAAGAAGGGTAATTAATTGAATCATTAGACGGCTGTCATAGTAGCAAATGCTAGTAAAACAGAAAGAACAGATAATTTCATGTTTCAGTTAAAAATATTTTTAACAATTTTAAAACAGATAAACTGAATTTTTTGTTGAATTTTGATCATAGGGTGATCCCTTGTATTTATTTAATAGTAATTTATATGAGTAGTAAACTAGTAGTTAAAAAACTTTACTAACATATAGGCATAGTAAATAAATTATAAAAATATTGCATTGATCAAATTTCTAAATGGAATAAAACTATGTACCTCACGTTTCCAATACTAAGTTTTAGTTAAAAAGAATTAAACACCTTCTTTATGTGGCAAGTTCCAAAAGCAAAGATTGCCAACCAAGAGTAAAACTATAATTATTCAACGCGGCGACCACGCCACACTACACTATCAACTGAGCAAACATACATGATTGTCTGGCCAAACACCTTCATGACTATTGAACCCACGTTATATGATTTTCCCATTAGTTATTATTCTCATTAAACGTGTCGTTTGTTTGAAAACATCAGCTAATTCAAGTTCATCATAGTAAATATTACCTTTCATTTAGACCATGTAAAAACTATAAATAATGTATAAAATCAATAAGAAATATAATAAGATATATATATTTTAATAGGCAAACATGGTTTTCCCCCTTTTTTTCTCAGCTTGTGTGCATTGTAGGAGCAATCTGTACACAGTGTTACAAAGTTAGTGTACTTTAAATGAGCATAATCCCATTATAACTCACATCTTCAAAAAGATCTACGTTCAACAGGTCTTCAAAGTTTCAATGTTAATCCAATAGAAGAAGGCCGGTATCACACTATTGTAGTTCTATGCCGTATTTCTATCATCGAATATCTTTGTCAAAAAATATTATAGTGTACTGGATAATAGTTCTACTATGAAAATTTATCTATGATCATACACTCTTTAAGAGAAAAAATTTTAGCGAACTCCTCTATAGGGAATACGCAACGGTATTACGGTAGTAGCAATGGTAAGCCCTAGGCCCGGGGACCATGCTACTTTTTCATTTCGAGGTCCCACGAAGCCAAAAACACCATTCGTTCATTTTCATATAATATTAATATTTTTAATAATAATAACATTTATTCCACTGTCAATATTTAGAATTGTAAGCGAATTTACATAAGTCTTTTACTATGTCTCATTTAAATGTTTACATTCAAAAATGTTTCTTCTTTCTTCTTTCTTCCTTCCTTCCTTCTTCTTTATTCTTCTATATATGTGTGTGTGTGTGTGTGTGGTACTGATAACATTTGATAGGGAACTCTAATTTTGAAGAAATTTGGTATGGAGGTGTAGGACCAGGCCAATTTTTGCGAGTTTGAAACCAGCATAATCTGGGTTATGAGAACAAGTTTTTATAGGGTTTCAAAAAGGTCAACAATAGTTTTTCTTAGTTTTTAAAATTTTAACTAAGACCATTGAAAAGAGCTTAAAAAATAAACAATTTAGTATTTTTAATTTTTAACTTAATTTAAATGGTTATAGAGAAAGTAAAAAATACTTATATTTCCCATGTTATTCTTATGGGGAATCAAGAAAACTCTGTCTTGCTTATCTAAACCACATAGATTGATAAAATTTGGTATGAAGATTAACTATAAAGAGTTTAACTTATATTTTCTTACAAAACCCGTATGGCAGCAAAAATACGTATTCACCCCCATGGTTTTTATAAGTGAAATGAAAAAAATACCAGAATGTGATAAAATTTGGTATGTAAATTAACTAGGTAGGATTTAACTTATATTTGTTTACAAAAACTATATGGCGGCAAACCTAAATACTCAACCCCATAGTGTTTATGGGGAAATAATAAAATACCAAAATTCAGCTTAGAAATGGAAATTCGCTGAGTATGTATAAATCACAATTTTTCATAAAAACCAAAAACGTGAATTCTTTGAACTTAAATGTTGAATGTGAGGCTCCCAATTGAGCTTCTTATCTAGATGAATTCCCAAAAGTTTTACTGATGAAGAGAAGTTTTGATTTTCAAATTTTTTTAGGGAGAAGCAAAATTGTTCAGTTTTTTCTATATATTTATTTATTCAGATAATTTTACAAAATAGCTAAAGGAAATCCTAAAACAGCTATTAAGAAAAAACATAATTATTTTAAGAATTAATTAAATATAAGTACAATGTATAACATAAATGCAAAAATCTATATATTAATACGCAAGCATGTTTCGTTTCCTCCTTTTTTCTCAGCTCGTGTGCATCGTAGGATAAATCCGCGCATACCGTTAGAAAGGTATAGTCCTGTAGATGAGCAGAATCCAATTCTAATTCACATCGGACTCCAGGGCTACGCCCCACATAATTTCAAAGTTCCAATGTTAATCTTATGGAGAAAGGAGAATTGGATGAATCTTAAGACAGATGTTGTAATAACAACTGATAGAAAATTATTAAGAACAGATGTTTTAGTTCTAAAATGGTTTTAAGCTTCTTGGGTCCAGATCAACTGCAATTTTGATCGAATTTCGATCAGGAGGCAATCTCTAGTATATATTAATTGGCAAAAATAAAATAACAAATTTAATGTACAACCTTCAAGTAAACAGAAAAAATTGTATTTATAAAAAAATTATAGTGAAAACAATGTGGTTACTATTTTTTTACAACTAACTATAACTAAACAATAATGTAACAAACAATCCTAACATAAAAATACTCTTATTCAATTGAGTTATCAACAAAATAAGATTGAAAAACACATCTATTTCTGAACTATACATGTTAAGAAAACGCAAAGTTTTGAATTGATTAATAGAAATATATTTCATGGTTGAAAACATGTACTTTATTGATCAACAGTAAAATACAACAGAATTGTTTTCAATATAAAATGTAAATAAACATTGAATTAAAATGAACAGGTGATTGAGAACAGAATTAATGCTTAAGAGATATTATTGAAGAGTACAAAGTTAACCGAGCCTTGCTTGTTGGTTTTTATTCAGTTTTTTATATATAGTGTCATGTTAATAAAGCTATTAAATTTTCACCAACAACCAACTATACCTTTTCACAGTTAACAGCAGTTTTAAAAAGTCTGCTTAGCACTAATGTTACTTTTTTTTTTGTATACCTTTCGTTGCTATTTCGTTACCAAAATAGCAACCCATAAGACTAATGTTAAAAGTTACGATTTTTAAACTTAAATTTAGACCAAATTCGATTTTTCCTGGGATTGGGGCTGTTTCTTGACTTATTTTTTGGCCAAAACTAAGTTTAACAAAGTTAGTTTTTGATGCAAAGTTTAATCAAACTATACCTGCTAGATTCCAAGATTGTGAAACACACATCCCTTCAGACATTGCTCGTAATATAGTACAGGATTAAGTTATTTACTACAGCTAGGCATGAGTTAAGCTAAATAATTGTAAACACAATCTTTGATTTCATTAAAAAACTTACAGCAGCAGTTCGAGAATATGGATTAGCTACAGATGTGTTGTTGTTAAACTGATCACCAGCAGAAGTCCTGGAGGGCGGGCGTGGATTTGATGGCCACATTTCTTACCAATCTTTTTTAGCTGAAAAAATAGACCAATAAATTTGTTGAAACATATATAGGCTAAGTAGCGTTTAAAAAAAGTTATAAACAAAAAAAAACCACTTATCAGGACACTCTTTAAAAGGTCCTTACAAACCAATCTGTCTAATATCTAAGTTTACGGCATGTAAACTTATCTAGTAAACCTACAACATGTAAATATATGTAATGACATACATAAAATCATTCACAAACTGAATTAAAATAATATCATTAAGTTACTTGAAGCAAGTGTTGGTCTCTTAAACCAAACAATAGTAAATTAGCGCTTACTCTTAATGAAAGAGATTAGTTTAACAGTAAAATATGAACTTGTGAAGCAAACAGGGCCGGATTTACGTATTTGCCGCCCATGGGCCCAAAACATTTCCGCCGCCCCCTCCCACATCCACAAAACAATTTGTTAAACCCAAAACAATATTTGTTGTACAATATGCGCCAACATAAACAGCACTGAAATTTAATCAGCCATCTTCACCAAAATGATACAAAACCTTCAAGAACGGTAATACAATACAAGTGTTGCCTCAAGTGGACTGAGGACTGAGGTCATATTGAACATGTTATTAATTGAGTTTAAACCTACGTTTATATGTTGGCGAAACTAAGTATATCAAATCTTACAATTTCAATATGGTATACTGTTTATTTTTTTGCATAGGCTACAGTAGAACCATATCCTCACATAATAACATCATTTTTTCATAAGCTATAGGCCCAAACCTCACTATCTGGGTCTAGGTCGAATTTTAATTAAGACTGCATGTTATTTGGGATGAACAGAGAATTTATAATTATCTTTTGATACCTTTTCAGGGTATCGCTTTTATTATTTATCTGTTAAATGGTCCAGGTAAATCTTAATAAAGAAGTATAATGAAAGAGAAGAAAAATAAACGATTATTCAAAGTTAAATTTTAGCGACTTGATTGCTAACGAATGTTAAAAACACCCTCCACGTTAAAATTTTTCTCGGTCGTACATTTGTCTACTACCAATACAGAAAATAATATTTCTGTATAAATAATAAAACTACATAAGAACTTTTACATAAGAAGTTTAATTTATATTGCGGCTAAACAACAGCTAATCTTCACAACCCAGTAAATTGGTTCATTAGGAGACGGCAAAATAAAATCACCAAAATCAGCTACAAAGAAAAAAAAAACCATAGAATCCCAGAGTGCATTTGGACACAGCAATTGTATAGGCGCTAGTCGATATTAAAATGTGAGACGAAAATGTGTACAACACAATTTTCGTAATATCGTAAGCTACATTATTGCTTTATAAACAGACCTACAAATGAAATGGAAATGATATTGTGTCATGACCATCAGTGGATCTTTGTTTTGAAATAGAGACAGGAAATCCAAAATGAAAATCAGCAGATAACTTATTGCTGGAGGTTTGAAGATCAAACATCTCAAATCACGAGCGTCGGGATAAACCATTATATCTATACAATAAATGGAATGAAATGGGAAATTCAGCCTGGAAACTGGGCCCACCGGGATTTTGATTTTTGCCAGATTGGTTACGCTGAAGAGGCAAGACGATCAGCCTAATAATGTCAAATAATTAGCTATGGAGTCGCCGCTCGCGATCTCGCAGTTGCCTGTACATTTAGTGACGCTAACACAAATCTGATAAATTATCTATTGTTTAAAAACCTTATTGAACTTTTTAAAGTTTTACTCAGTGTAAACCTTAATGAAACCAAATAATCTGCACTTGGACCACTCTTAATAGTTTAGACTAATTTAATCACTAATAAAAAAAAATTAAAAAATCTACCGCCCCGGGCCCATGCCTAAATCCGGCCCTGGAAGCAATTATTGACGACTTCCTCTTTAACATTACGAGAAAAAAAAACCATTAAGTGCAAAGCAGTAGGCCTAAGTGATATATTGAAATGATTGTGACTCAATTTCAATCTTGAAGATCTCATCTTGAGATCTATCTCTCTCTAGGCCTAATTCTAGATTAAAGATTGAAGATTCTTTATTTGGTTATTGATCATGAAATAGTAATAGACCACGTCGATACAATCAAGTGTTAATAGAATTATCACAGGCTAGAATAAGTTAGACAATAGCCAAAGATTAACAGCTAAAGAGATAAAAAAAGTGTGACACTAATAGAAAACTAGGCCTAATAATAATACTAATGTAACATGTTATTTTTGACCAATTGGTTTTTACATGATTTACAAATAAAAACGGGGGTGATAACCAGTTAGGCCTAAGTAACAGTGGTGATGAATGTTCCCTCGGCTAAAAGAGGAATAAGGTAAATCCCCATGCAATACATTTATTTTCAGTCAAAACTTTGCACTAATTAATGTAAAAAGAATCATCAGTGCACAGAAAATTATAGCCTAGAAGATGTGTGTCTGGCCCTCACAAGAGGGCCTATAAATATGACTAGGATTACAGTACCGTACCAGATATTTCTTAAGCCAACCCAGCATATTTTCGTGTTACGATTAAGAGGGGGCTAAAGGGCCACTCTCAGAACGTCATGCAGTGCTTCACCTGTTCCAATTTTTAGCTTTATTTTAAGTCCGATAAAAGTGGGAGTAATTTTAAATGAAATATAAAGACTTGGGTTATTTGACCATCTTTTTGATTTCTTCATATTTTGAATCCATATCAAGCTATAATGGATCAAATTTGATCAAAGTTGGATGAAGTGTAGCAGCGTTTCTTTATCCACAGTGTTTTACACCAAATACTGGATGTATTGTTTCTCGCCCTCAGTATAGTTGCAAACAATGAGAAACGTATTCAAGGAGTTTCATCAACTTCCACTAGGACTGACCCTTTAGCCCCCTCTTATCACACCCTCAGGGGCTTTCCACATCCTCCCCATAGGCCCTACATGTTTTAAGTTATAAAATTTGAAAACAAATAGATCCAATTTAAGTATTTTGATGCATTGAGCTGCTATGCAATATAAAATATTTAAACACATTTCCCTGAAAACTGCTTTATTCCAATGAACAATACAATCTTTAAAATTCATAAAGAAGGGAAAATTATTTGAAGTTGCCTTTTAGCTAAGGTACGGAGTTATTTCTTAAATGTGTCCTTATATTCCATTCCTGTGGAGTCGAAAGTTAGGCTATTATTGAAAGATTACAATAGAAGCACTTTACAACTAGTCCCCTCTAGACAAGACACGTTCCAACTCGAGTCTTCGGCCAGCCATGCTATTTCTAGTTCTCCGTTTAATGTATTTAATGTTTCGTTCATTTGGGTTCCGTGTTATGTGTAATTTTAACCATTTGACGATGACATACTGTAGTTCAATAATGAAGACCACGACTTTTAGAAGATTTGCCATGGGACCTTGTTCCTGAAACTAGTCATCAGAAAACTAGTTGGATTGACGACTGTTAAGGTATTGTAATCTTCATTATTATAGACTATTTAACAAAACAAAAAATTGTTGCCCTTGCTTGTTGTTAAAACTTACCAACTTACGAGCGTTTGAGTGGATTTTTTGACCTTTCAAAAAAGTGATGTGTAACTTTATAGTGAATGACAGAAACGGACCCATGAACCGCTACCGCTGTTACCGGGAGATTCTAAGCTATCCAAAAACACCCATTTTAAATGGCGGAACGTGATTGGTTGTTTGTAATAGGCCTATGCAATGAAACATCTGGGAAAAAACTGTTAGGCCTACCATCTGCTAACTTTGTAAACAACAAAATACATATTTTACCAATCGTTTTAAAGTTATGAATGATTAATAGTGTTACTAATACCTTTAATTTACATTATTAGAATAAATTAATATGTTTTATCGAGTTTATAATCATAAATATGAGTAGGAATTAGTGTAATATTCCTAGCTTGATTTTACATGTGTGATTATGGGATTAAGATAAGAACCGTAGGACATATTTGGTTTTATTCAACATACATTTTTTTCAAATACTTCTAGCCTATATAAATTATATATTTTCTTGAACTGCATAAAATTCTGAACAAAATGTAAACTTAGGTATATCTTGGAATTTTAATTACTATGTGTAAGTTAACTTATCCAAAATTATTTTAAGGGAGAGCAAAGTTATATACAAAAATCTTTTTGTAATTTTATAATTTTTAACCTATAGCCTAATTTTGGTAACAATAAGTAAGGGTAAAAATTTTTGTATTGTTAGGTAGGCCTAGTCCATTTTATCTACTTTCATATAGCCTAATAGCCTATGTAGATTTATTTAGTGCTATTTCATAAAATAGGCCTATATTTTTTACTAATTTTTATTTGAAAGTATGCAAAACCTTAAAAAAATGTGTAACGCTCTAGGGGTGCTATATTGAACGCTCGGAGGGTTAAAAGTTAGGCCTATGATCTAGAATCTAACGAATATACAGCATAGCCTATGTATGACAAATTATACCGTACAGTATCACATAAAATAGAGTTCATAATTAGTCTAATAGGCTTACAACAAACACACCAAATTCTAGTAACATTTTTCTAGTACATAGAAAAATTAATGTCATTAATACTCTAGCATAATTTGGTGAATAGGAACACGATGCATTTTCCTCAATGATGAAAATAATCAAATAAATTATTAAAATAGACTTCTTAAACTAACAAAAAGTAAATAAAATGTATACTTAATTAATACCTTAACACTTCCTTGAATCTGAAACGTATCACAACCATTAGGCCTATTACATTTTCACTAAATGCGACAAATGCCAACACATATGGAACCGATAAAATATAAATTGTGACTTAAAATCTGTAAAGTACTCTCTAAAAACATAAAATGTAGTCATAAATATTAATTTAAGGTTGAATTAAGCTAGTAGCACGACAAATATTAAGGTAATAACATGACAATTTCTAAATATCCATAATAACCTAGTTATCTCTAAACTATAAACGTCACTTGAAAATTTTCTTCTGCTTCTTGAAATTCTGCACCCCTCTCCTCCGGTTGTTCAGGTTCAGAGTAATGCAGATTCCAAAGACCACTAGAAATCGTTTATAATACAACTGGCATTGGATTTGTCTCTTTAGTTAGGAAATGGTCGGGTTCGTCTTTGGGTCATCCCAAGAATATGTCTATTGTCTATGGATTGGGTCATCCACCGAGCACCGATCCACCGCAATCCACCAAAACCGGGATTCGGTGGATTTTTTGCGGTTAGCAAAAAAGGCACGGGAACGTCAACAATCATAATCCCGGAGGGTTCATAAGACGACAGCAAAATGACGTCATTAGGATCCACCGGGATTCATCACGTGACCATTGGGATTTGTCAAGTGATTAGCTAAATCCCGGTTGCGGTGGATGAACGTGAACCCAACCATTAAAAATTAAAATAATTATTATTTTATTTCAATCTCCACCTAATAATACATCATTCAAGTTAGAATGTATTATTTGTTTTTAACATAGCCTACTCTGTACTTTATCCTGCCTTCATTTCTATTAGGTCGCTTGAATAAAATAACTAAATAGAGTCCCATTGTAAATTCCTGAAAGTATGTATTATTCTCCCCTTAATTAACTTAACTATAGCTACTAATGAATTTTTGAACAGAAATTTTTTTAACAATATTTAAAAATTCATGAGTAATTAAAATTAAATTAATTAAGATCCATTGTACTTTATAGAACATGTAATTTTTTAATAACATTTAAAGCCGCGTCCGCATTGGGCGAACATTCGTCTTGCAAGACTAGTAATTATAACATTAAAGTATCGTACCAACAACAACAATTTCAGTAACAGATAACAATAAATAAGTGAGCAAAACAAGCGACAATAATTAAGTGGACAATAACAACCGACAATAAATAGTAATTATAATAACAATAAGCAAGACTATAAGCTAGATCAGTTTTTTTCACTTTGTTTTTAAAGGACTGCTTGTGTGTGTTTTTAAGTAGGTTGCAACCTCATGGATGGGGGACAACCAAGCATGGGACGGTGATCAACCCTAATCTAACAAAATGGTCTTTACAAAACTCTAGCTTTGATTATTTTGTGTATTTGTTCGCCAGTGGCACTTTTAACGTTTTCTACGGGGACGGTCCAAACCCCAATTTTGTTTCTATCTAACATCGACCAGTTGTTATAGATAGCATCATTAATAAAAACCCCAAAGATAAATGGCTATACTAGGTCCGGAATTGAACCCTTAAAAAGTTACTAACTTTTCTCAGGTATGAAGTCAACCATTATCCAAATATTCATTCAAGTACTTATTCAGGATCGAACCAGCAACCTTTGGATTCAAAGGCGAGCACTATCAGATTGCCTCGATCGATTTATTAATCCTGAGATAAGAACAATTGTACTGGGTGATTTCAATGTCGATTTATCGGTTGCTGGCAACAAAGTTGACAGCTTGTTATGATGGCTTCTTACGATTTGAGAAACAAGATCGCATCGTACACCAGAGAGTTTAAGAACTCAAAGTCTTTGATTGATCACGTATATACTGACCTTCCTGATGACTTGATTAGTTGTTCAGTACTGGTTACGGCCTTATCTGATCATCATGCGCAGGTGGCAGTTGTCAAACTGTCAAACCCTGGTGGTTTTAAGCAGCCTCAGAATGTTCTTAGGCGATCATTTTCCGATGACAATGTCCGCATCTTCAAGTATCTTCTCGACAAAGAAACATGGTCCAGTGTTTTTGAGGCAGGCACCATGGACGAAAAAATGAATATCTTTGAATCTATCTTGCATTTTTATTTTGAACAAGCATTTCCAGAGAAAAAAGTTAGACTTCGTAAGCGTGTTCCCCATACAAAAGTGATTTTAAATGCTGATCAAATAAAACTTCGTGATATGGTTCTTCAGTGGTATTATTTTACAAAGGATTTTGATTCTTCAGATGTAAGGAGACAACATTACTTGTCACTGAAGAGGCAATATAGGTCCAGCATTAGAGTCGCAAAGTCATCTAAAGTGTTCAACATTATCCAAAACTCTTCTAATAAAGTAAAAAGTGTTTGGGAAATTGTAAATGAGAGCAGAGGTAAGAAAGTGTCTTCAAATATTCCCCAAGCAATCAAAGACAATAATGGTGCTGATGTTGGAGACCCAAAATTGGTTGCAAACCTTTTCAACAACCATTTTGTTAGTGTATCTAATAATGGGCCATCTACACCTAAAAGTCTTCCTACATCCCAGCGGTTCAGCTCAAGGACATCTTCTTTTTACCTTGCACCCGTTTCTGAGGAAGAGGTAACTGACTTAATCAGGTCTTTAAAACCTAAGACATCTTCAGGCAGTGACAATATGTCATCTAAACTACTTAAGACCTGCAGTCAGCTTTTTGTCAAGCCACTTGTTCATCTAATCAATCATTCTTTCGAGAGTGGAGTTTTCCCAAATTACTTAAAGCTGTCCATAGTAAAGCCCCTGCACAAAAAGGGAGAGCTGACATTCTGGATAACTTCAGACCCATTTCAATTACATCTACTTTCTCCAAAATCTTTGAGAAGGCTGTTTTAATCAGACTTTGGTGTTTTATAGATCATAGCATTTTGTTTGAAAACCAGTTTAGATTTGTGAGGGGAGGCTCTACTGTCAATGCGATTTTCATGCTCTTAGATAGGGTTGTGAATGCTTTAGATAAGGGGAGATCAGCCTCAGGTGTTTTCTTTGATCTTCGCAAAGCATTCGACACGGTTTCGCATTGTCTATTGCTAGAAAAACTCGAAAATATTGGTGTTCGAGGTGTAGCGCTACAATGGTTTTCTTCTTACTTATCAAAACGTAGGCAGGTTGTTGAAATACCGTCCAACGATGGAAATACGCTCAAACGATGCTCTTCCGATGTGCAGAATGTCAGTGCTGGGGTGCCACAGGGTTCCATTCTTGGGCCGTTGTTGTTCATTTTGTTTGTTCATGACTTGAAGAGTTGTCTTGGTAATGCTCATTTGTGTTTATTTGCTGATGACACCTCAATTGTTATCGATGATCTCTGTCGAAAAGACATGGAAATAAGAACTTTTTTGGAGTCTAACTCAATAGTCCAGTGGTTCCAAGAAAATGATCTCTGTCGAAAAGACATGGAAATAAGAACTTTTTTGGAGTCTAACTCAATAGTCCAGTGGTTCCAAGAAAATGGCCTTTTTGTCAATGCAGAAAAAACTACGTTGCTAAACCTCACAATCGCAACAAGGATCTGTGATGACCTCAGCATTTTCATTGATGATGTTGAAGTCCGTTCCGAACAAGAAGTAAAATTTCTGGGTCTATTTGTTGACAGAAATTTAAATTTTTCCACCCATATTCAAAATGTTTCAAGGAAGATTTGTTCTGGGATTTTTGTGCTCCGTAGGCTTGCAACCTTCACGGACTCATCTGTGCTCCTATCTGCGTACTACGCCTTGGTTTTCCCTTATCTTTCTTACGCTGTTTCAATCTGGGGCTCTGAAACTTCAAAAACAAAACAAGTTTTCATCCTTCAAAAAAAGGCTGTTAGAATCATTGCTGGCGTTCGTCAAAGGGAGTCATGTAGGCCTCATTTCCGAAATCTTAACATTCTTACATTTCCCAGTATTTTCATCTTTCAAACCATAATATTTTTTCAACAGAACCATAGCATTTTCCAGCCTCTTGTTCCACAGTCCAAATACAACCTTAGAAATACCACCAAACTAAATATTCCTCTCCATCATACTTCCTTTTTTAAACGCCATACCTTTTATACCGCCATTACATTGTTTAATGCCCTGCCTGAGATTATACAGTGTGAAAATGATTTTAATTGTTTTAAAAGAAAGCTCAAGGCCTTCCTTATTGACAAGTCTTTTTATTCTGTTAAAGATTTTATTGAGAATAGACTAATTTAGTTTAAATTTAAGTTTCTCACAAATTTTGTAATTTTATTTTTATTTGTTCTGACGCAAGCCTATGCATGTAAATATGTTTTTATGGCAATAAAGGATATTTGATTTGATTTGACTATATAACAACTCAGCTACCCATAAAGTGGTGGAAGAAGTCGGTTCGTTTTTATTGCTATTCCCATAGACTAAAAATGGACTCTATGTTATACGCAGGATAAAGCAAGTATGCAGTCCAGATGCAGTCTATTTTACCCTTTTCGAATCCCACCTTAGATATGGTATCACAGCCTGGGGAGGGGCATCCAAGAACAATTTAGAAAGGGTGCTACTGATGCAAAAAAAGAGCCATTAGATGCCTAGCAGATTTAAACTATCGTGACAGCTGTCAAGAGTCCTTCAAAAATCTCAAAATCCTTACAGTAGTCTCACTCTACGTAAGGGAAACAATCATCCATGCCACCACAACAATGCAACTGAGACATAGTAACCTCCACCACTACAATACCAGACACGCATCCAACTTCGCACTGCCACAACACCACCTGAGCCTGTTTGAGCAAAAACCCAGCTACAAAGGTGCCCTCTATTTCAACAACCTACCAGAGAGCACATGAAGAGCGAACAACAATCAAGCCACTTCAAAAACAAGCTGACAGCATGGCTGCAGGAAAGACCACTCTATACTGAAGAGGAATTTTTCAATATTTGAATTGAACAATGTTTCAAGCAAACCAAATTGTAAAATGACGCATGACTGTTCTCTATAACTGTGTCAATAAAGAGTTAAGTTGTCTAATTGTCTAAAAGACATAAATTAAACATCTGGATATAAACTAAAACCAGATGTTTAGTTTATATTCCGCCTTCCGGATTAGTGCTTCAGATGTTCTTGTTGATAGGGCCAAATAAATCGTCTCATTCATGGGGTCGTTGATTTTGTACATAAAATATTATACCGATTTAAAAAGTAATACCATTGACTAAGGATACAAATATCCTTAGTCAATGGTAATACATACGATGCCTATATTGATTTGGTATATATTTAAATGCAAAATCAACGTTTGAGTTATTGATATGTTGATATCAATAGAAAATCAGTGCTTTCGCCTTTTTTTAATTTAATTGTTTGGAAATGTAATCTAACTAGCATACGTTGGGAAAGTCGACGTGTACGTTCGTTGTCATCGGTGTTCAGCTGTCTGCTGCTTGAGCTTGAAGTCTGTTGATGTCGCCCGTCGCCTATGTGTAATGAAATGAGTGATTAAAACTTTGATTTGAGGTTAACAACAAGCTTATAATTTTTTTTTAAAAATGTTATAAAGGAGAAATTGTTTAAGTAATTTATTAAATTGTACAAGTACCTAGCTTAACGAGAAACATGGTTTTAATGACTATGATTGCACGAATTCACGATGGCTTGCCTCTTGCAGCCACTATGCAAGATGATGAACAGGTTTGTTAAACTATTTCAAGTAAATTTCACATTAAGTTACTTGTATGGCTTGGTGGATATATGTTTCATAAAATTATGCTATTATTCTATGTTTATGATGAAATTGTATTTGGTAGTTAATTAGGCCTACCATTATTAAAAGAGATTGGTCAGGCTAAAAGTGAGTCCTGACAGCTTTTGATATTTTAACTAGTGGAAATTCCTAACTGCTTAACCCTTTCGGTGCTACGGAATTATAAATCATTGTATTAAATAAAATGTATTATTATATCTTCTATTCTAATACATTATTGTAAGAACAAATTCAATGTTTACAAATTTATTTTGGAATTTTAGTATATTTGAGAATGATTTTCATGTGCAACGAGATTCTGTCTGTTTGACAATATCAGTGATCCGATAATTGGGATTGCATCAGGTCAACAATGTCAGCGCTATGATGGTTAGTGACCTAAGCGATTTTAACTTCTTGGTCTAAGTTACACTGAACTGGCAAAAACCAAACTAGGCCTACGCCCGACAAACTTTTAAGTTAAAACAGACATCATTCGATGACATCGGAACTCCGCTTCATCGGAAATGATGATCTGGATAGTATTACAATTTTTTTTTACAAATATAATTTATACGTTTTAGTGCCTTCAATCTCCAATTTGTTATAGGCCTACCCGTAATTCAGTAATATATCACATTTTGCATCACTTATCACCACACGCTTTAAATAACCTCCATCCCTCGATGTGATTACCAAGGTCGGGTAAAGTATTCGCTAGAAAATAAGAAGGGGGGAGGGGAGTACAGGAATTAAACATCCGCTTCCTAAACTGTCTGTCTGACAGTCTCGCGAGTGCGCTTATGTTAAGTGGAATGCCAGCAATAGACTATTGAAATATGAATGAAAAGCAGAAAAAGGTTTGTGTGTCTATTGAGGATAAACAGCTTTTAAAAGAATCAATGCCAATGAGTCGGAACACAAATTTTTATGGAATATGGTGTGGGGACTGTAGGCCTATGGGGATCTTCATTTCCTGCATTGTTGTACAGTACGGTACCTTAAAGGAAAAATATATACACAAAATATTTGTCAGTGAGCATGAGACATTAATTTTAGAAATTAGTAACTGAATAATACCTAAGTTACATTCTAAGGTGAATTACAAACGCAATGGAAAAGTAAGATGTCATGACATCACTGGCCGTGTGTTTTGAAGTGGAGTCATCCAAAAAGAAAATAATCGGTGGGTGTTTTGAGATAAAACACCTCAAATCAAAATTAAGATAAAACGTTGTACCGTATTTCAAATACAATAAGTAGGATGAAATGAAATTTTTAGCTTGACCACCAGAGTTTTAATACACTACTGTATGCTATTATGACTGACTGTAGTCTGTCCACCCAACGTACAATCGTACATATATACTGTAAATACTTATTATATTGTACAGTATAGTCCCGCTAAACCGAGATCTAATTGGGACCGAACCCTGTTTGGTTTAGCAAATATTTGGATTATATAATGCTTAATTAATTTTAATAAACGTGTCTTATCAAATCATTTAGTTTATAGGATATTTTGTTGACTTTTGTTGTTAATTAATAAAGTTTTTGAAATGTACAAACAGAGTATATTTTGGCAATAAAACATACGATATCTTAAATTAATTGTAGAGACATCGGCTACTGTAACGTTTCCTCTCTGCTCTTCAGTAAGATATTTTTCATGAACAGGTGCAGGACCGAAGGAAGTTCACTGTCCGTCGACCCCTGACTCTAAGACAGAGTTATAAAAGTAAACACCCCCCGCACCACACACCTGTCATTTCTCTTTTCATCATTCAAAATATGAATCATTTTGCCAATGGACTTTGCGCTGTGTTGACGATCAGTGTTTTGGAGTAGGCCATGATTGCGGAGGTCAATTTTGTTAGCTTTATGAACTGTATTATTATTTCTCATGTGTTGGACGTATGAATTAACTTCCCCTGGTTCTGGTTGGATTTGTGTTTATGTATTGTGCTGTATACTCCAGCTGACAATAGATCAACATTAACTATGTTCAATAAATATAGTCCTTGCTAATTTATGCTTTGTTTTTGTTTTAAATTAGAGTCAATCAACATATTCTACTACGCTACTTTCGAATGTGAACCAATTAACTTTTGGTGTCACAAAAAAGACCGGTTTTTTTTTTAAGATGTTTTTACTTGATTTTCCTCTTCAAAAATTAAGAAAAAATCGGCATTTTTCCGACGGGATGTGTTTTGATTAGCGGGACTCTCCTGTATTCCATACACGTTTACACATACGGAAGGGGCATGATGCCCAGTCCAATAATGACAAATAAAGAAAATCTATGGAGTCATAGCTCTCGTCCTGTTGCCTATATTGGATGCCGCCCTTTTTCTTAGTTGCTCTAACACTATGCAGAATCTGATATCAAACTATCTTTTGTTTCAAAGCTTATTCAACTTTTTAAAATCAAATATTCTGTATAAACCGCTTTTTATATTTTACAGCATAAGTTTTACAAGGCAGTAAAATCTGCTGTCCTTAAACTTTACCGCCCTGGGCCTGGGCCCAGGATGTGGCCCATGCCTAAATTTGGCCTTGAATGTGAATTTTGGCTTTTGTCCCCCAAATGTTGGTTTTCAACTGTGATTTGGACGACTTTATATAGCCTGCCAAACGGAACAGTCTTAAGAGAAGGAAACCATTTTTTAGGGCTGAGAAGTATATCTAGCCTAACAGGATTGCCAACAGGATGTAACAATTATGTTAATGGTTTTGTGTGTTGATCATGTGATAGGTCCGATACATTTCTTAGGTACATTTTTTGAAACACCCAATTTATATTGATCAATAAAAACCAAATGTTTTGCAAAACTATTGTAAAACCCAATATCTAAGTGTTAACTCATTTCTACCTTTACATTTAACTTTTTCATAATCAGATAGACTTACTTTTATAGCTATCTTATGTATAACCAAGCTAGGACTACAGTAGAAGTCAGGACTCAGATGGTTCGGCCGCCAGTTAATCCGGCCGTGGTATTCTGGAAATGAAATGTTCAGCCCCAGGCGTTTCCTGGAAAAAATAGACAAGCGTCAACTTGTCCCATGTTATATCACTAAAATAGATCAGTTTAATTGACGATTTCCGGAATATTAGTTTTCTGATGTGTTCTAAAACTTTGTGTTAATGTTCTATTTTTGACCATTATCTTTTTGTTGGGTGTTTCGCGGCCCAATCGTCGATGTACAAGGAAGTTAGGCCACTAGACAGATTGTGTCGCTTTATACGAAGGTCTTCGTTGACAGAAGACCAGTATTATCTTATACTCTAAAACAAGCTCTGTTTGTACGGGCAAAATTTTTTTTCGCTCCAAGAATTTTTTATTGAATATGGGGGTGTTGGCCACCAGAAATCGATTGGAACTGGTCCCATGTCTGGGAACCGTTTTTCGAGCTAGAGCCCTTTAAAGTTTCCATGTTTATCCTTATGGAGAGTTTGTTAACTGAACAAAAATCAGATGATAACTGTAGATATAAACCAATGTGTTATATCTTTAAACGAAAATTATACCAAAGTGCAGCACCCTTCGGCCTGGCGAGTGAGCGAAGCGAAAAAGCTCGTCTTCAAAATGGAAGAGGGCGAGTGAGCGGAGCGAACGAGCTTTGTGTGAGAACGAAAGTAATAATTTTACCGAGGTTAAGCTCGGTCCCCCTGGTACTTGTCTGTTAAATGCAGGTTCATCAGTAGCGACCGCTTTTCCGTTTTTCCGATCGTCATTTCGGCGCTACAACGTTTGAGAGGGAGCAAATTATTATGGTTAAAAAATTTATACATAGCATTGATTGGGCAAGTAAGATACCCTTCATTGTTTAATGCACCCTAATAGTTCATTGTTGGAACACATATATAATACAGGTCTCTGTTTAACCCATTTAATAAACTGCCGAATAATCCGGCCATTTTGAAATGAATGAATGAATGAAAAGTTTATTGTTTCTTCAAACAACATAAACATACATGAAAAATAATAACACAACAGTATAAACACAATAATTACATTTCAAGTTATTACAACTAGGTACTAAACCAACTTTTAATCAATATTTGAATTACGATATACATTATATATGTCCAACTTGTATATGAACATAGTAATATTTCTAATGGTCTAGTAATAATGTACTTGTACTTTAGAAGAAACAATAACAGGTATTGTCTCGAGGTTAGGCCTATACTACCTGTTTGGGACTTGCACATAATGTTATTTTCTGCGCCCGAGGGATTTTGGCTGATGCGTGGTCAGCCGAAATTATATTGCATATGATAATATAACGTAGGGGAAAACTATAAACGTGACTAAAACGGACATATTTTTAAGTGGTCTACTTTTTAAAACTTTTATGGAATGTTTATTCTATTATGGAAAATAAATTTTCAACATCATTGCAAGATAAAAGAAATTGCTTGACGGCTTTTTCAAATTGCTTCCTATTTTCTAATTTTTTAATCGATTCAGGTAAACTGTTGTATAACTTAGGGGCTAAAAACGAATAGGACTTTCTGTATAAAGTCAATTTTGGTTTGGGGACAGTTACGTCCATTGCTCTACGAGTCTCCCTAATTCTTCTTTCGCCTTTGTTATTGTTTCCACTTCTGATAAAAAACTCTCTTAATACCTTAAATATGTACAAACTTCTAAGTGGTAAAATCTTTGTCAGTGCAAAGAGTGGTTCAGTATGTTCTAATCTCTGCCTATTTAAAATTAGTCTAACAAAACTTTTCCGCAAAACTATTAATGGTTTTAACGAAGTTTTATAAGTGCTCCCCACACACAAATACCATATTCAAGCTTAGAATTAATTAGGGCATAGTATATTATTTTCAATAATTTTGACTAACATACTGCCTTCAATGTATAAAAAATCCTGACATATTTTATTAACTTATCTCTTAAATAGTCAATATGAACTTTCCAAGCTACACACGAATCTAAATATAGACCAAGATATTTTATTTCACTAACTTGTTCAATTGATGGGCAAGAACAATTAAACTGAGGACACAAGATATTATGATATAATATAGGAGCATTAAATACCAATGATTTCCTGGGAGAGAAAATTATATACTTTTTTTTGGGACTCATAACCATGAAATTTTGTAAGTGAACCATTTTTTAAGTATATTTATATCATCTTGGAGTTTTGCTCTAAGTTCTGGAACAGTGTCCGCTCTGTAAAATAGTGCGGTATCGTCGGCAAAGGATACTAAGTTACCTTTGAAATTCCCATTACATAAACTGTTTACATAAATTAAAAATAGTGGACCCGAGAGTACTGATCCCTGTGGTATGCCATGACGCAGATATCCGCGGTCACTTAATACTTCTCCAACTTTAGTTTGTTGGGATCTTCCTGTAAGGTAAGACAAAAACCATCTGTATGGAATTCCTCGTACTCCAGCATTGTACAGTCGTTCGAGAAGTATAGTGTGGTCGACAGTATCAAAAGCTTTCATTACATCTACGAACAAACCAGCACAATAATTTCCGTCATTCACACCATTAGACACCTGCGTCATGAAACACAACAAGGCATCATTTGTATTTTTTCCACTTCGGAAACCGTATTGATTTTTACTAAAATATTCTACTTTGGTTAAAAAATTTATAAGACGAATTTTTACTACTTTTTGGATGATTTTGAAAAAATCGATAACAAGGCTACTGGGCGATAATTGCTAGGATTTAATTTATTAGATTTTTTATACAAGGGTGTCACTATTGCTTGTTTGAGAACAGTAGGAAATTCACCTTTCAACATACTGAGATTTATTAATTCAGTCAGTACATCTAAAATACTTTCACATATATTTTTTATTATTACTGGCGTAATCTTATCATATCCCGGAGCTTTCCTAGGCCTGAGAGAATTAATAATTCTTCTAACCTCGTCTTTATCAGTCGGGTAAAAAAACAAGGAATCTCTGATAATATCTCTTTTAAAAAAGTTATCTAAAGTAATGTTCTGTACATCCAAGACCTACTACTGATACTAAGATCTACTAAGATCTACTGCGATATCTTTTCTTAAATCACTCGCGATTGAACAAAAGAATTTTTTAAACATGTTTGCTACTTTATATTTGTCCTGTACAATAATACCTTCCCTATCTTCCAAGATAACGTCTATGGTTCCCTTTCTTTCCCGGCCAGTTATTTCATTTATTACCTTCCACTGCTCTCTCGGATTACTTTTGTTATTTGCTACTCTTTTGCTAAAATATTCATTCTTTGATAACCTTATCCTATTTACAACTGAATTTTTAAACGCATTATACTCCACCTTTAAAGAGATGTTGTTTGGATTTTTCTTTAACATTTTATACATTGAATTTTTTTAATTTATCATCTTAAGCAATGGATCCGTTATCCAAGGTTTTAATTTATTGAATTTATTTCCACTTCTACTTTTAACGTGCTGAGATTTATTTATACTAGACACTAAAATTGAAAGAAACATTTCAAAAGCAGTAGATACAGAATTTGCAGAAAATATTTCATGCAAATCTGATTTTATTAGGATCTCATTCAACGTTTTATAGTTAATTTTTTTCTGCTGAAATGTATTTTTCCTGCTATCTATATTACGATGACATTTAACACATAGAACAGTTGCCCGGTGATCTGTCACATCCGTGTCCAGCACCCAAGCATCCGTGTCAACCTCCACGCCTAAACTATGACGAAAAAATATATGATCTATCAAAGTTGCTGAATCATTTACGACTCTGGTTGGCTCCGTTATTTTCGATTCCAATCCGAAACTTGCCATTTTAATCAAATGGTTTTCTGTTCTCTTATTTAATTTAAGTAAATTTAAGTTTACGTCACCAGCAAATATTAAATTTTTGTTCTTTACGTGGCCTAATAGATTATCCAACTCATTAATAAAATCCTCTTCACTAAATTCTTGCAATCGGTATATACCTATTATATTAAATACTACTGATTTACTTAACACTAGTTCTATATTAATACAGTCAGCTGTTCTAATATTTACACTGTCAATTTGCCTACTTGTTATTACATCTGACACATACAAGACAACACCCCCTGCTCTAAAAGTGCTGCACTTGATATACATTGTAAATCCTGGTATCTGGTATAAATCCTTTTCATAATCATCTATCCATATCTCTGTGAGTATGATAATATCAGGAATTTTTTCTAAACATTGTAATTTACAGAGAAAAAGGTCAAAATTTTTGCGTAAGCTTCTAATTTTTTGCTGTAAGAGCTTTATGTACCCACCATAAAGATTAAAAATGTCAATTTTAAAACTGGTCATATAAGATTAACATGATCATTATGAAATATTTCATTGAAGAAAAAAAAAATAATAATAATAATCTTAACTGCTACTATTAAACTCAAAAATTAATAACTAATATTTACAAAACTCACTTTTAGCATTATAACGGGTTTTTCATACATGTGCAATCTGCTCCATTGTAGTAGCTACAATGACCGGATCGCCTTCATTTTTTCGTAGGAAAATTCGTCCATTCTTGACAGAAACGAATGTATATCCTTTTTCTTTTTTTACCTTCCGTCGAGCAGGTGAGAGACTTTCATTAATATATATGACTTCCGCTTGTGTGTTTGTGAAACCAAGATCACGAGTATTAAAATTCCTTTTAACCTTTCGTTTTGTCAGCATTTCCTCTTTGACAGCCTGGCGAGTGAACTTCACGATGATTCCTCTCTTCTTCCCTTCCTGTTTGGAACCTATTTGATGACACGCGTCAATCATCTCTTCAGTTATTTGCATTCCAAGTGCGTTGCCAACTGTCTTGATGACGTCAAACACATTTTCAGTTTTTGTTTCAGGAATACCATTTAACTCGAGGCAATTTACTCTGGAGTACTGTTCAAGATTGTCTAATTCAGTTTCGAGTGATTTTACTTTCTTTTTCAAATTTGTGTTTTCCTGAGTAATATCTTGAAACCTTTCTTCATATGATTTTATGATTTTTGCCTGCTCATCGAATTTTGTTTGTAGCTCACGGATTCCAGCGTGACAATTCTCAACAGATTTCCCCAGTTCATCTTCTAGACGTTTTAACTGACTCCTAGAATCAGCTTGCATTTCTTTTAACAGCGCAGCCAAATCTTCATTACTCACGCCACCGCTCTCTACAGCTGACTCAAACTTCATACTTGCCCTTCTTGCTTTTTGACAGTCTTCACATCTGAAAATTTCATTTTGTTCTTGTAAGTACTTCACATCATCTTCTGTCATATCGACGCAGCTTCCATGGAAATAGCTATTGCAGTCTTTGCACTGTAACTTAGTATGACGGGCATTAATACTTCAATTGCACACTTTGCACTTGTCACCTATTTTTGCAGACTTTAAACCACTAAAAAGCACTTGATTCACAATTAGACAGGAAAAACTGCAGGTCGCTACACACAGTAGTAAAACATTCGTTATCTGTTCAACCAAGATAAGCGCACCGCCGACCACGCACGTCCGTCCACCTTGAGCTCTGCCTCATAACTGAAATGGACCGGTCCCAAATAATCGGTGGACCGGTCCTGAGGTGGCCGGATTTGAGGGCCTTTACTGTACTCAGTTACATATTTTGCATCTGACGGAGGCTATTTGAGCGATCTTAACCAATCCTCTAATTGCGCATAGTGATATATCTGAGCAAACCTACTAGCATAAAATAACCTTCCTAAGTTCTAGAATGGAGAAGGAGGATAGATCAGATGCAGATTAAATATAGTGGAAGCTCTCTTAAAACCGACCTCGGATCAACCGCACTTTAAAACTTCCGCCGCGCGAGGCAATTTTGCAATAATTAGTTAAAAATAACTTTGGTGTTTGAACAGGTTGATCATATGTTTCCGTAGTAAGTCAAATTTAGTTAGTTGCTCCCAATATTTCATGCAGGCATTGTTAACTGTGCTAAAATGTAAAAATATAGCACTTTCATTAGTGTTCAATAATTTATTGTTCGCCAACATTTATAATTTTATTTTTGTTACTAAATACAGTATTTCAAATACAGTATATAGCACATATTATGCACTCAAAGATGTATTCTTTAGATCTTCATTAAAAAATAGCCAATTAATATGTATTATTTCACAGTCTGGGCGCAGCATTCTGGAATACCAAAACCAGGCTAAACTTCTGTTTAGGAAGCTCAATGCTCAAAGCCCTCCACAGTGCACCATAGAAACTGGACCGTACTATTTTCAGTAAGTAAAATAGTGTTTTTTATTTTTCTTAAAATTAATTACACTAGGCCTATTTGCATCTACACAAACAACAAATTTTGTTGTAAGATTTTGGTTTTACAAGGGTTGTCCAGGAAGTAACATATATGTACCATTGTTGTGAAAGTGTGTAGATCTGCTACGGTCATGGTATCACTGTATATGCTCAATTTAAATCTAGCAATCTTAACATCAAGTTTACTGCTCATAATGTAAAACTATTACACATTATAAAATTAAAACGTGCACCACAGTTAAAAATTCTTCCAGATGCAAATTATGGCTGTAATTAATATTTCATAGCAAGTAGTTAGGCCCAGTTTGAAAATCTATGAGATTTGGTCAAAGGATAAAGGTGAACAAATTTACGGAGAAAAATCCAGGAGGATTTAATTGCAGTCTTGCAATATCCAAGACCGCCTAGAGGAGGGGGGGGGGTCAGATGAGGCAGATTCTTGCCAGAATTCACAGTTGAGTATGGAAAGTGCTCATGCAAAAGATCTACAATAGTATATTTCGTCACAAGGGCCGAAAGTGGCGTTTTGCCGGCCCCGAGATCGTGTTTCAAGTTCGAGACGAAGTCGAGAACTTGAAACGATCGAGGGTTGGCAAAACGCTTTCGGCCCGAGTTACGAACGATATTTTTCATCACACTACACAATGCAATAAATATTATACTTATGAAAAAATATTTTATTCACCAACAACTAACATAACATAACCTTTACTTAACTAGAAACACAACAAGACTTTTTGTAGGTTAGAACAAGCAAATTACAACTAAATTTTACTCTCTAGGTGCAGGCAGGCTTCTTTTGCTATTTAGTTGTTATAGAAGTTGAATGTACAATTATATACATTCGAAAACGTGATTCCTCTTAAAGACTCCATTACTGTTCTTTCTGAATTCAACTGAACATTGATATTTTGATTATTTATCTCGTCCCCTTCTTGAAAAATGTCATCTACCGTGAAAAAGTTCACAGAATCCACTTTGCAAACATCATTCTCCTGGGTACCAATTGTACTTTTTTTTTGTCGGGTCAGAGTTTTTGTTTCTTGAGTTGTAGGCCTACTGCATGAAGGCGTATTTACATTTTTAAAAAGTTTTTTTGAAACTTCAACTTTTCTTGAAATTGACTCTTCAATGTAGCCCTCGGCAACTGAAGATGATTTCCAACCACCGTGTCGTTTTAAAGTTAGAAGATCACCTCCACCTTCGACCAGCATCGAAGCTGAAGATCTTCGTAGTGCGTGGCCTGTGTAGTTTTCAGGCTGTTCCAAGGCCAAGAAACTCAGCGACTTTCTTTGAGACGCTAGCAAGGGTATTTTTCCCCACGTGTTGAGCTGAGCACTTTCCTTTTCTGTAGGCAACCAATAAACGCTTGCTTGTCATATTAGGTGGTCTCAGTGATAGATATTGACGAATGATTTGGCAGGGTTTGAAAGGGCATTCGTCATCCGTGATTGTAAAAGTCCTCCTAGTATTAGTTTTCCCTTCCTTGAGGAAAACTGTGATGAAACTGCCGCTGTCTTTAACATCATCTACATCGATATTCAAAAGATCGTCTCTTCGACAAGCTCCGAAAACGCCTAAAGCAACGACTACTTTCGTCAACAGCCAATCATAGTCTGAAGCTTCAGTCATAAACCTAGCTACTTCGTCTGCAGTAAGAACTTTAGATTTTTTTGGAACATAACCAGTAGATATGCGTTTTAAAAACGCGACACATTTGGAGAAATTAGAAGAATCTATGTTATTTTTTAGTTTCAAACAACTCCTTAGCATCGAAAACTTACTCCAAAGCGTACTTGGCTTATTTGATTTCGATAGGTTAGATAAGTAAACAAGTAAAACTTCATCACTTACATTGTTTATATCTACATTTTCTTCTCTAAGCCAATCAGTAAGTTTCAAATATTCTTCATCGTACCTTGTTCTTGACTTTTTTGGTAGAAGTCCTGACGTTATTTCTTCAGCTTGCCGTTTTAATGACAAAGGAATAGCCATCGTCGTCAATAATTCCTACTAAGAGCCAAACAACTAAGCCAAGCATAACTACTAACCTAATCTAGCGGGATGCAATGTGTTTCCGGTTGCTAGGCAACCAATTCATTTCATTGTTGCAGTCACATGTTTTTGTGATACAACGTGTTGTGAATGTTTTTATGTAAGGTCTAGGCCAGCTGATTTTGCAGGCCTAGGCCGGAAAATTTTGCCGGCCTAGGCCGGCAAAACAGCTGTTTCGACGGTAGAAACGGGTTTCGAAAACAGGTGATATCGATGTAGTGTGATGAAAAAATTGTTGCCCAATGGACCAAATTTACTGAGATTATGTTGACTTTGCACACGGACATCACCATCCTTGTTGAATTAGTCAAAATATATAACGTGCATTATGTAGCCTACAAATCCAGAATTTGAGCTCGTTGAAGGACTAAGATCATTTTAATTAGCTCAATTTCAGCTTAATGATAGCTGATGTGACTGATCGAAATCGATTGCTTGGTTTCAATATTTTTATAAATACCCCTCATCGCAGCAAACCTGCGTACTCTGCGAATTTCCAAATTAGTAATATTAATTTTTGAACAGATGAAAATGTAAACAAAATTTCATTACGTGCTTATAAACAGGGAAATAAACGTCTTATTCTTCTTACGATAAATATAGGGAAAGAGTATGCAGGTATGCTTCCATGGGAAACACTAAAAGTAGGTTTTTAGCATTAAAAAAATTTATCTGGACCATATGAAGCCATATACTAAGTTTCATCAATATCTGTCCATTAATAAAAACGTTTGCCTATTCTCCATATATTAACATGGGAAAAGAGTATCATGCAGGTTTGCTGCCATGATAAGTACAATTAACAAGATTTTTTTAACATAAATGGTTGAATCTCAACCAAATGAAACTAAATACTAAGTTTCATCCAAACATATTGGTTAATAAATGAAATATTAACACATCCTTATTCTCCATAAAATTAACATTGGAGCCCCAAAATATAATGTACTGTCTTTAGACTTTTTAATATCTCGGTAACCAATGGAGATAGAGCAAAACTTCAAAATACTAAATTGTGTGTTTTTTTAGCTAAATCCAATGGTCAAAAAAAATTTTTTTTTTTTTAGCTAAATCAAGTGGTGAAAATCTAAATTTAAAATTTTTTAAATTACATATCAAAAATGCAAAAAACCCATTTTTGAGGTACAAAATCCCCCAAAACTACCCCTTCCGGTATTGTATACATAGATATATATATAAATTTTAATGACTATTATTTTTGGTCTCTGGGCACCTAAACACGAAAAAGTAACATGGTCCCGGGCTTATGTCTTACCATGAGACCTACGGTAATAGCTTATTCCCTATAGGAAATTCTCTAAAAATAAATATTTTTTATGACTAAATGATTACACTATAATTAAAAATCCCTCCACCCCTAAAATTTGCTTTAATTAGTAAGTAAAGGCTACCCAGTCGATGTTCAGTTAAAGTTCTAGTTACAATTTATTAATTTTCAAATGAGTATTGGCTGGCATCTATCTCAACAGCCCACCCTCCCCACCCCCCACTTTAAAAAAATGAATATATGGGGGCCCTCACAAACAAACTCTGCCCTTAGGCCACAGGAAGTCTCCCGGCGGCCCTGGCAATATCTTGATTGGACTTAGTTTTTGTAGATTGCAATCGAAGTAATGCAGCTATCGACATAATGATAATGAACAGTTTGAATCCAGCTTACTGCTCTAACAATTTATATCGTCTTTTAAATGTTTTTTTTTTAACACTATTTCTTAAAAAAATGTGGATTTTGAAATTTGAAATTAGTTGAAGATATCTGCAGAGGGTTTGGAATGGTTCCTCCTGCTCCAATTAATAGTAAACAAATTTCTGTTATTTAAATTATATTTCTCTTTGGTAAAACTGATCGGTAGATACATATTATATATTTTGGTTGGTTACTTCTGCTGGTTGGTTTTAATTTTGTTTGAATCTTATGGTAGGATAAAAATGTACCCCGATAAGCCAAACTGAGGTTCTTTGCTTACATGTAGGTCAGAAATAAAACACACACGTTCAATCCTGTCGATTTTGGCTGTGAGAAACCTGGCGCACTCTGACTCATTTCCAAGACGTTGTCTGGACCATCTGGCGCCCGGACCATTGGAGTCCGAATGAGAGGGAGTTGACTGCAATAACATGACCACTTTCTCTTACTGCATTTGGCTATGATAGACTGGCCTCAATGGTGACATGTGTTCAGAAACCCAAGACATGGACAGTGATTGTTGTCTTGGGATCTGCCGGCAAAACCTGCATTGCTGTTGTTCAACTTTTGCAATCATTTTGTAAAATTATCAGATTTTCATACCAACTTCAACACTAATCTTTGCCAATTAAATTAATCAAAATATATTATTACAAACTTTAAAAATAATTCAACAATTATTTAAATAATTTATTACCCAACAATATCACTGAAGGTGTTAAATCTGGGGGAAAAGTCATCACCCGACTTTTGTGAAAGGTTCTATGTAACTGCATTAGTAAAACCATCATTCACGTAGTTAAGCTGGACAGAGCATACCTTTGACCCATGAGGATGGTTGGTGGGCCCACTTAGTATTGTCACTCGCACCCGCCATGTATAAAAGGATCTAAACTCACAGGTTTAAGACTAATCTTACATTTTGCCATCCAGATTTATTTTTCACTCCTTTTGTCATTTTTGGAAAATTCTTGTATGTTTCAGTTATCTCATCGAAAGAGATGTCTGCTACCTCGTATTGTGTGAACGCAATTATTCTAAACGATTGGCATTTTCATACCTCGAAGACATTGCACAAGAGTTTTATTCCCAATATGGCAAAAGAGTCAGCACAGTCTCTAGGCCATACACATT
This sequence comes from Neoaliturus tenellus, assembly GCA_030545055.2. NCBI lineage: Eukaryota > Metazoa > Arthropoda > Insecta > Hemiptera > Cicadellidae > Neoaliturus > Neoaliturus tenellus. The sequence continues at coordinate 143,217,592 of CM061532.1, read as the reverse complement.
CATTGAGTTTGGTGAGTAGAAGCATAAGCAGTTTGTATTAAAATTTATTTAGAGGTTCCCAGTCGTTTAACACACATACAAATACTCATAAATAAATATGTTTTTGGCTTTTCAAGACAATTTCTAAACATAATTCATTTGGCATGGGAGGTGACTTGTGAAGCTAGGGTGGAGTGAACAAACTTAAATGTGTAGACTGTTCAGTATGCCATATGATGATGTAGTAAGCCTAGTTTGTCTGTGGTGGTTCCAAATACAAAAGTGCCTTCTTTTTTTCTTTTCTTTTTTTTAATGCTTAATACAAAAGTATTATTTGAGAAATTTAGGAATTGACTGTGTGAATAATTTACTCCCAGTAGACTTTTGTAAATATAGAATTGTTCGGAAGTAAGTCGTTTTTATCATGTTCAAGACACCGAATCTATCTTGGTGTCCCGGTTCTGAACATTCCTAGAAAGGCCCAATTTTTAACTCCTTGTCTAGAAATATATTGCCACTATCAGTAAATTTATTATACTGACCTACATTACTACACATTAATTATTTTTGGTACAGTTCAGTGGTGCCGTTGATCTTCACAAAGCCGACTGTATTGATTTGTTTTATATAAGTTCAAGTTTGTGTGAAAGTAAACTAGCCCACTCTAATTCCTTTAAAATTTCTTTGTTAAATTAAGTATTAAAAGAAAAAAACCAAAAGCCATTTTTCATCTGATTAATAATGTAATATAACGGGGGTGGCTACTCAAACTTAATTTCTCAATTCCCAGGTTTTTCCGGTTTTTCCAGACCGATCCCCGGGCGTTTTAACGCCAAATCTTCCAAAAAGATGTTATTGTATTGTCTGGGGTAGTCAAGTACTAGACATTGTTACTCCCACCCTCTATACAATGATTACGAACGATTCTGATTGGCTAATTTTAAGTTATTTAAACTATTAAATTTTAAATGTAAGTTAGCTATATTTAAGTCATACAATATATTTATAAGTGTCTCTGTCAGTTATAGAAGTCATCAAAAGTCAAAGATTTTAATGTTTAGGCCACGAAATAAATGAAAGTAAAAAGAGGAATTAAGAGAATATTTTAGATTATCAAAGACGAACCTCTGTGTGTATATCTCCAAGCCAAGGCTGTAGAGGGCAAAGCCCTATAACAGCCACAGCGGGCTCTCCAGCTCACTGGAACCTCGCGAGAAGCAAGAAGTCCGCATCGCCCATTGTATGACTTATTTTCCACCTATTAAAATAATATCAGTTTTACTATGATTGGTTTTAATTTTATTGTTACTTTCCAGATACATACATCCAGAAGGCAAAAAAGGTTTTCACTGACTCACGAGTGCGAAGAAATCTGAACTCTCTGAACACTGAGTTGCAAGACGTTCAACGCATAATGGTTCAAAACATTGATGATGTTCTACAACGAGGAACTGTTTTATCAGGTTGGAAATTTTGGCCTCTTCATATATATAGAGGAAGTGTTTGTATGTAATGGGCAGGTAATTGTAATAATTTATGTGTCGGATTGTATTTATAATTAAACAAACTAACGATGATGGTGATGTCAGTTGTCAAATCCTTACAAAGAAATTTACAGCATAACTAGGATAATTCACAGTATTGGGGAGTAGCGAGCTACTTTTTCAGTCTCATCATAAGTCTGATAATTTAAGCCAACTAGTATACGTGTTGCTCAAAATCGAGCAATTTATTTTAATACAATACAAATGTTACTTTTAGCTCTAAATCAATGACATACGACCAATCCAATATTGTGAGTATCTGTAATCACCAAAACAACACGTATTTACAGCTGATTATTAACACATGTTTAAAATGCTTTATTCAATCCCAATGTTATTTAAATGGGAAATTTTGGGATTTCAATGGTGGATAGCGCTTTTATTTTCAGTCCGACTCTCATCAGTTTTTGGCGGAAACAACTACAGACCAAGCCCTATCCAACGACACCAAAAACTTGAAAATTGGTTGAAAATTGTAGGAGGAGTTCTCAAGACAAAAAAACCCTTAGCGTATTAAATAAGTATAGATCATGTTAAAAGTGGCAATGAATTCACGAGCTAGTAGTGAAATCTTTAGCTATGCTACCTTGAATAACTTGTTACTGTATCAAGCTTCAATTTAGGAGTAGCATGTAGCTAATTATATTGCTACTTTTACAATTAATTCATTTCAGAGTAGCTTTTAATTTAAGAAATTTTGTATTTGCTCTGTTAAAAGTTATTTTACAGTACTCGATATTAATTAGCAATTGTTTTGCATAATGTTTCCCATCTGGTTTTAGATTTTCACTTTTAATTTGAATGAAATCCTCTCTGATCAAAGACTAAAGCAGTAAACAAACATACATCACCATAAGTAGACTATTTGCAATATAAATTCAAATATTTACTTGTAGTGAGGTTAAACATAAAATATGAATACAGTACACTTCCAGTATACCGGCATCCTCTAATCCGGCACACTTGATAATCCGGCATGACTTTAAGAACAATTATATTTACAGAAACAAAAATAACAATTTGAGCGATCGAGTTTGTTTGGGATCGAAAGTCACCGCGAAGCAACGCTGTGTCATACAAAGCGTATTCCACAGTCTAATATAGGTTATTGGGGTGATCATTGATTGGGAGATAGTCATGACACTCCGTCACTTAGGTTGTCCGCCTGAACCACCCAGGGACTCCAGTTATGCAAGGAACCACTGCTTGGAGCGCTAGTGTGGATTTACTAGCACTCATAATGGTTGGCGTGTGAGTTAACACAATCACAGGTGATCGCAGCCATCAACGCAACACCAACACAGCTGACAATAATGCCATTGCCTATACAATGATAACAATTAAAATTGTCAAATTAAATCCCAATCGAATTGATAACGGTCAAAATGTATTTCAGAATTGGTTGTCGCTCACTGGAGTTACATTTAAAGTTCCTGCCCACAGCGAGAACGGCCGGGGACTCCAGTCACACCGGTTCCATCCGCTTACAGCGCTAATTTCCCTGCGGACAACACTAAATATGGAGCTTCTATACGAGTGTCGTGACTGTCTCCCAATAACATATTAAACTGTGGCGTATTCCGTATCATTGGCATGCGTGCTGGGGAGATAAGTCGTCTTCCGCCGACATCGGTGACATCGTGTAATTTCGGAATAGGCCTGGCGTCACTGTAGCTTGGTTTACATTTTTTTCAGTCTGCTAGCGTGTGTCTCTTTATTATGACGCTGTTTGTACATTTCAAAAACTTTATCAAATAACAACCAAAGTCAACAAAATATCCTCTAAACTAAATGATTTGATTAGTTACACTATAGTACATCCTGTGTCCTAATTATAGTTCCCTGTGTCCGAGGTGGCCTTCGTCCCTTAAACTGTTACCTCGATAATCGGGCGTCTATTGTACTCTTTTGAGTTTCATAATCATGTACTGTATTTTTCATTACAGTATAGTACGTTATACAATAGTTTTTATTGTATAACGCTGTATTTGAGCTGTTTTAACAATGAAATACGTGTTGTATAGTTATTTTTATTTAATTTAAATTTTTCCTGGTATTCATCCTGTAATCCGGCATATTTCGTAATAAGGCAAATGTCAAGTCCCGGACGTGCCGAATTAGAGGAAGTTTACTGTATTTGCAACAATCATAAATACAATGTGGTTTTAAATTACCTTGTCGTCTCCAGATTATCAGTGTTTTTTCGTTAGTGTTGATCTATTCAATTTGATTTTGGTGCTGATTTGTGCCATGTTTACTTAGTTTCAATTTAAGACATTAAGTTTGTTTAAATTGAAACTATGTGAACATGGCGCAAAACAGCTCTGAAACCAGGTTGTAGATCAACAACGGATTGAACTGGATAAGACAAGGTAATTAAATTTAAAACCACATTACAAAATATAGTAATACCAGTTTAGGGCAATAACAAAAATTAAATCAACCAACAATAATGAGAAAAGCCACTCTAACGTTAATGTAATTTGCTATCTATAAAACCATTAATAAAATATATTGTTTAAAATTTAGTCAGATAAGTTGCAGAACATAACGTTTGGTCCTTTATTGATTTTAAGTCCGAAAAAAAATTTTTAGGATCCAAAGGATGTTTTATCAATGGCTGGATACAAAATAGTAAACTTATTACGATAATGTAATGCTTTCTCTTTAACCCTAGGACTGCCCATTGCCGGATATCCAACAATTGCATTTGTACGAAAAATGTCTATTGCCGGATCCCGGTAAATTAGATAAATTTTGTACAACTTCTTATATCACTTTGAAAACAATCTAGAAACGTAATAATAGTGATACCATTTTAAAGAAGACATTCTAACAGGGTTGCCAGGATCCGGGAATTCTGGGAAAATCGGGGATTATGTGTGAATTTTACACTCCGGAAAAAACCAATGAATTATGTGTGAATTTTCTGACACCTTGAATTTAAAAAAAATGTCTGTAAAGTTAAATAAAATTAGTTTTTGCGTTCCGTTTTGTATTGTTGATCTACTAGGCCTAATTTCTTCTTATGACATGATGGAGACACTGCTAGAAAGTAGGGATCATTTTTTTAAATAAGTAATTGGCTAGCTATTTTATGCTGCAGCTGTAGCTAGCTACTTTAAGTGTACCTTTCGTGAACTACTTAAAAGTTGTTTTCCTAACACTGATAATTCAAACCTCAAGAAATGTTCTAGTTATATAAAAATTTGACTTTGAATTTACCTATACTTTACAAGTTTAATGTGTTAGGAGCCGAAAAAGTTCTAATTAAAGACACTTTCAAGTTAGAGAAGATTTCAAATATATTATTTGGGTGGCATTGTTTTATTTACATTTGTTTCAAGAAACCTGTTGGGCTAAAGTTCGAGCAACAAGTAGACTAGTATAAAATTAATTGGCTAAGTTAAATCATGCACAGTAAGCCTGTCAAAGCTATCTTTGGCCTTTATGTTGACTGAACAGGATTTTCTCTCCTACCAAGGAAGGGCTGCAGTTATCCCGACTGAAAAGTTTTTTTGATATCAAGGACCAATTTTAGCAATTCTCAACCATATATAAATTGAATTATGTTTACTTCAAATTTTTTCTTGTAAGAACCAGCGAGCACAGAACAGAAATAGAGAAGCCAGATAAGCGCAGTGGTGAAGCCATGAGGACAGCGGCTAGGCCTAAAGGAGTAGGGGAAAGGTGATTAACTGTAGTCCGAGCGCCACCATCATCTTTGAGTTCAGTTGTTTGCAGCGTTCAGTTGTTTACTCCAGCCAAATGCAAAATAATAATAAAAATCAGCGGTTTGTCTCATTTAGCATGAGTTGCCCACAAATGGAGTGGGGAACATGTAATGTTAGTTGGATACGAGTGGCCCCTCTTTCCTCGCTGAGTACAAACAGCAAACAACTGGTATGCTGTAATAATTTATATTTTATGTTTTCAGAACTGGACACCAAAGCACAGAATCTCTCAATACTTTCTCAGAAGTACAAGAAGGATGCAACATATCTTAACATGAAGTCAATGTACATGAAAGCAGCCGCTGGTGCTGTTGTGGTGTTTGTCTTCATCATGTATTTCTGGATCCTTTGAATAGTAAGACTTACTTCTAATGTAAACATTACTGTATTTACCTTTGACTCACAATAATTACTCCCCTTAAACTCCTGTGGAGTTGATATATTGATTTCAATACCAATTTAACATTAAGGCATTTATTTATTGAATCATTGTTTTGGTCAATATATTGTATTCTACACCATAATTGATTTATTCATAGTTCATTTATATGTTTCAGTTTCCATAGCTTAAGGTTTTTTTGGGTATTGAGAAATCCTGCATTAGGAATGTAAGGTAAACGTATAAATGTTAAAAGTTGTTAATGTAAATATTTATTGTGCTGTTTGTAATAAATGGTCTGAATATTTTTTCACCTCTTGTTTGGTTTTCCTGTGGTCAGTATCTAAAATGTGCTTTTAATATAAAGAAAATTTCTGCATCCAGCTCCAACAAGATCTTAAAAATTTAATGTCAACACCATAGTCATTGCTGCATTTTACAGTGGACCGCTGAAATTTTGTAGAAAACTGGGAGAAATTATAGGTACACCATTACTTTTTGAGTCATCTTTTTTTAGCGAATTTCCCTATAGGGAATACGCTATTAAAGTAGTAGTCATGGTGAGCCCTAAGCCCGGGACTATGTTACGTTGAGGTGTTTTGTTCAAATGTATACATAATATGACTAAATATTTAAAAACTTTTGTATAAAACTGGGAGAAATTATAGGTACACCATTTCTTTTTGAGTCATCTTTTTTTAGCGAATTTCCCTATAGGGAATACGCTATTAAAGTAGTAGTCACGGTGAGCCCTAAGCCCAGGACTATGTTACGTTGAGGTGTTTTGTTCAAATGTATACATAATATGACTAAATATTTATAAACTTAAATATATAATATGTTTAATACTTTCAACGTAACATTGTGAAAAGGTGTAAAAAACCCAAAGATTCTTCTTTTTGGAGTGCCTCCCAGTAACGCATTGGATTAATACATCTTTAAGACCTAACATAAACTTAATTAAATTCAATAACGTTTACCATAATTAAGGTCTACATAAAAAAATTTTAGTGAAAAAATTACAGAAAATAGTTTTTTATTTGCTTACATTTAAATTTATTTGATTTTGAAATTGTCATTTTGAAGACCAGTAGACGATAAATAAAATTCCAAGAATACGTTTAATACTTTAAACCTAACATTGTGAAAAGGTGTAAAAAAAGTCAAAGATTCCTCTCCTTGTCGTTGTTTAATGTGGAGCTTTCTACGGTTGTATAGTGCGGCGGCAGGCGAATTCCTGGTATGAAAAAGAATGTGATTTGGGAAAACACTTCAACCTGTTTCAACCACAAGTTGCTGTAGTAATCAAATGCTAAGCAAACAAGTAAACCTCTAATTTTACATGAGGAAAATAAGACTGTTAAAAAAGTATGACTCTGGCATAGTGTGGCAGTGCACAAACAAAAAGTATAAGGGGAACTTAGTAACGGGCGATAGTGAAAGAGTTAACTTTATATTATAAATCAATTCATAATTATGAAAAACCTACTTCATACCGGGAATAATTAGCAACAGTTAAGTTTATGATCTAAGGTAATTATAATTTTTTAGCCATAGATTCATGGAATAGAACTATAGGGGCTTATAGACGGGGATAGTAGCAAGGTGAGTGCGGACGGTGAGTGGAGGCCGGTTCACATCGCTCTTGCTGTAGGTTATTATAAGCATTCGGTGCTGCCATCCGGTCCAGCATTCGGTGCTGATTATGTATGTCCTTTTGCTACGGGAACTAAATGATTGTCTCATTTGAGGTAATATAAATCCATTTATGTATCTTTATTGATGTATACTACAGCAGCTGACAAATTTCAAAGATAAAGTTATTTGTAATATTTCGGAATCATATTTTGAAATGATTGTGTGATAAATAACAAATAAATTAAAGTTTTATTTGGAAACGTTTGGATCATTGATCATGCTTGATAAATGACAAATTTTTCGTGTTTATTGATTATGTATGTCTTTTATTGTAGCCTGCGAATAATTCAAATCAATACTCAAAATTTACAGTAAATTCCTTTCATGAATTGTACATTATTTTATTTTTTCCGTAACTGTGATAATGCCGACCACGACGACGACGGTTTGTGTGTTCGTTGGCCGGTAGATTTTCCGTCATTGAATGAGCCTACTATTATGCATACACCTAGAAACTAATTTAATTTCAAAACAAAGGAAATCGAGGGGGTACTTTTAAAATCTCATCATATTTATTCTCTATAAATACGGTGCATACAGAACAAACAATAATCCATGAGAAAGGTCCTCGCATGCAAAGCCTGTGCACGGGGCATACTTCAAAAACCAGTTCACATTTAATTAAACAACAGCTAATCTTATATCATTAGTAAAAAACAAGTTTACTCCATTAAGAAAAAATACAATTTTAAACGTTTTTTAAGAGAGCGAAAAAGGAACGAAACAAGGAATAAATGCAAAAGCTTAAAATTCTCTGCAACATATAAATAGAATCAAGCAAATTCGAGGGTGTCTACTTTCGCACCCCAACAACCCCGCGGACAATTTTCTTCTTATAAACTAATGTACTGCACTGCCTAATATTTCTAAGTTCCCAAGACAAATTGTGGTAAATGATATGGGCCAAGTAGAAAGATTCAATTAGTAGATAGTTTTATATCAATACGAGGATTTGTTATTCCAATAATATTCCTATGATGGATGGTGTAATGGCTTTAACACGTTCGCGGCGGCATGGGAGCGATCGCTCCCACGCGGAACCCTAATGCCATCCTGATGGGTGCAATCACTCCCAAGCTGCACTGCTTTACAATATGATTTATTTTTAAGCCAGGATCTGAAGCTTTGCACAGCACTGCTCAATAGTACAATGTATTTTGGGACCACGTGGGTTTTTACTGGGCAGTGCTGCTGCTACGGTTGGTTTTACAATTTTTACATTCAGGATGGTGATGAGGTTCGAGCAAAAACCTCGCCGCCGAGAACGTGTTAAATACCTAACCAGGTTAATATCTTTAAAAATTGTGGTTAATTGTAACAAATTGTCCTTAATAAATTTTCATAAGCTCTCGTCTGCACGTTGACTCTATATTTTTAATGTTTCTTTAAAAATCTATGTTCGGCACTTCTATTTCGAGAGCTATTGCTTCATCTTGAAGCAAAATCAGTGCACTGTAACTTTTATTTTAGTTGAAATAATAAGCACTCTAATATTCTACAAAATATCATAGTTTTATGATAGCTGTCCAACAAACGTAGAACGATATTCGCACTACACTCTTTTTTAATTAGTTTTAGTTATGGGTTTGGTATCCATTTCGGAAAAAAGAGTAGCCTCTATGGTAAACTATTAGTTGTTTACAAAATCAAACTTAACCTCAGATAAAACAATAAAAATCAAAAAGCGTTAAAATAAAAACATGTGATCAAAAAATAATCAAGCACTCTCCATTTCACGGTGAGTAAAATCAAATGTGTTTTGATTTTACTGTCCAGGAAAGTAACTGTTCATTTCCGTGTGTTAAGTTTTTACAGGAGAGTAGAATAAGCCTATTTAGACAGTGACATGTGTTTTACGGAACTGTCGTCAACGGCTATTCTCCTATGTTTTAAATGGAAAACACTACCTAGAAGCGATGTGAACAGGCCTCCACTCACCGTGCTACTATCCCCGTCTATAAGCCCCTTATTATGATAGTTAAAAATGGAACCATTTTGAATGTTTAAAAGTGCAGATATGTAATTAAATAACAATATTAGCATTCTACTTATTTAACATAGGAAAAGAACAACAAGAACAAGTTTGGTTGTTGACCGTAGGCCTCCCCCCCTAACAGGGTCCTGAGTCACTGCTGTGGCTATCACAGGTATCTCATATGGATTTGCTTACAGACTGTTTCCTTATTAAAATGTCACTTGATCACATGTTTAATGTTTATACAGGGTTAGGCAAAAGTCTGGACACCCCCAGTTAACTTTTTAACGCATTGCAGTAGGGAAACCAAACTCGGCAAATGTTTACAACATAAAAAACGGCACTTTTTCATCAACTACACAACTTTGCCCCTGCCCCCAAAATGGGGTATTTTGGGGGCAGCCCCAAATTTTTAAATGTAAACCCCTATTGAGTGACCCCTCATTTTGAACGGTTTATCAAGAAAAATGCAATAGCGCAAACCGGAGGTCAATATCTCACCCCTAACCAAAATGGTAGCCTTTTCAAAATTTGAGATGGGCAAGCAAGTTTAAGTATGGACACCCCCAATTAATCTTTTAACGCGTTGCAGTGGGAATAACAAACTCGGCACACGTTATCAACACAAAAAATGCAATTTGTTCAACAAAGAAACAACTTTGCCCCGTCCCCCACAATGGGGTATTTTGGGGTCAGCTCCAAATTTTAAAATGTAAACCCCTATTGAGTGACCCCTCATTTTAAACGGTTTATCAAGAGAAATGCAATGGTGCAAACCGGAGGTCAATATCTCACCTCTAACCAAAATGGCAGCCATTTCAAAATTTGAGATAGGTTAATTGACATTAAATAAAATTAAATCGGAAAATAGCTATTTTAGAAATGAGAATTTTTAAAACTATTTTAAAATTGAACCTAATAGCAAAACTGAATTAGTAGGTTAAATTCTAAAATATTTTTTAAAATGTGTATTTCTAAAATATCTATTTTCTGATTTAATTTTATTCAATGTCAATCAACCCATCTCAAATTTTAAAATGACTGCTATTTTGGTTAGAGGTGAGACATTGACCTCCGGTTTGCGCCATTGCATTTCTCTTGATAAACCGTTTAAAATGAGGGGTCACTCGATAGGGGTTTACATTTGAAAATTTGGGGCTGCCCCCAAAATACCCCATTTTGGGGGCCGGGGCAAAGTTGTTTCTTTGTTGAACAAGTTGCATTTTTTGTGTTGATAACGTGTGCCGAGTTTGGTATTCCTACTGCAACGCGTTAAAAGATTAATTGGGGGTGTCCAGACTTAAACTTGCTTGCCCATCTCAAATTTTGAAATGGCTGCCATTTTGGTTAGGGGTGAGATATTGACCTCCGGTTTGCGCTATTGCATTTCTCTTGATAAACCGTTCAAAATGAGGGGTCACTCAATAGGGGTTTACATTTAAAAATTTGGTACTGCCCCCAAAATACCCCATTTTGGGGGCAGGGGCAAAGTTGTGTAGTTGATGAAAAAGTGCCGTTTTTTATGTTGTAAACATGTGCTGAGTTTGGTTTCCCTACTGCAACGCGTTTAAAAGTTAACTGGGGGTGTCCAGACTTTTGCCTAACCCTGTATTTATTTTCCAAGTTTTGTTAGTTCTGACTTCAATACAACTTTATCCCTATCTCTGACTTATTATTATGTTGAACTTTTGGCTATTATTTTAGTACAGTGGTGACGCTATAATAAACTAATTCTAAATCTGAGTATATTTTGAATTTTGATCGCTGAAACTTTTTTTGTGGAAATAAAATAATGAGTACTCAAGAAGAATCTCTACCTGATCCATCAGACACGACGCATATATCGCCAGTTTCATTGAAAATACCACCATTTTGGGATGAAAACGTTTTGTTGTGGTTTCACCATATAAATTGAGTGCCAATTTTCTCTATATGGAATCTCCAAAGAAACTACGACATACAATTATGTAATGGGCTCGCTAGACCCTGAAGTAGCAAGTAAACTCATAGACTCAAACCTTTATCTTCGACTCCCTACTCTGACTTAAAGAAGGGGATATGTAGCCCAGTGAATGAAGGTTTTTTATCGCAACTAAATGGTGGAAAGCTGGATTTGCCATATATAATAGAACCACATAAGATGTGTATTTTCCCAAAAATCCCCGCTTCTCCGCCTTGAGCTTTCCCCCCCCACCCCCCTCCAAACCTGGGAATTACAATGGTTCACTTTATTGGCCATAGGCCGAATATTACCTACACTATCGTGTTGGAATTTTTTAAAGATTATTTGGGATTAGTTTTTCTACAACTTTTGTAGTGAAGTTTTTATTCTGAAACCAATATTTAAAAAGATGTAAAATTAAAACTTTGGTAAAAGTTAAATTTTAGAGGACACAATTTTTATTTTTTCTAAATAATTTTTTTACTAACCATAATACGCAAATATGTTTCAAACAAAAGTTTTAGTATATTCATTAAGGTTTAAAAATATATTATTAGTTTGTCATCTGAGTGTTTTGATGTAGAGTGAGACGACGGCAAAGCGAGCGCGTGCGGGCAACTTGAACATCTCCCCGCCGCGCGCCGCATTGTATCGGTCGGTGCGTCGCCTCTCAGTCGTATCACTCAGTTCTTAACCGTTTGCACATGTTAAGACCTTTGACCTTGTCCAAATGGAACAGTAGCCAGTAGAAGTAAATGTAACTTAATTTGCATTGTTTGTTAATATTTATTGCCAATTTTGGTTCGGGGGGATATTCTCTACTCTTTGCTTGGCTTATATTGCAAATAGCTTTCCATTATCCACCACCGGGACCCGCCGTGTCCCGGACTGGCAAAAACCGGCAGCTGGCATGACAGTCATGACAAAAGAGGCGAACATTTTTTTTTTTTACTTCATGTCAGCATTACGGGCTACCCACCCACCCTATAAATAACACAAAAGTTACACAGGTTTAAATTTATATTTTCATAACTTTCATACTTCCACACATTTATATTTACAGTAGGCATATTTTATACAATTTTTGTCACTCAGACAGTGATTCCCCTTAAAACAGGGCTTGACGTTACTATTTATAAGTAAAAAAAGTCCCCCGTTTCTTCGTCCAGTGATGGGGAGTTAAGACACGAAAATCCGTTACAATTTTCACACATTGGAGAACACTTGACTCCAGATTTTCTGCATCTGCAGTAATCTCCGCACGGTTTCTTACATGCGCATGATAGGAGATACAGTAGGTCATCAGGGGCAAACGCTTTTGTACTGGGAACTGGTTTTAAAACCTTTTTCGTCTCGCCATTTTCTTTAGTGGTTTCATACTTCCATCCCCAATCAGTAGGCTGAAGTTTATTTCCAATCCAGAGCTGTACTTGAAGGTAAACTCGTAATAAGTGTTGGTGAGCTGCTTCCGAGGTCGGTGGTAACCTAACTATGTCAAAGTTTGATTTTAGTGTAGATTTCGATGTAGTCGATGTGAATTTGAAATATCGACCCTCGTTCAAATTTGAGTACTTGGTAAGTCCATAAAGTTCGAGGATAAACTTTTCACCATTTTCTAACAGCTCATCACAAGATGAATTTTCATTGAGAAATTTCTCCGCTTGTAATTTAGCTTGTGGTTTTGTTTTTAAAACTTCAACCGCTTTTGTTTTACCCAGACCATAAAATGATGACGTCGTGTCACATCCAGTAACTGCATACGCAAACAGAAGGAGTCGTCTGATACTCTTGTATATACTTACTAGCTTACACACATCGTAGCAATTAACTGTTGGGCTTTTACCAAAAATTTTCTTCTTAAATATTAAGGGTTGGTTTTCAGGTGTAAGAGCGACTAATAAAACCAACAGATCTGTGTCTGATCCTATGACGATTACTTTTGAAAATCTGTTTAGATGTTCAATTGCACATCTTACAATATCCAAATCAGCATCAGCCTCAGATATTACTGAGGATATTCCACTATTGCGTAGCCTCGCTTAAAAGCGATAAAAATTTTCTCTTGTTGCTTTTGTTTGATAGAAATGGCTCCTTTTTGTAATACAAACTGTACTCAGGTCAAAATCGATATTGCACGTTTTCAGATCGTCTTGATTGTTCCTCACCCTTTGTTGTAGCTTCTGTGGGGTATCCATCAAACACAACGGTTGCGTTGTTTCCATATTTTTTTATGACACAAGAACAGTAATTTTGTATTATGTCTCCATAAGTAGATTCCTTTTGACAATGCACAGAATGCAGAAGAAAACCTCCATCAATGACTACACTTACATTTTCTCCTTTTGTTACTTCATCATCTGTAATTCCTTCAGTGAATACTTTTAGGAATGAAGACTTCGTACCTTTACGTAATGAAAAGTCGTCAAACAAGGAGGGTGGCAAAGAAGCTAGTTCATAACCGAGGTACAATTTTAATTTACTTGGACTGTCACAGACACATAGAATGCGATTGAACAACTGTTGAGGGTTTACTGTTACTTGTTTCGAACGAATAGATACGGACTTGTGACTTGCTTGAGTCACAACCATATCTTTTCTCTTCAACTGTAGTCCAGAAAAGGTTTTTCCCTTAATTTTTTCCATACTTGCTTTGCCTATCTCATAAGCGTTGTCACAGTTTACATTGTCATCAGATATGAAACCTGAATACAAAAAAACTAATTCCCCTGAAAGTTTAGTGAATGGATTGTGCTGGGTTAGCCATAAAGTGAATTTATCTATATCACAATCATCTCTCATTTTTTGTGATTTTCGTAATTCAACATGTTGTTCGCCGAAGGTAATTTTTCTTCCAAGAAACTCCTCAACAGCTTCATGCACTTTTATGTAATATGGGATTCCGAGAAGCCACTTTGATAATTCAATTCAATAAATCTTTATTCAATTATGTGCTATCCGTAATCCCCCTACCATGAGTCAAGCCTCCAATTGATTTCATAGGCCGCATAAGGCATTGTTCTATCGTCATATCTGTCCAAACTCCTGACCACAATTTTCCACTTCTGCTTACAGTAAAATACCCTTTGTTAACGAACATGTCATATTCTTCTCTGGTAAGTTTTGATTCCAACTGAAGCATCTCTTGTACATACATGTGAGCTGATTTTGCATAGGGGAGGTGTCCAGCAGCGTGGAAATACGGTAACATTTCAATAGTTGTCTTGATGTGCATTTTCCAGTTTCCTGTTCTTTCGGCGTATATAAATTGTAGCATTAAGTCAATACACTGGAAAAGGTTTATCCACAACTTTGCTGTTCTACTTGAGCTCTTTACTCTTTCAAAAATGCCATTCAACTCATCAATGGGTTGACAAAAGTCATCATTGGATAGAACCTCATCCATGCTTTTCTGACAAGACATTAACTCATTGTACAATTTTTCAAGTGCATCAATTTCTTGACTGACTTCCTTATACTCTTTTTTGAGCACTATAAGAAGAGCTGCTGCTGTGCAGGTGTAGGCTCTCATACTCCTTGAATAAGCATAGCCACTCATAATGTGTTTAACAGTATTCTGTCCGTAAACAGTTTCCCAAAGATTTTCCAAGCCACTTCCCTCCATAATGCGCCCAATAGACCCCATGAACGACATCAGGAGGTGGAAACCTCCAAGCCTGACAATAATTTTGGATATATCGCTGGAAGAATCTGCACTTTGTACGATCTCGGAAGCTTTAATATACAACGGCTGATCAAATGTCACTACACATGACTGGTTTCTCTTTCTACTTTCTGTAGCAGCAAATGTTAGGGCTGAATAGACTGTGGACATGTTACTTGGGTCCATGTTAATGAAAGGCACTGCCATTATATATGTTATATCACGGTCTCCTTTACCTTCATTAAATATCGTCATAAAGCCGTTCCATCCAGGTTGATGTTTCAATCCAGCCATCCACATAACATTTATAGGAAACATGTTAATCCCAGATTTGATATCTGCTGTATTTTTCAGTTCATCATAGTCTTTAACTGTCAGGTTCAAAGAAGACATTTTCTTTTTTGCATAAGCCAAGACGCGCGTTGTTGTACTGCAAGTCACATTAAATGAACCTGATTTAATTCGGTCCACTTGGATATTTGTATTTACAAGGCTATCAGGAGAAATACATTGGATACCTCCCATCGCATGGAATGTGTTTAAGCCGTCTATTGTTCGCATATTGACATCTGCGTTATCAAACACATGTGGCACAAACCCGCCATCTTTCACTTCAGGAGAACCTTTGCTTATCAGAGAATTGAGGTAAGTTGAAGCCTCGTGATTGGACGCACATATACCCATTGATGATAGTAGATGTTTAGAACCATACATTCGGTGCAGAGTCAAAGCAAGTCCAGTTTGAAGAGGAGATATAAAGGATCTAGGCCTAACTGCTGAAATTATTGTGTGATTAATAACAGTGCTGATTGGATTTAACTTTGATGATACAGATGATTTCCTACTCAAAACAGCCTCGGTAAATTTTCTCAAAGTGTCAGGGACCAAGCTTTCGTTACCTGATTTTATATCTTCAATATCTGGATACACATTAGACTCATACTTCATTTTTTGTATATCCTCCTTAACTATATGAGCAGCAGCCATCACGATCCTTAATCTTTCGTTTGTTGGATTTTCCTCTCGTTCATTATACCATGTTTCAATCAACTTGTGAGCTGTTTCAGCTAAGCAAAATACATTTTTTTTACCCGAGAGGTTTGAAACTACAATTCTGTCACCAAAATGTTCAAGGAGTCGCTTTTTTAAATAACAGTCACTGTAACCGTCATTTATGTTTTTTTTCCTTACACATTTTTGTTTCATTAGATGTTGCAGTTGTTTAAGTGTAAACTAAGAGTCATCACCGCGCTCGATATTTGCGCATAGGTCCAAAAAAACAGAATCTATTTCAGTACTTGGTCTTCCGTGAGAGCCCTCAGTGTTTACTTTGAAAAATAATTAATAACAATCGCCATGGTACCGAGCTTCCGGTGCTATCAAGTCAATCACATTTATAATACGTGCTTTTACACTACTACCCCAATCATCTTGTCTTACTTCGCATTAATTTAATATTGATTGTCTTGTCTCTAAAGTAGCAACATTATGTATTGTTCTTCTTCGATGAGCTGGTTTTTTTAGATTTATAACTGCCTCTTCTCCACACAAAAAGCAATTTGTTTTAAATTCAAACTTCTTTTCGGTACTTCGGAGTGTTGTTTTGAGGGTTTCTACACAGGAAGTTGATGGTTGTTCAGATGTTGCTGCAGCCCTAACTGTGGTTGGTTGTGTAGTTTTTCCTGCAATTAACGTGAACAGAAATTGAAGATTTTCCTTCTATTTTTTCTTGTAACCCATCTTCTCGTTTCAAACTGGACTCAACAATCTTTTCGATGCCCCTTTTTACCGTTACTATTGGTTCAGAATTGTCTAGGAAGTTACCACAGATAACACAAACCCTATTTAAGTCTTCCATATTTAAGGAACAAACATACTAGTTTATACAGTCAATGCTTTTATGATGTATGCAAAAACAACTGAAAGTGCTTTTGATATAATTAAATTTTTAATTATTTTGTGAATTAAAAATGTTTTTTACACTACTCACAATAACATTTTAATCCGTAGATAAAGCACTACCTAACTCTATTAATTAAATAACTAACTAAACCTACTTTTAAATAGTTTAGTTCAAAACGTTATTATAGTCTCACTTCATCACAGCTAAACGCATGTATAAAACTACAAATGAAAATAAGCACTGGAACAATAACGTACATCACAAAAACCCCAAAGAAATGATAAAGGCATATTGTTAAAAAAGTGAGTGGACTGTAAATTTAAGTTGAATAAAAAGAGAGGTTTGGAAATACATGTACCGTACATTTAATGAGGAGGATGGTCTACAACAACAAACTGTAAACAAAACAATTAACAGCTGATTGTATTATTACAATAGGCAGACCATAAGTAACCATTGTGTGAATATAACTTTATACTTGTACTGAAAAGGGCATTATGAGGAAGGGGGAGGATGTTTGTTTACTTATTTCAAGACTTTTTAAGAACTTGTTTATAAGTCGGCCTGGCGCTGCGTCGCGCTGCCACGCGCTCGCTTTGCCGTCGTCTCACTCTACATCAAAACACTCAGATGACTAACCAATAATGTATTTTTAAACCTTAATAAATATACCAAAACTTTTGTTTGAAACATATTTGCGTATTATGGTTAGTAAAAAAATTATTTAGAAAAAATCAAAATTGTGTCCTCTAAAATTTAACTTTTACCAAAGTTTTAATTTCATATCTTTTTAACTATTGGTTTCAGAATAAAAACTTCAATACAAAATTTGAAGAAAAACTAATCCCAAATAATCTTAAAAAAATTCCAACACGATAGTGTAAGTAATATTTCGGCCTATGGCCAAACCAGTAACCTAAGGACCAAACCACTGTAATTCCCAGGTTTGGAGGGGGTTGGAGGTGGGTGGGGGGGAAAGCTCAAGGGGGAGAAGCGGGGACTTTTGGGAAAACACACGTCTTATGTGGTTCTATCACATATACCAAATCCAGCTTCCCACCAATTAGTTGTGACAAAGGGCAATTTTTGTCGTTTATTTACTGGGCTAATGTGCCGAATATGATATCTCGGAACACATCAAACTGAAGCAACTGACAACTGAAGTTTGCCTCGGAGATAATAAACCGTCGACTCTTCTGTGTGAGATGAGGACATTGGCAGGCACTCAGATAACTAACAATTTCTTAAAAAGATTATTTTACAACGTTTACCTAACCACATTCGTACTGCATTGGAAGCATCTCAAACTATTTCACTAGATGATTTTTAGTCAAGATTGGAGACCAAATAGCTGAAGTTTCAACTGTTGATACTTATGTTTGTGTTCAAGGGGCTGGTGCTCAATCACCTGATCGCATAGCACTCTTAGAAAAACAAGTAAATGATCTAGCTCAATCAATTGATGGTCTTTTTAAGTTAAGCAAACAGAATGTACCTGCAACACCAAAACAAAAAAATCTTTCAAAAGGGAAGATGCCTAACCAATGTGTAAAGTGCAGGTATCACTACAAATTTGTTAACCATGTTTGTTCTCACCAAACAGGCATTACCAACAGGAAAACCTCTTGCCCCGTCATTGAATGCGGATAATGATGACAGGGGCTTTAAATCCTGCAGCCTTTTTGTCACCACCAAGATACATCCACGTACTTTGTGGTCAGAAGTTTCTAATGGATTCAGGTGAAGACATATCCATCCTACCTCCAGCTACCAAAGAAAAACTCACCGTAAGTAATAGACAGTTGTATGCTGCGAATGGTTCTGTAATAAAATCATATGGGGAACATAATATTAAACATGATCTGGGTTTCAAAAGGAAATTTTCCTGGTCTTTCATAATAGCTAATGTGACCCAGCCAATAATTGGAGCTGACTTTTTATCATATTTTGTTTTACTGGTTGACATTAAACCAAAGGCTTTTTATTTATTTATCACTAACGGCAAGCAGCCAATTTACAAAGAATACAATACATACAGAATTACATGCAAATATGAAAACAATTGTGCAAATTTGCGTGCAAACAAGATGGACAAGTATAATACAAGAATAATATGTGAAAAAAAACAGACAAGAAAATTGACTAGAATAATAATACCCAGTGCAAAGTAAAAATATTAAAGCTAGATACAACAATGTGGTGGTGACTGACTATATTAAGAACAAGAAATGAACACTACAACAGTATAGAAGGGAAAGTTCCGGTTGAGTTCAACTGCGAGTCTCAACTGGAGAGAATGTCCAGCGCCCGCCTTCGAATGACCGGCATCTTGTCGAAGAAGATGTCACATTCGGTTGCCACCCTAGCCTTCCCAGCCTTTCCGGTTTCCCAGCCTGACGAATCTTGCTATGGGGCTGTTGTAGTCGTAGTTTGTGTGGTCGTGTCCTCGACTCAGAAGCTCCTGGGATCTTGGGTTTGATGGAACTCTGTTGAATTCAGCCAAGAGGTCAGGACACTTCACAAGGCCGTTGAGGATCTTTATTGAGAAGACAACATCTGCTACATCACGGCCTTAGGGCCAAAGGTGGGAGATTTAAATTCCTGGAGATATCATCTACCGGCGCCTCCAAGTAGCCAAAGCCTAGACACGCGCCCACCAAGCGTAGGAAACGCCGCTGTAAAGCTTCCAGTCTGTCTCTTGCAGAAACTGTGTAGGGAGACCACACAGGGCTAGCGTATTCGAGGTTAATAGATACTAGGACTCGATTGTCTATTATAGGATTTCAAAACCACTCATCCCAACAATCTGTTTTAGTTCTTGATCCAGACGGGAAATATTCCAAACTTATCTCTCAATATCCTAATTTACTTAAAGAAACCCCTGATTTCCATATCTCTCAGGACACAGTCTCACTCAATCCAGACAACAGGCCAACCTGTGACCTTGAGAGCTAGGCGTTTATATCCTGAAAAACCTGCATTATTAGCAAAGGCCGAGTTTCACATAATGGTTGATTTAGGTATTTGTAGACCTTCAAAAAGCTGTTGGTCTAGTCCACTTCACTTGGTACCAAAAAGTGATGGTTCATGGAGACCGTTTGGGGATTACCGTGTCCTTAATGCCAAAACAGTTCCTGACAGTTATCCAATTCCTTATTTGCAAGATTTTAATGGCCAATTAAATGGGAAAACTATATTTTCTAAAATTGATCTTGTCCGAGCTTTTCATCACATTCCTATAGCCCGTGAAGACATACAAAAAACCGCTGTCATAACACTGTTTGATTTATTTAAATTTCTTAAAATACCATTTGGGTTAAGAAATGCAGCCCAAACCTTTCAACGGTACATTAACTCCCTTCTGCAGGATTTTGATTTCCCGTTTTGCTACTTAGATGATTTTCTGGTTGCATCTTCCTCAGAGGATGAGCACTTGCAAAGGGTTATTGAGAAAAAAACTGTACTAAAATAATAGCCATGTACAAGTAAAGTTCAACATGATAATAATAGGTCAGAGATTGGAATAAAGTTGTATTGAAGTCAGAATTAACAAAACTTGGAAGATAAAAATATACATTAACATTAAACATGTGATCAAGTAAAGGGACAGTTAATAAGGAAGCTGTCTGTAAGCATATGCATATGAGATACTTGTGATAGCCAAACTGCTGCGCACAATGATGCCCCTAGGACAGTTTCTGATCGCTGTGCGCTATAAGGGCTATCCCCAAAAAGATTTTACCAGATAGACAGTCATAATTTACTATTGTCATAAAACAAATAGCGGACAACACTATTAAAAGCCTGGGATGGGTTCAGTACATTCAATTATCAAATGCTTTTTAAACTTAAATTCCCTTTATTAAAAAGTTATTTCTTCTTGCAAAAAAAAATAATAATAACAATAAATGGCAAATAAATTTACTTATAAAAACTGAAGCATAAAAAATCACAACTTCTAAATAAACATTATTTAAAGGTACATCACATAAATGATCAGTGCTCTTTACTGGGACTGTATGCTGACGGCTTCAAGACTGCTGGACAGCCTGGCTGTGACATCTTTCTGGCTAAAACCACTGGCGTTGACATGCTCTGAATCTCGATGCTGTCCTCCTCTATTCCTCCTTGAATTCCACCGTCCTCTAAAGTTTCCCCTTCCTCTCCTTCTACCTCTGTGAGAAAACTTGAAATGCTTTCTAAATGGTCTTCCATTTCCTAAAAATTAAAAACAGTGAAAAACACAAATTTAATAGCAGTAGGAAAAATATTATGGTCAAAACATTTCATACAAGCTGCCCTCAAAAACAAGGATAATTTCGGTTGCAAAAAAAATTATTTAACATATTCTATTTTTAAGGTACTATTCGTGATACGGTACAACGTTTTGGAATACTTCAAATGAATTTCTGCCTCAACAATGGCTGCTTCACCAGAACTGAAAGTAAAGTGTATAATGCAATTTATATGTAACCACTGGGTTGACAGTTACATCAAATTAGATGTCCTAATACCATATTTAAACTTATATTTGTTGTATTTAATTGTACAGTACCACTAGGTTAACCGAGGCTTGCTCGTTGGTTTTAATTCACTTTTGTTATATTGTCATGAAAATAAAGCTAATAAATTTCCACCAGCAACCAATTATATCTCTTTACAGTTAACAGCTGTTGCAAAAAGACTGCTTAACATTGATGTTCCTTTATTTTTGTATACCTTTCTTTCGTTATTATTTCGTAACCAAAATAGCAACCCATAAGACCAATGTTAACAATTACGATTTTTAAACTTAAATTTAGACAGAATTTGATTTTTCCTTGGATTGAGCCTGTTTCTAAACTTATTTTTGGGCCAAAACTCTCTCAAATGCAAACTTTAATCAAAATCTACCCGCTAAATTTTGAGATCGTGGAACACCCATTCCTTCAGACATTTCTCGTATTATATTATAGGATTTAAAAAGTTACTTGTAATTCTGTGTCTTATTTAGCCAAAGATTTTTTCATTTCAGGGTGGCCACTAAAGCTGGATTCTAAAATTCAAGCATAATTCCAGGTTTTCCAGGTGAAATTTATAAAATTCAAGGTACAAATATACGGGATTTTCCTTTACGTAAATACAATTTTTAAACGTATCGACTGAGGATATCTCGACAACGACAATCATTTATTTATTTTAAAATGATTTATTTTGATTTAGGCTAATATTGGCCCATACAAGCTGTAATTAGGCTATAAAAGCTATAATCTATAACTAGCCCATGATAAAAGCTATAAGCTATAATGGTCTAGCCTACTTACCATTTATTTGCAACTGCTTACTATACACGACAGTCTGTATGGTATTAATAATAAAAAAGCCACTTCACTTCATTTCATTTCTGAGCTAATAACTAAGAAATGAAGATTGGAGATCATGTGGCCAATACCGAGCCACATTTGACTAAATCACATGGTTATTTGGTGGTTAAGCTTGGATGTGTTATAAGTTCGATAATTCAAGAACTTCTATAAACCAAAGACGGAAATGGTAAAAATTAGTTTTTACGGGGGGAATAGGTAATAACCAGAAAATTACTTTTATGAAGGAAAATTTTCATCGAAAATCGTAAGAGGCTCACATGGTACCTAAACGGTTTCAAATGTCAAACCAAAGACACGACAAGCATAGGGATAAGGCAGGAACCGATTTATTTTGCAAGCCCAATAAAATTAACTAGACCAATTAAAATAAACGAAATTCCCTTACCTGCTCATACGACAGCATAACACTAGGTAAAAAGTAGGGGTGGGCGAGTATCATATTTTTGGAAAGAGTTGAGTTGAGTAGTAAGTAGAATACTTGAGTTTCGAGTCGAGTATTACGTGAACATAAAAATATTGAAAATTGCCTTAAAATAACTAGCCTATCATACTAGGCCTACAAAAGATCACTTTAGGCCTAAGTTTGATTTGCTTAAAAACTAGGCCTAGGCCTATGTGAAGGAAAAAATATTGGTTTTTAAATTGCTGATTATAAAAAAAAAACTTAAGCTAAAAACTTGGTTAAGTAACAAAAGGGATTAAAGGAATGTATGGAATACAAAGATTAAGTAATTACCCAATAACCACCATTAAATGAAAAAAAGAAAATCCCCTGTTACAGTTACTTACTTAACTTTTCACTTTCATGTTTCACTTACTTTGAAATGTTTCCAAATAAAAGCTTTTTCCTATTCACAGTTTTTGTATTAGGCATAATGTAGTATGCCTACTTTGTGTCAGGAGCCTAGCCTAGACTGCCTGAATGCTACTGAATCACTAGGTTCAAATTTAAATTGTAATTTTCAACTCTATCTACTTCCTTTGTTTTTGTTCATAAGAAAATCTTTCACCACTCATTTTGTTTAAGAATTATTGTCACTTCTCCAAAATACTCAAGCTATGTACACATAATTTTCACTGTTTTGGAATTCATGTAATTTGTAATTCCCTTGATTTGCTGTCTGCTACCTGCTGCTAATTGCAGAATAGGGCTCTTAACTGAGTAAAGGCCAGCTTTAGTGAACAGCCATGAAGCCTGTTTGTTAGGACTTAAAAGATCACAAAGAACGAACAGTAAATTCAATATCTGTCTTATAACCAAAGCAAGTTTAGAAAAAATATTTCTATTATCAAATAAACATGATATATTTTTGTGAATTAGAAAAATAACATATAACTATAAAATTGTAATACGCGGATATTTGAGGTTAGCCATATTGGTGAACCTGATTGATCATCTGTATGGCAGAACTAGTGATGGCAAAATTTCTTGAAAAATCGATTTTTCGATATATCGATGTATCGAAAGAGTAAAATTGATTTCGATAAAAAATCGTGGCCAAAAAATCGATGTTTTAAGAAAATCGATTTTTTTATCGACGCTTTTAAATTGACTATAAGTTATGAATACCAGGAAGTAAAAATATAACCAACAAATATTTAATTATTAATATAATCCTCGCCACATAACTTGACGAATGAATTTTCACTACTATTCAGTTAAAATGATTGGATAATCAGCTGTTCTATAAAAAATTGCATGCAACGTAAGCTCGATGTTTTTGGAAAAGTACCCCCTCTCCCCCCTCGCCCTACCCAGCTGATTTTGGC
This sequence comes from Neoaliturus tenellus, assembly GCA_030545055.2. Taxonomy (NCBI): domain Eukaryota; kingdom Metazoa; phylum Arthropoda; class Insecta; order Hemiptera; family Cicadellidae; genus Neoaliturus; species Neoaliturus tenellus. The sequence goes on along the minus strand of CM061532.1, from coordinate 143,193,641 downwards.
CATTCGTCAACTTATGTCGCGTGACTTATACTATTAATGTGACATTTGTAGTCAATGGTCACACCTTTGATTATCTCATTGATTTTGTAGGTAAAATCAATATTAAACTTATCTCTACGCATGTAAGGAATACACTGCATTATTTGGTTTGAAATAACAAAGGGTTATGAAAATAAACCATTATTTGTTTATTGAGAAGATATATTAGATCGTAGACTAAAACCAAATGATTTAAATGACTTCAAATGCTGTAAGAGCTAAGTGCTTATAACATCACAAGACTGGAATAAACACAGTTTTTGATTTGAGCTATAACATCAACATGTATTGGAAAGCTAGAAAAACACAAATTCATATAAGGTTGATGGAGTCGGGAATTCATACTTGTTTTAACGTCATTCATAGACTATTAAAATATTTTATTTTACAGTAAAAACTATGTTATTATCGTTGGTTGCCGATCTTGAACAGAACCGCAACAGTCTAACCTTCGGTAACCAAGTCTCTGTTTTTCAATTAAATTTAATAATAGCAAATTTTAACAAAATCAAAGGATGAACCCTATTTTTAACTGCTTTGTATAAAAAGGTATGATAGAGTATACATATACTTTACATTATATTTTGGCCTATGCGAAATGGGTGTAGCGATAGTCATGGTAATAGCAACAATCACGGCCATCTCTATTCTCTAGTAAACTCTCTACTATAAATGGCCTTGCATCAATACGATATACAGCCAATAATAAGTTATTTGACTTTGATATTTGGCTCTAATTTAAAAAAATGGTGTAAATTTAAAGACAAACTAACGTTAGGATCTTAAAATATACTGTTTTAGAGGAGTAAAAACCGCAATTCTTGGCCTTTTACCAGACCGATTTTAAAATCGATATTTTTAGTAAGAAAAGTCGATCTCAGAAAAATATCCTCTTGAAAAAATCGATGTCAAAAAATCGATGTATCGAATGGTAAAAATCGATTTTTCCGAAAAATCGATTTTATTTTGCCATCACTAGGCAGAACTAGAACTACTACTATTCTTACTGCTAATGTCAACACAGCTCTTTATTTTGTCTAAAGTTATTTTAATCAGTTTAAATCGTTGTTTTGATGCAATTAAATGTCAAATTATGATTGATTATTAGTTTTAAAGTTTTCCAAATGTTTTAAAAATGTACCGTACAAATGAATATTATTTAAATCAGTAGCTATGTTGACTCACTACCCCTAACAATCTGTGCAATTGCAGCTGTCGGCAGTCGGCACAATGCCAGTCCAGTCCAAGACTTGGAAGTATTTCATTATCTTGATGTCTGTCTTTTGTTTTAAGATAATAAAATGAAATGAAATGAAAAACAATTAAGTAATAATATATTTTAATTTAATGTGATTTGTCTTTCGCCTGCCGGTCGTTCTTTCTCCTTGTTGTCTGGTGGAGTTAAATCCAAAATGAATGACTCGAGCGAGGGAGCGATGTTCTGGTTGCCGATAGGTTAAGTACGTCAGTACGTCAGTATTCAGTATTGCCAGGTTTGATGCAGTTTTACCCGCCGATCTTTACTAAAATTACCAGTTTTTGCCGTTTTTCATCGTAACCAGGCCCCCATAAAATACCCGCACGACCGTAAAAATACCCTAAAATCGGGTAACTACTCGGTTGCTGGCAACACTGGTTGCACACGAGACTCAATCTGCGCCGTGACCCGCCGCGCATCCGCACAGAGCAGACGATAACTGTCACTGGCTAATTCGATAGCCTCACTAGGCACCGTTTGGACGTGCCATAAATGTGAGCAATAAAAATGGACGATGTTTTGCTCTTAAAAGACGACGGTTGGTTTTTAATTGAAACTTTGGTTTTTGACATTTTGTTTCGTATATTTTGGAATAATTAATCGTGTTTTTAATTAAATTATTTAGAAATTCAAGGTCAGACTTAAAATTCACGCATAATCCACGCACTTTTTCCCGGTCACCGAATCTCACGCATAATTCACCCATTTCAAGGATTTCCCGGTTGGTGGCCACCCTGCATTTGTACATTAAAATATTTACGTTACATTTAATGTTTTTTTATGGCTACTAATGGACTCTAAAGTTATTATCCCACAATATTACTTAAAACCAAACATGAATGTGTTAAGTTTTATCTTACTAAGTCACTTCACATTTAAAAAAGGAGGAGAGGGATTTAACACTCGTCTTGCGGTGGAAGTACTCTTTGATTTGACCAAATTTTAATTTTTAAAACCACACAATTACCTTCCATGTCTTCTGTGTTAGAAGGCTCTTCAATTTCTGAACAGCATTCGCCTTCTAAACTATTGCTTTTTTCGTCATTTGTGTTAGAGAAAAGATAATTACTCGGAACAGATTCTGTCGATTTCCTTTTGTTATTTAATCTCCTCTTTAGTTTTCTTCTTAGTTCCTCTTCCTCTTCTAAATCAACAAAAAACACATGAAAAATAAATTTATTGTCTTACACCACTGCCAAGACTATTTGGGTCTGAAAGTTACCTAGTTTAAGGGAAAAAAGAATACCCCCGTGCAAGCAGACCTGCGTACTCAGCGAATTTCCAATGGAACCAATTTCAGATTATTTACTTTCCCCATAACAACAGCATAGGATCGAGTATGTAGGTTTGCTGCCATGGGGTGTTGTTATAAAACCTAATTTAATCAATAATTGGTAATGTAAACACAAAATTGTACCAAGCTCTGGCAGTTTTTTATTTCCCCCATGGGTTTTGCAAGCAAGTATAAGTTAAACCCTATCTAGACAATGTACATACCAAATTTGATTAAGTTATGTCAATAAATAAGTAAGATATAGGGTTTTCTTGATTTCCCATAAGAATAACATGGAAAACACATTTTTGGATTTTCTCCGTAACCTGGTGCCCTTAGATAAAAATTCAAAATACCAAATTGTTTGTTTTTTAAGCTATTTTAAATGGTTTCAGTAAATGGTTTCCCTTTGAAACCCCATAAAACCCCGTTCCCATATCCCGACAATGCTGGTTTGCGAACTCATGAAAATAGACCTGGTCTTACACCTTCATACCAAATTTCATCAAAATCGGAGGTTCCTGTCAAAAGTTATCGGTACCACGGACACACACACACACACACATAAACACACATATATATATACATATATATATATATATATATATATATATATATATATATACATATATATGAAAATTTTTAGCCTCTGAGGACCTCAAAATGAAAAAGTAACATGGTCCCGGGCTTAGGTCTTACCATGGCTACTACCGTACCATATTCGCTATAGGGAAATTCGCTAAAGACTTAGTAAACAGAACATAAGTGACTCAGTTCTGTGAGTACTCGGGTACTGTTTAGAAAGTAAGCTTGTTCTGTCTTTATTTAGTGGAGAAAAGGGTAAGGACAGAGGCATACAAGTGAAAGTGGTTGGGTTAACTCACTTGGAACCCATCTATTTGCGAAAAATTGCCCCCCCCCCCCCCCCCTAAAATCATCTTTCCATCATAATCTGCCTGACCCCCCTCTCAGAAATATTACGTCATTTTTAACAAACCTCTGTTTTAAGTGATTATAGTGCTTTTTCGTCAAAGCTACTTAAGTTCTATTCTTTATTTATTTTTATTAAGACTATCAATCAACTTTTGAACCCCATTTTGGCCGTACTTTGTTGAAAGAACTATTCAAAGCAGATATTTTCATTTAACAAACCACTGTAATATCACATTATTTATAGGATCAGAAGTTGTTGAAAAATACAATGTATTTCAATACCCCCCTTGTCGGTTATGCGTCATTACTGCTCTCTCCTTCTTCCCTTGCAGGTGCCAAGGTCATTCACATCGCCCCACTCCCGCCATTCTTATCACTTCCTTTCCCATTGCCACAATAAAGCAAGGAAACATGATGCTCGGTTCACGTTGTATTAACTTTTTAACCTTTAACATTTTATTACTTGTTTAGTCTAATTTATTTTCTTAAATAATTATTTGATAATACAGTACACTCTCGTTCATCGGACTCCACGACGTCGGAACTCCGCTTCATCGGAACTGAAAATCTGGCCATTATTAATTTTTTTTCTTACGAAATAAATAATTTTTCCGTTTTAGCGCCTTCAATTTCCATTCGTTCTATCCGCACAACAGTAAAGTATCACATTTTGCATCAAAAGTCATCAGGCGTTTTCCATAATCCGTACCCATCGATGTGATTTACGAGGCCGTGGAGTATTCGCACAAAAATAGTAAGAGGAAGGGGGCAGGAAGTTAACATCCGCGTCGACCGCTTCCCAAACTGTCATTCAGTCTGTCTTGCGTCGCGACTGCACCTGTGTTACGTGGAAGTCAGTTGACTGCTGGAATATGAAAATGGAATATGAGAATAAAGATTTTGGATCTTTATTTCCTGCGTTGTTTTTATTCCTATAGGTTCATTGTTACCATGTTCAAAGTTTGAATGCCTTATTTTCATAAAATCTCTTGTGGTATCTTAAAAACAAGAGTGAATACAATCACGATAGGTCATCGTACGGGCGGAAATGATGACTCACAACGGACTCCGCTTCATCGGAATTTTTTGACATCCGAACCGGCCGTCCGCCACATTAGTTCCGATGAACGAGAGTGTACTGTAGTTGAATTGTGTACGAATTTATCATCGTTTTACTCTCAAATTTGATATAAAAAATCATTTTTTAAATCACGCCATATCAAAGCCAACCCGCCCCCTTGCACATCACCCTACCGTTATTTTCAATCTGGAACCCCCCCCCCCCCACCCACTATTTTCAGATGATGTAATTTATGGATGGCCCCAAAGATACAAGTTACAAGTTTTTTCGGCTCTGCAAACATTATTGAGATCTCTCATGTAACTTTTTTTGGGTGAAAAACTAATCCCAAAAGATATTTTATGCTCTCCAGTTCATCAAAATACGTACTGAGCTTAATTGAAATTCAGTAATTAACCGTTAGGGCAGTTTGCTAAAGAAATGATGCTCTCATGTTTACAATGAAGAAAAAAAATGCCACACTGACTGATGCCGGCTATCAGTCATACAATGATCTTCTTTAATGTTTGTGAAAACAAGAAAGGAACTGTAAAGCATCTCTCTTGAATCTTTCCTTAAAAAATGAATGAATTGTAAAAACGACAGGTTTAATATTGACAGAGGTCAGCCGGGCTATCATGGGCAGCAGTGGAGCTGGCGGCACTTTTACAGGATTCCCATTATCATGGAATCCAAAAATCATATCATTATCAAAAATCATTATCAGGTCCAAAAATCATGGAATTCACAGTCTAAAATGAGTCATTTAGTGTAGAAAATAACAATTACCAGCTGAATATTCTATAGATTGAATCATGGATTGAATTACTTGCCGTAACACAGAAGCAATAACAGCAATCGTTTTATTTTATTTTGTATCAAATTTCCCATAGGGAGGAAGAACTCATGGTAAGACCTAATCCTGGGACCATGTTACTTTTTTGTTTTGAGGTGCCCAGAGACCAAAAATAACAACCATTAAAATATTTATATATATATATATTTATGTCATTTTTTTAATTTTGATTTTTACCATTGAAATTAGCTCAAAAAAACATACAATTTAGTATATTGGAGCTTTTCTCTATCTTCATTAGTTACCAAGATATTAAAAAGTCTAAAGACATACATATATTGGATTTTGTGGCTCCAATGTTAATCTTATGGAGAATAAGGATGTGTTAATATTTCACTTATTAACCAATATTTTTGGATGAAACTTGGTATTTAGCTTCAATTTGGTTGATCCATCCATTTATAGTAAAATATCTTGTTTTTTGAAATTATCATGGCAGCAAACTTGCATACTCTTTACCCATGTTAATCACATGAAGAATAGGTAAACTCCTTTATTTATGGGCAGATATTGCTTCATAATATGGTCAAAATAAATTTTTTATGGCAAAAATACCTACTTTCAGTGTTCTCCATGGCAGCATACCTGCATACTCTTTTTGCTTGAATTATCATTTACCTGGCAGCAAAACTTTATCCTAATTTCCATGGTGTATAAGGGATGTATAAAAAAATACCAATTTCCATTGGAAATTTGCTGAGTACGCAGGTCTGCTGCACTGGGGTATTTTTTATAACACCATCTTTCAAATTTGACATTATTCTTAATCCAAGGTGGCAGGGTCTGCAGACCCTTAACGGAGTTGTAAAATGCAACACCATCTTGAGAAATGAAGTTTATTTAAACAGCTGTTGATTTAGAATGAATTTTTTTTGCCAAAAAATAACCTTTCGCCTACGTAAAAAAGTATATGTATTTTTTGAAATCGCATATCACCATGGTAATATCCCTTTCATCACCTCATAACATAAATAAATTTAAAATGCAAACTGGCTAAATGGTTCAAACATGGTACAGTACACTCTCGTTCATCAAACTCAGCGACATCGGAACTCCGCTTCATCGGAACTAAAAATCTGGATATTATTAATTTTTTTTGTTCTTATGAAATAAATAATTTTAACGTTTTAGCGCCTTCAATTTTCATTCGTTCTATCCGCACAACAGTGAAGTATCACATTTTGCATCAAACGTCATCAGGCGTTTTCCATAATCTGTACCCATCGATGTGATTTACGAGGCCGTGGAGTATTCGCACAAAAATAGAAAGAGGAAGGGAGCAGGAAGGCAGGAAGAGAACATCCGCTTCGACCGCTTCCCAAACTGTCATTCAGTCTGTCTCGAGTCGCGATTGCACCTGTGTTATGTGGAAGTCAGTTGACTGCTGGAATATGAGTGGAATATGAATATGGAATATGAGAATAAAGATTTTGGATCTTTATTTCCTGCGTTGTTTTTATTATTATAGGTTCATTGTTACCATGTTCCAAGTTCAAGTGCCTTATTTTCATAAAATCTCTTGTGTTATATTAAAAACAAGAGTGAATACAATCACGATAGGTCACCATACAGGCGGAAATGATGACTCACAACGGACTCCGCTTCATCGGAATTTTTTTACATCCGAACCGGCCGTCCGCCACATTAGTTCCGATGAACGAGAGTGTACTGTACTTACATTTTTTAAACATTTGTATAATCATATAAATGCTTTTCTAATGGATTACGTTTTTACGATTTTATTCAACATTCCCAGATTTGTATGGGTTTTGATGAATTTAACTACTATTATTGTTTGCCCAAGTATAGTTATCACCCTCAATACTGGATTTCCACTCGTGCTTTTGGAAATTATGTCCAACTGCAAACACAAATACTAAACTTTTTCGATTTCAATGCACAAACTGGCTACAAAATTAAAAAAGGACTTAAATTTCAATTTCACAATTTTCAGTTTTACAATGAGGTGATTGCTCCAATGCTTTTCTTGTGGAGAAACATGATTTTTATTAACAATTTTACAAAATAATCTGAAGATTTTTTATGTTTTTAAGAATTAAACTGCCACCATTTTGTACCCAAGAACAGTTATTTACCCTCCGGAACGGTTTTCTGCTTGCACTTTGGGAAATAATTTCCATTTACAAACCCCACTACAAACCTTTCTCGTTTAATATAATAGGATTAATACAAAGAAACATTGTACAAAAAATTAATTGTTTAAGCTAGAAATGTTCTGAAAGAAATGGTATGGTAATCAAGTCAATAATCATTAATGCGTAATAAAATATCTTCAAAAACATAATTTTTCATAGAATATAATAAAATGCCTTGGATAAAATCTGATGTTATTATTAATCTGTGGAACCCGCAAAGAATGACACGTCTGTGGAGCGATTGTGTTGATTAGTTCAATATTTTCTCACTAGGGCAAACAGGGTCGGCCTATGATGCCATCATTACAGCTGACATTAGACTACACAGGCTTTATGGGTATAAGACAACCTCTTCTATATCTTTTTAATAGCCTTGTTGTATGAGGGTAATGACAACAAAATTTATCTAAAAGGCAGCCGCGATAGGTATCCCTGGTGTAGCCCTGAGCTGGATCGAGTGCTACATGGATAACAGAATACTGATCACCGAAATTGACCACATCACTGACCAACGACAAAAGTTACGTTTCCTGTCGGACAGACTGCCTGTGCACTTGGAGGTCCCGCAAGGCTCGATCCTTGGACCCCTACTGTTTTTTATCTATATCAATGACATTCATAACTATCTCTCAATTGACAACCTCATCATCTACACTGACGATACTACACTGATAAACAGGGACAAAGACGTACTGAGACTCGAAATAAACGCCAACACTGACACAAACACATTAGCACAATACTTCTCTGACCAAAACCTAGCACTAAAGCCTGATAAGACCACATACATATTCTTTCAAACCAGACAGAAACAGCTATCAAACCACCACTTCTTTCCTCACATCACAATTGGTGAAACCCAGCTGTCCAGCCTTGAGTCAGTGAAATTTCTCGGTGTCATGATTGACTGCAATCTCAACTAGAATCCTCAAATTGAATACCGGTATCTTAAATCCCGAATTTCATCAGGACTTTTCGTTCTACAGAACATCGCATTGCATGGCAATGTCCACCTTTCCAAACTTATTTACTTTAGTCTGATCGAGGCTCATATTCGATACTCCATAATCTTATGGGGCGCTTCTTCCAAACAAAATCTTGAAACCATCTTTAAGCTCCAAAAGAGAGCCATTCGATACATCTCTGGGTTGAGATGTAGAGACAATTGTGGCGAGGCCTTCAGACAACTGAAGATATTAACTGTTTCTGCCCTGTTTATTTTTGAGTCAATCAAACTAGCTAAGATCACAGATAAATTGTCTTATTCTGTTGTGCATAGTCACAACACTAGATTTAGAGATACTAGAGCCTCAGTGCGTCACAATTTAAAGATCTTTGAACAGAAGCCAAGCTATCAGGGAATTAGATTCTATTCTAAGTCTCTAAAAGAAATTCAGAATTTAAATAAATGTTGCTATAAACTCAAAGAGCTCCTTATAGACAGATGTTTTTACTCTCTAGATGAATTTTGATTGAGTGGATTAATCTCGTCAACACCTCATTAATATCCTACATACCATTGTATTAACTTCATGACCTATTCCCCTCCTTATGGCAATCTGGAGATGGACTGAATTTCAATACTGGTCCCATACCATCTTCTGCGGTCTACGAGGTGACGCGGGATGTATGTATGTATGTATGTATCTACCATAAAAGGTTTTTTTTAATAGTTAAGTATTAAAAAGTAAAGAAAGCTGAGGCATGTTTTTATGTTTGCACAGAGTTGAAGAAGGCTCTTAATTCTAAGTGTAAACTTAAAACCAATCAACTTACCGTCAGTTAAAACATTGTACAGGTGAATGTGATGATTCAACACTATATATATTACTGGATTCTCAATTATTGACTTCCCTGATAGGTTTTCTCTAACTGTGCTTGTAGGTTCCAAAATATGATACCTAGAAACAAAACAGTTATTATATGATGCATTTTTTTATTTTAAACCCATTCTATCCTATACTCTTATACGAGCAAAGTTTGCTTGTTTGCTTGCTTGCTTGCTTGCACAATTATCTCAAAAACGGCTCCGACGATTTCCTTCAAATTTTGGAATATGGGGGTTTTGGCCACCAGAAATCGATTGGAGCTGGTCCCATAGCTGGGAAAAATCCGGTTTTCGCGCTAGAGCCCTTCAAAGATCCCATGTTATCCTTATGGAAATTTTTTAACTGAACAAAAATCAGCTGATAACTGTAGATAAAATAAACCAATGTGTTACATCTTTAACCTGTGGTTTTAGGAAAATCATACCAATGTGCAGCAAACCTTCCGCCTGGCGAGTGAGCGGAGCGAACGAGCTTTGTGTGAGAAACGAAAGTAATAATTTTACCGAGCTTAAGCTCGGTCCCCCTGGTACTACTTATTTAAATACGCTAAGGTTTTTTTTGTGTAGAGTACTCCTCCTACAATTCTCAACCAATTTTCAAGTTTTTGGTGTCATTGGATAGGGCTTGGTATGTAGTTGTTTCCGCCAAGCATTGATAAGAATCAAACCTAAAATAAGGGCGCTATCAACGAGGTTAAATAGATATAGAGTGCTCAACACATGTTAAGTTTTTTGTCCCCTGTTGATTTGCGCCATTTTACCCATAATACCCGCCGTTTCCTTGTCAACCATCCCACACTTTACCCTCGTTTCCTTAGTTACTAGTTTTAGTTATTCTGATTGGTCGCTACAAGCTCAAAAAATTACAGATAATACTTTTAAAACATATGTTTACTCGTTGTTTGATTTTAAATTAATTTGATTTGATGGTCTGTGAGCAGGCTATTGATGTTGGTTACCATAGAAACGTCGGATAGGTGTGGGTAAAATGGTAACTAACTGGTGGGAAAGAGTAAACAAAGGACTGGTAACCAAGGAAACGGCGGGACTTGTGGGTAAAATGGCGCCAATCAACAGGGGACACTTTCTTCTACCTGGTGAGCACTCTATATATAGTTAACCTCGTTGGACGCTATCCACAAATTAAATCTGAAATTTTCCCATTAGAATAACATTGAGATTGGTTTGATCATTTTAAACATCTATTAACGTACAGCTGTAGTTTTTGGTGATCACTAATATTCACAATATTGGATTGGTCGGATGTCATTGATTTAGACATAAATGTACCTTTTGTATTGTATCAAAATAAATTGCTCAATGTCAAGCAACACATGCACTAGTATTCTTCAATATTAGTTGATGTATGTATTTATTGAAAAAGATTCATATTTAACAATTCTAATTCTCCTCTTGATTTTCAAGAAGGATGGGGGTATTATCTCTGTTTTTGAAGTTTTGGATAACTAGAAAGTTTTTACTGCTCTCTTGAGGTTTGAGTTGTACAAGTTTCACAGTACAGTAGGCTCTCCATAATATGACATGTAGGGTACCAGGGGGCTATCTCAGACTATAAAAGATTATGGATTTCTGGAGGTATCATACGAAAATACAAACAACTTTGGTTAGGGAGGTAAAAGTTGTTTAAATGGGTTACAAACAATAAATTTTAATACAAATTTTTATTTTCTAAATCAACAAAGAAACAGAATTTAAATCTTGAACATGTATTAGGGTCTACAAGAACATTTCGCACAAATCCAAAAAATCACACTCAGGAGAGAGATTTTGATGCCGAGGAATCATATAATTTGTCGGACCAAAGGAAGTCGTACTTTTCAGAGTCTACTGTGACCACATCACCTAGGTATGTGTTTAAAAGTGATTGAATATTTAACAGAAAATTAAATTTGTGACCAAACTTAGCTTTAATGTACCTGTTGGGAGTCGTACGTTCTGCCTTCAGTAGCATTGTGATCCCAGAGTGTCCAGCTGCCTGGTAAAATGATAAAGATGGGAATGCTCTGTCATCGGGAGCAACGTACTTGTGGATGCAGGCAGACAACAGCGACGTGTCTAGGACCCTTCAATGTTTTAATTAATAATTATAATAATTGCACGAGACATTTTGCATGTATGAAAATAATATAATATTCTTAATTTAAATTTTATAATATTAAGTAATAATTCTTTTTATTTAATTACATTAAGTTCCTAACTCAAAGTTGGCTAAATACATAAATATCATTTTAACCCTACATTGATTGAATGTTTATATTTTCTGTTATTTCTCTTTGTAATATTCTAAATGCACATAATGTATGTAATAATTCAAGTGTTCATCCCTATTATATAATTTACACATATAATGTCTATATACACATTTTGTAAATTTTTAGTATGTAGAGTTGATGGCAACAAATCAGGCCAAGGTCAAGGTTCAATTTTAATGGAATGCCATATAAAATTCAAATTTTGAATGCAACAATGATTTGGAAATTACGTCGAGCCATTGGTCTCAGCTACAAAAACAATCATTGTGACACATTAGAGGCACTACTGAAACCTGACAACTCCAGAGCTTGGCAATAAAGTTACATGAACCTATTTAGAAAGATTAATTTTTGTCATCATTATTGATGAGAGAGGCTACTTTAATAATAACCATCCCGGTGGTTTGATACATGTATCTATCAAGCATGACTGATTAGGCAAATGTTGCATTAAGTTTTTATTAAAAAATGTAGTAGAGACACTTTAGAGAATCTTACTAGTTAAGAGGTAGAACAGGACAGCCTGTATAACTAAAAAAGGAGAGATGGATCTAAAATTCCATCCAGGTCTATGTATCTAAGGCTTGTTCTAGGCCTATAACAACTCACCTTCAGGACAGTTTACCTGACTACTAAAGGGAGAGATGGATCTAAAATTCCATCCAGGTCTATGTATCCAAGGCTTGTTCTAGGCCTATAACAACTCACCTTCAGGACAGTTTACCTGACTACTAAAGGGAGAGATAGCTTGGAACCCATCTCTACCTACCACTGTAGACTGTAGACCAAACTCATCAGTTACACTAATTATTGCTAAGCCACCCACTCACACACTATCAAACATGTCAATTAAATAAACTCTAATAAAAAAATTAACACACCTTTCATCCGTAATTTTTAAGTTTTCAGCTTGTGGAAAAATCCAATCAATCATCCAGAAAAGATTTTGGGTTTTGTGATCAAGGTATGTAGTGTTCAAGCGATGCCTTTCAAACCCTGGAGGAAGAAAATGGAGCTCAACTCCCCTACACGAAGCAACAGTCTTCAACCTGTATAAATTCTGGAAAAAATGTAAGCATTCTTACAAGCAATATAATAAGTAACTAGTATACTTTTTGCTTGAAATCGAGCAGTTTAATTTTGACTCTTTGCTAAAAATGTTTCTCTTAGTCCTAACTCAACTAACTACTCCCTCCCAATTTAATATTGTGATTATCAGTACACAAAACTACACTTATTTACAGCTGTACATTAACAGTTGTTTTAAATGCTCAACTCAATCCCAATGTTATTCTAATGGGAAAATTTAAAATTTCAATTATGGATAGCATCTTTATTTTAAGTCCGATTTTCACCAGTTTTTTGTGGAAACAGCAACAGACCAAGATCTATTCAACGACGCCAAAACTTGAAAATCGATTGAAAATTGCAAGAGGAGTTCTCTTATCAAAAAAAGCCTTAGCTAATGAAATAAGTATAGATTTGTGAGGGAGAAACCAAAAAAGGACCTCATGTCAGCAAGTAAATTTTTCAGTACAACCAACACAAGTCATCAGAAAAAATATTGATTTTCGACAAGGTTGCATATTCATATACCGAATTTATAGTTTCCTCTGCAGGAGACAAAAGATTGTGAAACCGTTTCAATCGGATGAAATGGTCAAAATAAAAATGGTTGGCTTGTTCCACGAAATTCGAATGATGACTGGCTGAGTACGAAATGAAATAAAAAAGTGCTTTATTTAACAATTTCACATAAGTACAATTAAAAAATTGGTACACTTATAACACTTAAGAACAATGGATACAGTAGACTCCCTCTTAACCGGCCACCTTTTAACCGGTCTCCGCTTTAACCGGCCTACCCTAACACAAAAAGAATATCTTTTTAACCGGCCGTGTTTCTTCGGAAACGTAGTTTTCTTATCTACTGTATCATTCCATTCAAAGTTATTTCATATTGACGTTCTCAAACCAATTAAAATGTAACGTCCTCGACGGAAGTGAATGCCACCGGAAGTCAATGCGTTTGGACCTACTATCCAGTAGACCTCAATAACTAAACAAATTATTATTAGTTTAGGTTTGTTGTGGATTTTATGGGTGTGGGATGTTATCTATAAATCATATACAACAGTAATGTATTTAAAGTTGTTTTTCAATGATAATTATATTCAGACCATATAAAATTGTAGGTTGGCATTCTTAAATGAACATCGGTTTAACCGGCCAATTCATTATCCGGCCGCATCCTGGTCCCTAGGTGGCCGGTTAAAAGGTAGTCTACTGTAGCTTTTTTATATAAATGTTTGGCACTTCCGTCCAGTCTATAGAAGGAAAAAAAATTGGACAAGAAAATACAAAATAATAACTTTTTTTAGTTTTTAAAAAAAGTTTTTGCCAGAGTCAAAAATTAAATTCATGGATCATTTCCCACCTATATTGCCAAGCTATCTATCTTCTTATTTCTATAAGGGTTTCGTCTGTTACGTCCCTTTTTCTCTCCACCTACTGAACAGATTTTTAAGATTGAGGTGTCATTTTAAAGCTTAGAATATACCGCAGTGACGAATCGTAATTAAAAAGGTCATATTTTTTCGGGCTTCGCCCCCCTCGCCTTTGATTTATTTCTAGAGGGCACTTTCAAATGTTGACCAACTTTTATTGCAAGTTCTTTAATGTGAATTGTAATCTAACAGGTGATTACGTTCAGATGAATTTTAAAAGCCAGATAGTAAACAAAAATAGATCTCTGTCACTTCATAATCAACATTCACGTACTTTAGGTGAGTTTTACTCATACAGAATCATAAAATGCGCAATTTGCGCACGGGCCACCTCGTTTTAAGATAATTTACAAATCTACGCCTATTTCTCCTGTTCATTTATTATGCCTATTGATGAAATTCTATTTCGCATTTTTGCCAAACAAAAGTTTTCAAATTTGCACTAATATGAAATAAACTGCAACAAAGTGAAAATTTTTTTCATGTACTTGAAAATTACATATTACTATGTAATTCAGCAAAAAATCAGGAAAATCAAAAATCCAGCCAGATAAAATATGAGTCAGCAAATAGCACAGCTGTTCTTCCAGAAGAATACTTCCACTTTTATCAATCAGCAGTTTTTCTACGTTTTTTGGTACAAATATTAACAGAGTGGGGGTTGGATAATATTTTCTTCAACTTCCCAATAATGCCATAAAACCTACATTGTCATTCCCATAGTAGGCTTCTTATGAGAAAAGTTAAACTCAAATTCCAGTGTAAATTTTCTGATCACCGCACGCAGATATGCTGCGACGGGTGTATAGTAAAATGACTCTTCCATAAAACAATTAGATTTTGATTACTGTATTTCTTGGATAAATTTTCATAGGAAAAAGCTAAGCTTGTGTAATGAATGTATGATACATGTTATTTGTGAAAAACAATGACTGAAAACATAGGACTAATAAAATTATACTTACTAATGGCAAGGTACCATTGATTGGATGGTAGCATGACTTCGGAGGAAGTTTTACTGATTTGCTAACAAGGCGAGCTGTCTCCTCTAAAAACCGATAATCTGTAAAAAAAACTTCTTTCCT
Source organism: Neoaliturus tenellus (assembly GCA_030545055.2). Lineage (NCBI taxonomy): Eukaryota > Metazoa > Arthropoda > Insecta > Hemiptera > Cicadellidae > Neoaliturus > Neoaliturus tenellus. The sequence goes on along the minus strand of CM061532.1, from coordinate 143,178,373 downwards.
TAAACTTTGATGACAATAACTAATCTAAGAATGTTTAATAACAGAGTATATTTATTGCTTAAACACTTAAAAACATTAGATTAAAGCAACTTGGTACATCTTTTCTTTTCTGTTAAAAAACTGATGAAATTATGGGACTTCCTATCGGGCTTCGAATTGGCGTAACCCAACTATTCATCATGTCACTATTTTGTTACATACAATGACAACAGAGCCTAATTAATCCAAATTAATTAAGTTCCCTCTTCTGTTTAGCAAGTTTTCGGAATAGATGGAATTAATCAATAATAAAAGATATCAACTCGTTTACTCAAACAAGGAGTATGATACCAGAAATCAATACAATTGGACTGCAGAAAGCGTTAATTAATGATGGAATTGTGTTAAACAATTGAAAAGCAGTCGTAAGAGCGACAAATTTGAATCTAAAATCCAATTCCATGTAATTTCAACAATTAGGATTTTCCGATTTGAACCTCTTGAGTTTCGGGGGGATCTCAAAAGCAAACACCTCCTCCAAATAGCAGGAATAGGAATCTTGCTTGGAGAAAATTCTAAGAACTGCCCATTTTCTATGTAATTGTTGATATTTATTCTGTTTTGTATGAAAGAGCCATAATGGTTTTTAACCAACGTATCGTGCGGTGAGGGTGACCCCAGAAATGGCCAGACAAGAGAATACCCAGGGGGACGATCCCCCACACCAGTTTCCCGGGGATTTTTCAGGGCTGGCTCCTGATGCCCACAGTGGAGAGTTTGGCAGTGCCAGGTACACATTAGCCCCTTTGGCACTCCCAGGGACCCAAAATGGATGCCGGTCAAAATAAGGTGGAAGGACAATCATGATCCGGGGTCGAAAAGAAGGTGAGTAGGGTTAGCTCAGAAAAGAATAAAGACAGCGAGCTAAGATCTGGTAAGAAAGGCCTTAGCTCTGCTCTGGAAGATCTAAGAGAAGAGAAACTCACAGCATGGCTCGGGAACCCAGGGTCGCTAGACACCCAAATGGTCGTAAGTCCCTGGAGGAGGAATAATAGAGTTTGGAATAGAGGGACTAATTGGTGTTATGTATATAAACTCATATTCATGAGCTAATATTAAAATGAATAATTTTCCACTTAAAAAGGGTTTAATATCTATAAAAACCTATACAGTAAATAGGGACAAAATGATACAGAAAATGGAAATTTCTGGTATCTGTCTATTTAATTAGCAGTAACCGTCATAGGCCTGGTCCCAAGGGTGAAGGGAAGCTGGTGGACATTTCACTGTATCAAAATCCTTTGGAAATGTGCTGAGTACGAAGGACTGATGTGACGGATGAATTATTAAAATATGATTCTAAAGCAAAGCTATATTGTCTACAACTTTAGACTGGGTTATAATCAAAATTGTAAGATTCATTCTTGTGGCTAAGGCTGTTTTCCTGGGAAGGTGGGTGATTACTGAATGTGTATTAAGAGAGCAAAGTACATCATTGCCACTCGAGAATCGTAGATGGCCGCACAAAACATCAGCTGAGGGCGGCCAAACATTTCCAGAGCGGCAATGACTATTTGTGCTTGTAATACACACAAGATTTTTCCTACCACCATAATTGCAACACATTAAATGTTTTATTGTATACAAAATGTATTTTTTTCTGTTGGAACACACTGTTAACTATCAAACATAAACTCAAACTAAAAAAGTAACAATTAATTACTAAACGACAACAATGACCAACAGCTGTGGCATGGTTTGAAATAACAGCTGACCTTATATTGCTATTTGACTTAGCGTGCGGGAATAAACCCATTGCCGTTCTAGAGCGTTCTACGATTTACAGGTGTGTCAATGTGATTATTTCCATGCAGTGGTAGGAAAATAGTATTTTTGTCTAGTAAGTACCAGTGGATAGATAGTAAAAAAATTACAAAGCTTTTTCTCCTGAACTTTTTTAATATAGGCCATCTGAATATTTTGTTTGTATGTCTTAAAATTTGTTAATATTTCAAAAGGACTTATTAAAACTCAATATAAAGGATTTATTTACAGTAACCTAGTTGTAATGCAAGCATTACTTAAGGGTCTCAGCCAAGGTTTCAAATAAAATTACTACGACTAGGCCAGGGGTGCTGAATATGTCCGATCCGGCGATCTAGGATCGGGGGAAATTTCAAGGAGTCTGGGGAAATTTTGTGGAAATTAAAATTTTTTGTTGTTGTAATCTTTTTCTTTATAATTAAAGTTAAAACTGAGCATCTAATTAAAAGACTATTTTAGTTATGATTATATAGTTTTGATTTGATTTTAATTACTAGTGTTTTAATATGATAAACTAAAATTATTAAAATGGTTATCATATCATTGCCTTATTGTAAGCTGTTGAGTTTAAAGGCAAAGTCAAACATGTGCGTATCTAGGGGGAAATCTTTGGATCCATAACAGTACAATTGAGAGACTTAAGGAGTCAATAAATTTTCTGCAACCCTGGACTACGCTAGCTAAAGATTTATAAATGGATGATAAAAAATTACCTTCTAATCCTCTAAGTCTCTAATCTTTAAAAACAGAAATACCCCCCGTTGCAGCAGACCTGCGTACTCAGCGAATTTCCAAATTAGTAATATTAATTTTGACCAGATGAACTTGTAAAAAAATTTTATTACGTGCTCATAAATAGGGAATAAATGTCTATTCTCTTTATGATAAATATAGGGAAAGAGTATGCAGGTATGCTGCCATGGAGAACCTTAAAGTAGATTTTAGGCATAAACAAAATTTTATTTCGACCATATGAAGCCATATACTAAGTTTCATCAATATCTGTCCATTGGTAAAGGAGTTTGCCTATTCTCCTTATGATTAACATGGGAAAAGAGTATGCAGGTTTGCTGCCATGATAAGTACAAAAACCAATTTTTTTTACATAAATGGTTGAATCCCAACCAAATGAAGCTAAATACCAAGTTTCATCCAAAAATATTGGTTAATAAGTGAAATATCAACACATCCTTATTCTACATAAGATTAACATTGGAGCCCCAAAATACAATGTAGGCCTACTGTCTTTAGACTTTTTAATATCTCGGTAACCAATTGAGATAGAGCAATGCTTCAAAGTATTAAATTGTGTGTGTTTTTAAGCTAAATCCAGTGGTGAAAATGAATTTTTAAAATTTTTTAAATTACATATGAAGTATGCAAAAAACCCGTTTTTGGTGTACAAAACCCCACAAAACTACCCCTTCCGGTAGGTCGATATATCTGGTTTACGAACTCATCCAAATAAAGGTAGGATTACACATCACTACCAAATTTGGTCTCGATCGGACAGTTCTTACGAGAGTTAACGAGTCTAGGGACACATACATACATACATACATATATAAATTTTAATGGCTATTATTTTTGGTCTCTGGCCACCTTAAAACGAAAAAGTAACATGGTCCTGGCCTTAGGTCTTACCTTGAGACCTACGGTAATAGCTTATTCCCTATGAGATATTCTGCTAAACATTTAAACAGTCATGTGAAAAAGCCGTTTTGCGAGAAAGAAATCCTGTCGGTGTTTCAACTCACCAAAAAACAATTTTTTTGACATAAATGGTTGAATCCCAACCAAATGAAGCGAAATACCAAGTTTCATCCAAAAATATTGGTTAATAAGTGAAATATCAACACATCCTTATTCTTCATAAGATTAACATTGGAGCCCCAAAATACAATGTAGGCCTACTGTCTTTAGACTTTTTAATATCTCGGTAACCAATGGAGATAGAGCAAAGCTTCAAAGTATTAAATTGTGTGTGTTTTTAAGCTAAATCCAGTGGTGAAAATGAATTTTTTAAATTTTTTAAAATTACATATGAAGTATGCAAAAAACCCGTTTTTGGTGTACAAAACCCCACAAAACTACCCCTTCCGGTAGGTCGATATATCTGGTTTACGAACTCATCCAAATAAAGGTAGGATTACACATCACTACCAAATTTTGTCTCGATCGGACCGTTCTTACGAGAGTTAACGAGTCTAGGGACACATACATACATACATGTATAAATTTTAATGGCTATTATTTTTGGTCTCTGGCCACCTTAAAACGAAAAAGTAACATGGTCCTGGCCTTAGGTCTTACCTTGAGACCTACGGTAATAGCTTATTCCCTATGAGATATTCTGCTAAACATTTAAACAGTCATGTGAAAAAGCCGTTTTGCGAGAAAGAAATCCTGTCGGTGTTTCAACTCAACAAAAAACAATTTATTATTCACTAGAAATATTTGAAACCATCGTAAATAATCATACCATTTAACAAATCTATGTTGCTGAAATTCTTCAAAGTTTTAAATTTAACTTTGTCCCGAATTCCATTGCATTCAAGTTCCTTCTTGTGAATTTTAACACAATCCAAACAGCAAGTTCTTACTTCACATCTTGGACATGTATATTTTGCTTTATTTTTCCCGCACACTTCACAGTCTTCAATCCTAAAAAAATCAAAATATCAAGACTCAATCAGTATTAGCATTGACTATGTGAATAGACTTTTGTCCTATGTGCGGTGACAACGTGAATAGACTTATCATGAAATGCATTTGTTTGATACCAAATTTTTTTAAGATTCATATTCGCATTGCTGGAGGCTCTGCAATCACAACACATTATGACAACAAACACAGAATCCTTAATTATAAAATGTTTTATAATAGGTCGAGAAGAGTGGTAGAACTGATTTACCTATTTGTATCACAATCAATCAATCATATCAATCAATCATAAATCTTTATTCATTATATACATTTTTGTACATGAATAGTGTCACTTCTTTACAGTAATTTAACTTAAAGTTGGTACATTATACTAAGACATCTTTAATAACTGAGCTTTAATCCACACGTTGATTGCTCTAATTCTTCAACTGAGTAAAGAGCAAGATTAATTAAGTATTAATTAACATGTACGTAATTATGTAAGTGTTATGTAAGTTAATTAACATGTACCGTACTTCATGTGCGCCACAGGAGATCACGACAACGTAACTAGCTTTCAAACACGCGTATGCTATGAAAAACGTATTCGTGTTCTAGTGTATAAGTTAGTCAATGTTATATGTCAGTTGTCGTCCAGCCGCCGATGAGGACGGTCGCTTATCGGTAGTGAGCCGCTTATCTGCCTGCCTCAGGCCGCGACCTGTTTTATGTAATAACTGTGCCGCTATAACATAATTGTTTTTTAATATTCAATTCAAAGTGTTTTTAATTTATTTTTTATAATGGCTAGTAAGTGCGGAAAATGTGATACGGACATCGGACAAAGTGAACTTTCAGCAAAGTGCATCGAGTGCAAAAATGTGTTTCACCCGGCGTACACGCCGTTTGGCTCCAGTCAGAACTTCACGAAATCAAAAAACAAGCATTGGAAGTGCGAAAACTGTTCTTTGGAGTCAGGCTCGTCGGTTTCTCAACATTCTAATGTAAGTCAACTCGATAAAAAATCTATGATGGAGATATTAAACTCTTTTAAAAATGAAATAAAAGAACATACAGATAATGTGGTTGGTGGTCTCGCTAACAGACTGGACAATATTACACAAGAGTTTCAGTCATTCAACAATAAAATTATAAGTTTAGAGGCTGATCAAGCATCGCTACAAGAGCGCTGCAACACGTTGGTGCAGGCCAACGGCAAGCTGTCCACGGAGGTCCGCGCGCTACAGGTCCGCCTGCACGACGCCGAGCAACGAGCAACACTCTCGGTGTGCTAATATTGAAATCCTGGGCGTGCCCTTGACTTCGGGCGAAAATGTTTACAGTATTCTACAACAGTTGGCTGCTACTCTGAAAATTGCGTTCAAAAGAGAGGAGGTCTCTATAGCACATCGCCTTCGTCAATTTTCTCCCAAGCACTCACACCCTCCCATAATAGCGCAGTTCGTGTCAAGGAGCGTCAAGGAGGTGTGGCTCGCCGCAGCAAGGAGACACAAAAATTTGAAATCCACCGACATCAATAGTCGCCTCCAGTTGAGTAACGTGTACCTAAACGACCATCTGACCGCCCACAACAAGGCTCTTCTGGGGCGCGCGAGAAGGCTGCAACGAGAGGGAAAGATTTATTTCGCCGGTTACACCAACGGGAAGATTCTGATCAAACTCAAGGACAGTGATGCCGCTTCCAGGATTACGACGCAGGAAGATCTAGACAAGTTTGATGCCAAGTAAATTAGGTATTTTCCAATTAAACCATCAATTATTCTCCATAATTAAACCTTTTTTGCTTATTTTTTATTATTAAAGTTCATCAGTGAAAATAATCTAAATATTATGCAATAGGCTTCATAAACGAGATAAGAACTTTCATGTTTGATAAAAAAATATATTATTAGTTTATTACTACTTATTTAAAAAAAAAATTTATTTTTTTATTACTCAAACATAATTTTTTTTTTTATGTAAATTCATCAGTATACAGCTTTTATTTTGATCGAGCGCCAACGTTCTCTTTTGTAAAAATTGTTAATAAATATGTTATTATAGATTTTTAATGTACTAGGCATAAAATGTTTGGTGCTTTACGATTGCTGCATGTGAAAAGTATCGTTGTATTTAGTTGAAATAATCAGGTTAATTTGAATCAGTTACATATTATTGCTGTATATTAAATTGTAAGGAAATGTTTTTTTTAAGGATTGCATGAATGGAGCAATTGTGTTATGAGGTTTTTTTCTTGGTATAAATATTCAAGTAAAGTTAAATAATTTCATATTATTACTGCATGTGAATTAAATTGAAATGATTATTTCTGTAGCGATTGTATTAATATGACAAGTATGCTATGAGTTTTCTTCCTTTAATATTTATTTGCATCTTAAGCCTTAAAAAATGTCCTGAATTATTTATAAGTCTTGTATTAGAATGCATATATAGTTTTGTTATAACTTTTGAACTTAAGTATTCATCGCTTGCAGTATTTTCAATTTTCATTTTGAAATAATAGTTTTTCATATGTTTAATTTAATGATGTTTTTTTTTTTCCTTTTACAGTACACTCTCGTTCATCGGACTCGGCGACATCGGAACTCCGCTTCATCGGAACTGAAAATCTAGATATCATTAATTTTTTTTCTTACGAAATAAATAATTTTTCCGTTTTAGCGCCTTCAATTTTCATTCGTTCTACCCGCGCAACAGTGAAGTATCTCTTTTTGCATCAAATGTCATCAGGCGTTTTCCATAATCTGTACACATCGATGTGATTTACGAGGCTGTGGAGTATTCGCACAAAAAAAGAAAGAGGAGGGGACAGGAAGTTAACATCCTTTTCGACCGCTTCCCAAACTGTCATTCAGTCTGTCTCGCGTCGCGACTGCACCCGTGTCAACTGACTGTGGAGGTCAGTTGACTGCTAGAATATGAGTGGAATATGAAGATGGAATACGATAATAACGATTTTGGATCTTTATTTCCTGCGTTGTTTTTATTCCTATAGGTTCATTGTTACCATGTTCAAAGTTTGAGTGCCTTATTTTCATAAAATCTCTTGTGTTATCTTAAAAACAAGAGTGAATACAATCACGATAGGTCACCGTACGGGCGGAAATGATGACTCACGACGGACTCCGCTTCATCGGAATTTTTTGACATCCGAACCGGCCGTCCGCCACATTAGTTCCGATGAACGAGAGTGTACTGTATAACTTATTCCGCAACTTCGATAGTGGGCAACGTCTCATTCATGGCCTGGGCTGGCAGCGGGCGCTTTGGCTTGTGCCATGCACGCTGATGATGACAATTTATTCATTCATAACTTAAATTGTTTGGAACTGAATTCAATTCAGCAATTCTCTGAATTTTATAGTAAAAATGTTCACGGCATTAACCTGTTTCATTCAAATATCCGTAGTTATAGCAAAAATTTTGAAGAACTTTCATTGTACTTAAATAATTTAATTTCTGACATTGACATTATTGTTTTGACGGAGTGTTGGCTGCGGGGCGGGGAGGGGTTGGCGGCCTTGGAGGGCTTTGACCTTTACCACACTGTGACTCACCGCAACCAGAATGGCGGGGTTATTGTTTATATTAAAAAACATTTAACTGCCACTGCTACTGAAATAACTATCGGGGAAGTTTACGGTCTTGCCTTAAAGTTTACAATTTTCAATAAATGCTTTATTATATTTGCTCTTTATAAGACTTTTGACTGCAACGTTAATTTATTTTTAAGTGAATTAGAGTTATATTTAAACAGTATAAATAAGGATCATAAATGCATTTTGCTTGGAGACATTAATATCGACTTATTAACTAATGATTTACATACTGATAGGTACTTAAACTGTCTAATAGGAGCTGGGTTTTCACAGTGCATCGATAAACCCACCAGAGTAACCCAACATACCAGCTCTTGTTTGGATCATATATTTATTAAATATGATGATTTGGACAGAGTAAACTCAGCAATACTACAGACTCATGTAACAGACCATTACAGTACTGGCCTCACTATCTCTTGTACAACACAGCAACGTCATCACTCATACACTGACTCACCACCACGCACCTACTTGGACCATACACTCTTATCACATTATCTCATGAATTCCAACTGGGACCCGGTCATCACCTGCCATGACGATGTCAATTTTTGCTCAAATTATTTTACTAGAGTTGTTTCTAATTCAGTCGCTGCTGCCACTAAATTTGTTAATAACCGCAGCACAAGAACAAAAAAGATCAAACCATGGATAACAATTGAATTGATTCGTCAAATTAGAGTTAGAGACAAATTAAGTAAACAGATAAAGAAACAGCCATTTAATGAAATTTTAATCTTGCGTTACAGAAATATTAAGAATAATCTCAGTAGATCTTTAAAAGAAACAAAAATAAACTACTTTAGAGAAAAAATAAATGTATCTAACAATAATCCAAGAAAGTTTTGGGGTTTAATCAATGAGATCTCTGGTAGAGCTTGTAAAAAAGAATCTTTTCCAATCAATAAATTTATTCTTGATGGCCCAGCAAGCCCTGATGATTATAAAAGAGTTGCAAACGATTTCAATATGTTTTTCTCCTCTGTTGGCGCTAACTTAGCTAGCGCTATAAATGTTGGTGGGGACCCAGTTGTGAATGACGAAGACTACAGACAAGACAGTTCTTTTTCATTTAGCACTGTCACTGAAACGGATCTCAAACGTTACGTAAACAACTTGCGTGGTGGTTCAGCGCCTGGCTGCGATGGTATCTCGGCCGAAGTTCTTAAGCTCAATTTCCACATAATTTGCAAACCCTTATTGCATATAGTCAATTTAAGCATTGTAAACGGCATCTTTCCTGATTGTTTTAAGCTTGCAAAGATTTTTCCACTATATAAATCTAATGAAGTTTCCAATATGAATAATTTCAGACCGATATCCCTTTTGAGCGTTTTTGCTAAAATTATTGAGAAAATAGTAAAGGATCAATTAGTTTCGTATCTGCAAATAAATAATATCTTAAGTGAGTGTCAGTACGGGTTTCGCTCGGACAAAAGTATTTCTGATGCTTTGTTTGACATTAATAGAGACTTGAATTTTGCAATTTCTAAAAATGAACGTCCATTATTAATTTTTTTAGACTTGAAAAAAGCTTTTGATTCTGTTGACCGCTCCAAGCTATTTGTTAAATTAGAGACGGTTGGTGTTAGAGGAACTGCTCTTTCTTGGTTCAAAAGCTACTTCTCCAATAGATTGCAGTTGGTTTCATTTCTTAATACAAATAGCGACGTTAGACCAGTTGACTACGGGGTGGTCCAGGGCAGCACGCTTGGGCCTGTCTTATTTTTGATCTATATAAATAATATCTCAAGAATTAACATTTTCGGCAAGCTTTTTTTATTCGCAGACGACAGTTTAATTTTTTTGAAAGGTAAGACATGGCCCGAGGTACGTGACAAAGCTTTGCATGACCTCATGGTAACAAAATCATGGCTTGATCAAAACATTCTCTCTCTAAATACATCAAAGACTAAATTCATGGCAATTTCTCTTAGTAAAATTTCAGATTATCACTGCGAAGATCTAATAATTCATACTTGTGGTAATTATCAAAGTTTAACTTGTTCTTGTGAATCAATTGAAAAAGTAGAAACATACAAATATTTGGGAGTCTATTTTGATCAACGCCTTAAGTGGTTACACCATATTAATTTTATCAACAACAAAATTAGGAAGTATATTTTTGCTTTCAGACAATTAAATCAAGTTCTCAGAGGAAATGAAATAAAAATGGTTTACTTTGCATATGTTCAATCCCTTTTGTCTTTTGGCATATTAGCCTGGGGCGGTTGTCTTAAATCAATTTTGGAACCACTAAATTTAACGCAGAAGTTTATTTTGAAAATTGGTTTTGGTAAAAACAAACGATACCCGACTGACTCTCTCTTTCAGGAAACTTCCGTTTTAACTATTAGGCAACTTTTTGTAAAAAGCCTTCTAATTCATATCTTTAAAAATTTTAATGACATTTTTACTGGAATTTCCCACTCCCATAACACTAGATTTTCAGCTAGAGTAGGAATTACATCATTACAAATCTATAAATCATTTTCTATGACTAATTCATTTTACATTTCTCATGTTCTGTATCGCAATTTATGTAATAATTTTCAACACTTGGAATTATTTGACTCTATTTCATTATCTGTATTTAAAAATCGCATCAAAGATTGGTTATTGGGGATGAGCCGGGACGAGGCCGAGTTTATTATCGCGGCAGATTACAGGCGTGACTGACTTGACCCTTGACTCCGCCTTCCCCTCCGCCTTCCCCTCCGCTCACCCCTCTGGCCCCTCTACCGACCTGCCGTCGACGCAGCATAATCACACACTAGTTCTATGAATTGAATTCTTTTCTTTCGTTTTTCATTTTCATTTTTTTTTTTAACTCAATGAAATTACATAACAATACTTTCCTCTTAAAAGATTTTCATTTTCCTGGAAATATTATATTTCTGGACGCAACTCTGAGCTGACGCACAGGCCTGAGTGCCCATGTCAGCTCATTCCATTCCAAATAAAATAATGTAATTATTAATTACAATTTCTTATCATGTACCTTTTTATTTCTTGTTAATTTATGCAGATAGTTATTATTATTATTTATTTATTTTTAGTTGTAGCACAGTATGTTTAATTTGTACATGTATATTTATGGGAATAAACACATTCATTCATTCATTCATTCATTCATTCATTCATTCATTCATTCATTCATTCATTTATTAGTAATGCTCTTTGTGATATATCCTAGATTTTAATTAGGGCCTATTACTATTATCATAACTAATTACTAACTAAATAGATCAGAGTAAATCAGAGCACTGTTTGACAAGCACAATTTTTTCCATATTAGAATTTTTTATTTTATTTTTGTAAAATATGATTTTTGGCCATGAGAAATCTATTGGAGCTGGTCCCGTGAATGGAAAAATTCTGGTTTTCACCCAATACCCCTTCAAAGTTCCCATGTTAACGTTATGGACAACTCTTATAGATATACTAAATTAAATAAGAATCAGTTGAATACTGTAGAAATAAACCAACGTGCTACATTTATAAGCTAAGGATTATTAATACAAACTAAACTGCAGCACCCTTAGAGCTGGAAAGTGAGCGAAGCGAACAAGCTTGTAGTGGAGGCGAGTGAGCAGAGCGAACGAGTGAACCATTACAAATCTTACAAGCTCACTGAGCATAATCTCGGTCCTCCTTGGTACTTTTTAAAAATTGTATAATGAACTTGCTTGTCACCAATCTTACAATTTACTTCTGACTGACAAAATTAACAGCAGCTTATCTCTTTGTCACCACCATTTATTTATTGACGATGTTCACAGCCTCTGACGTGATCAGTATAAATACCCCCGTCACAGCAGACCTGCATACTTAGCAAATTTCCAATTAATAGAGAAAATCAGGAACTGTTAACTTGCCATGATTTTATGGGTTGCCATCGTTGACAAAGTGCTTATAATAATTTTATCCGGCACCATTTGACAGGTCAATAGTCAGCCTCATCAAAACAGTGCATGGGAAAAAATCCAACGGTAAATTATAAGCAACTCTGGTTCAACTGTGAATGCTGTCCACCTCGGAAAATGGTTTATAGACGTTTGAATTTGTTCAGGAAGTGTAACGCCCTGCAAGTCAAAGATAAATATTAAGCTTCCCAAAAATCATTCAAGCTTTTATGTAAGAATAAGAAGTTGATGTACTGCAGTACAATTGTGTTTAATGTAACTTATGTTAAGAATGGTAAAGAGTTCTGGAGATCTGTTAATGTTTACAAAAATAAGTCCGATAAGCTTATACGAATAGATAGTGTTAAGGCAGAATATTGTTTCGATATTGCGATTGAAATTGCTATTATATTGATGATACAATTACACGATACGAATACGATTTTATCACCTGATTTAGTTTCCTTCTAATATAATTAAACAAACCTTTTGACAATAAAATAAATATATTCAAACAAGTAGGCCTAACTGAAAATAACAACAAAAAAAGTAAAAATTGTAGCTAATGTAAGCTGTAACAAAGAACAACACAAAATAAACTAACCAAGTTTATTGTGTAGCTGTATCTAAATTGTGAGAAGCAGACTTCGTTAGATCTAAAATGGCGTCACACAAGTGCTTCCAAATACAGGTAATTATGCAGTTTAGGTGACACCTCTTAAAAATTGAATTTTTTTGTGCCAAACTATCCCAAATTACCCCCTGATTTTGAAAATGATAATTTTTTTCTGCGGAAAAAGCCGGAAAATCGGGAAAACCGGATAAACATTTTTTTAGTAAAATGGGGTAAGTGGGTATTCAAAATGACCGGAAAATCGAGCTAAACACAATCGTTCAAGAAATATCAAAATCCGTCCATAAATAACGAAGTTATCGCCGGAAAAGCGGTGGAAATTCGGAAACTGGTTAGTGACAATTTTATTCAAAAATATGTCAAGTGGGTACTCAAATTAACCGTGATGTTAAGCTGATTACAAATATCACAAATACGATCCGATTTGAAATAAACCGGAAATTGCAGGAAAAGTGTTGGAAAAGCCATCAGATGAACTATTTTTATACAGAACTTAAAGTATGCCATGTGTGTACTCAAATGACGCAGAATTTCATGTAGAATACGAATATGTATATATTACTTGAATACAACAATTTAGTAGGGAATAAAGAAAAAAAAATTAGAAATCAAATAAAACTACCCTGAAACTCATATGCTTCAAAGAAGCGAACTAACTTTGTTAAAAGTGGTTATTGATGTAGCCTAAAGTGCTATAGTTAGGCTTGAGTACTATGCATATTTAAAAACTTATATTTACATATTATAGCCTAGTATAAAATATGTTGTTATAAGGTAACATAACCTAACTAACCTAACCTAACCAAGGTCTGACGATCATATGAGTCATATTTAGCAAAGTTTTATGTAAAATACGAATATATACCTAATATGGAATAAAACATACCAAGTTAGTACTCACATAATGGTTAGATTATGTTAAGTTAGGTTAAGTTAAGTTATGTTAGGTTAGTTATGTTACATATAACATAATATTTTATACTATATGTAAATCTAAGTTTTTAAATATGCATATATTACTGTATACTAACTAAGACTTTAGGCTACATCAATAACCACCACTTTTACCACAGTTAGTACTTCATTCAAGAATATGGGTGTTAGCGTCCGGTTTTATTTTATTTCTAAATGTTTCATTTCTATTTTTATTCCTTACTAAATTGTTGTATTCAAGTAATATATACATATTCGTTTTCTACATGAAATTTCGCGTCATTTGAGTACCCACATGGCATACTTTAAGTTCTGTAGTGTAGGCCTACAGTATAAAAAATAGTTCATACGATGGCTTTTCCAACACTTTTCCTGCAATATCCGGTTTATTTCACATCGGATCGAAATAATTTTTACATATTTGTGATCAGCTTAACATCCCGGTTAATTTGAGTACCCACTTGATATATTTTTGAATAAAATGGTCGCTAACTTGTTTCCGCATTTCCACCGCTTTTCCGGCGATAACTTCGTTATTTATGGACGGATTTTGATAATTCTTGAACATTTGTATTCAGCTCGATTTCCCCGTCATTTTAAGTACCCACTAGACTTATTTTGGCGAAAAAATGTTTTTCCGGTTTTCCCGATTTTCCGGCATTTTCCGACTTTTTCCGCGGAAAAAAACTATCATTTTCAAAATCAGGGTGTAATTTTGGACAGTTTTGAACAAAAAAATTCAATTTTTAAGAGGTGTCACCTAAACTGCATAATTACCCAAATACAAATCAGAAAGGTTTTTTTTTTTATTTGCTATTGAGGTATTGAGGGAATATGCGTTTTAAATGTTTCCAAACACCATTGATTTTGTTAGGTAATTATAAACATCGCTGGGTCAATAAAAGTGACGGAAGTTTATGGTTACACTATTAGGTTAGATTATTATTATGGTACATTTCTTATCTCAGTATCATTGTTGATTCGATTGTTTTCATCGCATAATTTCAATCGCAATATCGAAATTTTCACACCGATAGGGGAGTGAATTTCCTGTTTGTTTTGGGATAACCTAACACTAACTACACCTCTACCCTTATGGGTGATAGAACACAATAGGTTTTTATTAGTTAGGCCCTAACTCAATTCCAAAGTTATTGTTGATACCATCCATAATTTGGAGAAAAAATTAAAAATATATATATATACCTGCCCTGGATACCTTACTCGAGACTATGTCGGGCAAACACGCATGAACTAACCTCAAAAACAAAACACTTGGAAACAAGAAACAGTGTGAAGTGAAAAATGACTAAAGATAGAAAAAAATTTTTGTTGGAAAGGCCAATTTACCTAGTATTTTTAGCCAAAGAGGACTCGTTCAAATCCATTTCATATAGGAACTTTAAGGTAACTTCAAGCTCGTCTTCATTTAACATTCACCTCAGTCAAAGTCAGTCTAATAGAGGTTAGAGTTCAGTGTTGCCACCTCGTAACTATAGTTTTACCCTAAACGAGAGGAAAAATTACCCTAGATTACCCTAAATCTTTTTGAAATTACCCTAAATATTACCCCAAAGCTAATTGGGGCTTTTAAGTACAATAATACTGTTATAAAACACCAAAAACAAGAGAAAGGCAGTTTACATAAATTAAATAATGCCTAAATAAATCAAAATAAATGTAATATAATAATTGTAAATACAATTCGCCAAATTTAAATGATTTTTTGTGTGTGCAGGCCTACTAAAATACAAACCTTTCTGGCCTGTTAACCTTATAATTGCCTTGAGGCTACCCAAATATTTTTTCTCTTTATTATAACTAAGGCTAAATTATATTTTTTTAAAACAATTATTATCTTCCAGTTTCATTGTTATTATGTCTTTGCATAGTCACCATTCTTAATGCCTACAACTACCAATTTTTAAGTTGCCTAATAGGTTTTTGCAATGTCCTAATAAAGGTTCCCTCTCTCTGATTTTTTTTTTCTTTTTAATTTTACCGATTATAATTAAGTTTTATGCCGTTATGTAGTCCTTTGGGACTACATAAAATAATGTGTTAATATATAAATAATAATAATATATAAATTATTATTATAGAATAATAATTTAAAATAATGTGTTAATATATAAATAATAATAATATATAAATTATTATTTACATATAATAATATATACATAACGACTTACATATGTGTTCCTATATCTGTTATTTTTTCTTAGTTATTACAACTTATAAGTGTTGTAATTCTATTTCTTCTATCGATTAAGCTCAATAATTATCCAATTATAATTTTCCAGAAAAAATCTTAATACTAATTACTATTATATTTAAGAAGGTTAACTGTAATAGCCTAGCTATACCACCATACTAACATTTTTCGTATCTAAATAAAAAAATTGATTATTTTGTTAGATTTCTACTGTTTATATTTCATGTTTCTCATTAATTTTTCATGTTTCTCAATACAATTTTGACTATTTGAAACATTTGTAATTTTACCCTAAGATTACCCTAAATTTTCCATTACCCTAAAAATTACCCTAAGACCAGTAAATTACCCTAGAAAAGGGTAATTACCCTAAAAGTGGCAACATTGTTAGAGTTAGAGAGAGAGGCCGTCTATTGCACTTGCACTTAATTCAAGATAGTCAGTCGGGAGATTTTTTTTTTTTTTTTGTCTTTTGCCAATTGGCGGCCTGTTTTTATAAACATGAGGCCTCGATGTACACTGGTATTGTGGTTGTCCTCATAATAGCGTTTTATGTCTGGTCAGGATATCTGGAAATGATTCAATAAATTTTCACTGATGTTAGTCACAAACACATATGTAGAATTATGTCATACTATGTTTTTGTTATTTTTGAAAGATAGGAATAGTCGGGAGATTCCGGCCATCATCGTGACTTTTCGGCTACCAGCCTGTGCTGTCTCTAGGACGAGCGCCTAGCATAGATATATACTAATACACCTGGATTGGTAACTCCGTGTTGCGAAAACGAGCCGTTACCCCCACCACTAGCCAGTATTCGTGGTCAGTGTTGCCAACCCAGTAATCATTTACTGTAATTTAAATAAATAAATTAATTAATTAAATAAATTACAGTAATACTGTAACTTTTTAGTCTTTCTTACCTATGAAATGATAAATTTCAGCCTTTAGAATGTGCACTAATACATCCTAAAGCTGCAAGTACAGAACCATCTTTCATCATCATAATTATAATTGAACATTTAAAAGAATGTAAACAAACAAAAATGCAGCTGACGCACCAACAACAATCGTGTCAGCTGATATTCGGCGCGGTGCGGCGGCGGCGTAGCGGCGGCAATACTGGCTAGTGGTGGGGGGAGCCGGCTCGTTTTTACCGCTATTCCGCCATTTCAGTTATCGATCCAGGTATATTAGTATATATCTATGGCGCCTAGAGACAGCACAGGCTGGGAGCCGAATAGTTTCGATGACATTCATAAAAAACATAAGTCCACTGTGTGTGTGTGAGGACTGATAACATGGGTGAGATGTTTTAGTGTCAAATCCCAGAGGGCCAAGGCAGTAAAACGTAGAATAGCGTCAAAAGAAAAAAGGTTGTCCTTGCCTTAAAAAATCACTTAGTTTTCTAATAGTGTCAAATTTCATAAATGAATCTTAGCGTCAAACAATTTTTCATATTTTCCCCCAGCACCAACGTAATTGTCAAATCATCCCATACTGCCAAGGAGGAGGATTAATGAGGAATCGTGTCAGAGCGCCATCCTGGTATGTTCACAAAGTGGAAGAGCCGGAGGCGGTGGCGTAAAAAATTGGTAGACCACTCCCAATTGCTATGATTGGACATCGGCTGTTTTGTCTCTTTCTACCAACGAGGTTAAATAGATATAGAGTGCTCATCACATGTTAATTTTGTGTCCCTTTTTTATTTGCACCATTTTACCCATTATTCCCGCCGTTTCCTTGACAACCATCCCACACTTTACTCTCGTTTCCTTGGTTACTAGTTTTAGATATTCTATTTGGTCGCTACAAGCTTCAAAATTCACGGCTTATGCTCTTAAAACATCTGATTATTTGTTGTTTTGTTGTTTGTTTTTAAAACCAATTTGATTTGATGGTCTGTGAACAGGCTTTTGAGATTGGTTACCATAGAAACGTCGGATAGATGTGGGTAATATGGCAAAAAACACGTGGGGAAAGTGTAAACAAGGGACTGGTTACCAAGGAAACGGCGGGAATTGTGGGTAAAGTGGCGCCAGTCAAAAAGGGACACTTTTCCCTATCTGGTGAGCACTCTATATCTATTTAATCTCGTTGCTTTCTACATTGTGACGCCCACTGAACCGTCAACAAACCTCTTTATTGCCGGGCGATAAGTCACACAAAGGAAGGGAATGCCCATCAATGTCACCCGTCCATCGACCTGCCAAACAAAATGTGCCCGCGTCTAACTGCCGATAATGGAGCGCCAATGAATTATTAAAATTGTCCAATAGTGAAAACTTTGTGGCGCGAAAAATCCTTGGCACTCTGCGACGATTCGAAAATTTGACGCAATTGTATTTGACACTAAAGGACCTCACTATAACATGTAGCGTAGATACCAGTGTCGTGGCTGTCTCCAAAAATCCTATATGATACACTCGCCTACGGCTTGATGGGGGCTCCGCCCCCATGCCCCCTTAGGGGTTACTGGGTTACCCTAAATCATAGATATATACTAAACACCTGGATCGGTAACTGAAATGGTGGAATATCGCTAAAAACGAACCGGCTCCCCTCACCACTAGCCAGTATGACCGCCGCTGCGCCACGCTGAATATAAGCTGACATGATTGTTGTCGGTGCGCCAGCTGCATTCTTGTTTGTTTACAATCTTTTAAATGTTCAATTATAATTATGATGATGAAAGATGGTTCTGTACTGTGCTGCTTTTGGATGTATTAGTGCACATTCCAAGGGCTGAAATTTATCATTTCATAGGTAAGAAAGACTAAAAAATACAGTATTACTGTAGTTTATTTATTTAATTAATTAATTTAAATTAAAGTACATAATTAATCGCACAGGGTTGGCAACACTGACCACGAATACTGGCTAGTGGTGGGGGTAACGGCTCGTTTTCGCAACACGGAGTTACCGATCCAGGTGTTTAGTATATATCTATGGCAGAATCCCATTAGCAATTCACATCGGTCTCCAGGGCTACGCCCAAGAGGCTTTCAAAGTTTCGATATTAATCTTGTGGAAGAAAGTGTTAATTGATTGAATCATTAGACAGCTCTATTGTAATATAACAACTGACAGAAGAACAGAAAACAGATGTTTCAGTTGTACAATATTTTTAACACCGTGGGTCCAGATCAACTGAAAGTTTGGTCGAATTTCGATCACAAAGGTCGATCTCTATGATTATTTGTAAATAATTTTTACGGTTTCTAATCCAAATTTACAAAATATATGATTGAAAATGCAGTTTATTCAATACAAGAATATTTACACCCAGAATTAATGGAAAAATAATAGTTACAAATCTATATAGAAAATGAAGAAAAATTATCACCAAAGAAGAACTAGCTTGAATCCAGGGTTACAATATGTAGCAATAATGTGCTATGTGTTATATACAACCAAAGTTGTATAGCATTTTTCAAAAGTTAAAAATACTTGCTACATATAACCTTGCTGTAAATAGCAGTTTCTGCTACATTTAACAAAAAAAGCTACCCATTCTGATTTGGTAAATATTAAAGAAAACCATGCTAGATATATCACGTGGTGACAGAGTTGGGCGAGAAGGACTTTTGTTTGTGATTTGTGGATTTCGCATTGATTGTTTTGCATGGAAGGTTGTGATGGAGTGTAAGATGGAGATAGAATTATACACTTAATAGCACCTTCCCGTGAACAGCATTGTTGGATCCAGTGATCGGATTATAAAATCCGTAGTAAGAAACATTCATTCGCGTACTGGTATGGCATCCCTGGATTTATAGTGTCTTCTTTCCCAATTTTGTGCCCAACCATAAAAACAGTATTTTCAAAATCTCTTCTGGTCTTAGGAAGTTTTTGAAACTGAATTGCCTGAATTACCTGAATTACCTCCTCCTTCGCTTGTAACCAGAATATTCTGGAATAGCTGCGTCAATGTATATATTATTTTGTCTTGATGTAAAAAAACTTATATAATACGTCACAAAAAAAATACTTAAAAATTTACACTAACTATATACACACTTCCATGATGGTTGATAAATAATAACGGAAATGGCGGTGGATAACGAGTTATAGCCCTGCACAGTCATCCATGAAAAACTCGCTGAGAGCATAGAATGGTTTAGTTCTTAACCACTTTTTCACAACAGCCGAGAATTTTTGGGTCTCAAGAGCTTTGATTCTGGCAGGAAGTTTGTTGTATAGCCTCAGGGCCAAAACAGGAAAAGAATCCTTGGTCTTAGTCAGGCGACAGTAGGGTACATCTATTTGTGACTTTCTCCTGGTGTTGTGAGAGTGAACCTGGTTTCTTGTGGTAAATTGATCCGAGTTGGCATGGACATAGAACACACAGACAAGGATATAACAACTGTAAACAGTGAGCACACCGGTTCTCTCAAAGAGTGGCCTTCCGTGGTCGAGCCTTCCACTGCCTGTCAGGATTCTAACTGCCTTTTTCTGTTGCTTTAAGACTCTGTCACAATCTGAAGCGTGTCCCCAGAGTTGAAGACCATACGTAACATGGCTATGGAATAAGGCGTAATATACTACAGTACTAATAAGTATGTCTTATCAACTAATGTGGTTAACTTCCTTAGGAGGTACGTAACTCGAGCCAGTCTTTTGCAAACTTGACTTATATGATCTTCCCAGCTGAGCTTTGGATCGAGGATAAATCCAAGCAGGGATACATTTGTCACATCTTGGGTCAAACTAGGCTTTAGGGAACAGATCATCCGCTGCGTTTTGTCATCGTTTAACTTGAGTTTGTTTGTCCCAAACCAATGTTTCGCAGTCTCAAAAATACGCGCAGAGCCCTCCTCAGCGTCAAACGGGTCCTTCCCAGTGTTTATGAGAGTGGTGTCGTCTGCAAATTTTAGGGCACAGCCATCCAGGTCCAGATCATTAATGGCCACCAAAAACAGTACTGGCCCCAAAACCGAGCCTTGGGGAACACCATGCCTGACCAAGCGTGCCTGCGACTGTGCACCGCTAATGGAGATTACTTGGTGGCGATTCTCAAAGTAGGACGTAAAAGTTTTATGGACAGTATCGTGAACTCCATATCTATCCAGCTTGTTGAGCAGGATTTGATGCGAAACGCAATCAAATGCCTTGCTCAAGTCGCAGAGTGTCAAGGCAACAGAATCAGAGGCCTCATAAGCATCGTAGACTCTATGGATCAATTCAGTGACTGCAGTTACCGTTGACTTGTCTTTCCTAAAACGATGCTGTAAGTCTGAAAACAAGTTATGTTGGTCAAAATATTTAACTAACTGTGACTTCATGGCACTTTCCATGATTTTAGCCAAGACAGGAATAATCGAAATTGGTCTGTAGCTAGTCATGTTTGCAGGGTCCCCTTTTTTAAAGATAGGGACGGTTCTAGAGACCTTCAAAAAATCAGGAAAAACTCCGGCGTTTAAGCAAAAGTTGATAACAGCACAGAGGGGTTCTGCGATAACATCAATGACATATTTGAGGAGGGTTGTTGACATACCATATATATCCGGGCTGTTTGAGGCCTTGAATTTGCCCACTATAGTTTTAATCTCTGATGGGGTTATGTTACACCACTTGCTAAAACTAGAATCGTGTTTTTTTATGCTATTCGCAGCTGTCATATCATCAACCTGGAAGCTCTCAACGATCCTATCTACACTACTCAACAGATAGTCGTTGAATTCATCTGGACTTGCGGAACATTTTGAAGCCGATGGCTTCTCTACATTTTTGCTCTCATTGACCAAACTCCACACCGCTTTGCAAGGGTTTAGTGAACTTTCGATAATCTGAGCATTTGCCAATTTTTTGGCATTGTCTATCCTAGTCCTATAGAGCCTCTTGGCCCTGACATACAAAGAACGGAACTGTTCACGTAATGCGTCGTTATCAGCCGCTACAAACCTGTCTCTAAAAGCTAAGACAAACATCCTAAGACGTGCAAGCTCAGGTGTGAACCAAGAATTTTGGCAGCGGGCTGATTTATTTCTAACATTAATTTTACTTGGGCCTTCATTAATTTTCTTCGAATGGAGTGGAAAGAAGTTATTAAATACGTCATACAAAGTTTCAAAAAACGCTTTAAAAGCTAGCTCAGGCGTTTTATTTGCAATAACTTCATCCCAAATTATATGAGAAAGAGCATCCCTAAAATTAGGCAGTATTTCCTCTTTCAGAACCCTATAGTTCCTAACATAATCAGCATGCCATAAATGAGAATCTGAAGTGTCACTTACCAACTTGAAGCTCGTCTGCATCAAAACCGCACTGTGATCGGCCACAATTGGTTCGGTTACCCATACGTTGTAGCGCCAGGAGTCAAGATTGGTTGCGATACTGTCCAGGCAGCGGAGACCTCTTGTCGGCTGGAGGCTTGTCACAAAAAGTCCGTAAGTTCGGAGTAGATTTGAGAAGTCTCTTGTAACTGGTTCATCGACATTTAGTGGTATATTGAAGTCTCCACCAAGTACAATAGTTTTATTAAATTTTGACACATAACACAGGCATTGATCCAAAAGTTCCAAAAATAGGTCAACTTGCCCATCTGGGGACCTATATATACTTAAAACTATAGAAGATGAGTGCATTAATTCAATCCCCACAATTTCAAGGTTCAGCTCATCACAAAACTGAGAGAGATCAAGGGTCTTATATTTAAGTCCATTGTCCATGAAAATGGCAACGCCACTGTTTTTCTGAAGTTGCCTACAATGCACTACCGCCGTCACATCTAATTAATTTCAAGCCTCAAAGAAGGACCGTTCTTAAAAAAAGTCTCATTTGGCTGGCCATTATCACAGTTATTGCTGCCACGATCAAGCATCTTGTTTGTGCAACATTTTTGCCAATATATAAGGGGTTTGTTACAGGTATCATCTAGCCTTAAAAAAAATTGGTAATTCTAAATGCTATACATTATTTGCTATATGTAGCATGTAGCGCATGTCTGTGACATCTGCTAAAAAAAAGAAAACTAATTGAAATGTTATATAACATTTGCTATATCTAGCAAATGCTAAATATAGCAAATAATGTCATAGCATCTTTTGCTACATAATGTAAATCCAGATTTAGATTATTATTTAGCACCGTAAAACAATTTTTGTAGCGCTGATGAAAATTATTTTACAAAACAAATTATTTTTTTTTCTTTGTTTGTTTTATTTGTGTAATTTGTGTTTTTGTCTGTGCGTCTTTCCAGTGTTTCGACAATATAGGAGGTTTTGATTCAGACGAAATGGAGTAAGGAGGCAAAGTTATGAAATCATAAACCTTTACCGTGATTGTAACGTACCGTACTATGGGATCCATAGTACGGGGGGTGTAGTAGTGGGGGGTGATGTTGTCGCGTCCGAAGCATCTATATATTAATACGCAAGCATGTTTCATTTCCTCCTTTTTTCTCAGCTCGTGTACATCGTAGAAGAAATCCGAGCATACCGTTAGAAAGGTATATTCCTGTAGATGAGCAGAATCACATTCTAATTCACATCGGACTCCAGGGCTACGCCCCACAGGCTTTCAAAGTTCCAATGTTAATCTTATGGAAAAAAGAGAAATTAATGAATCATTAGACAGCTGCTTTAAAAACAACTATTAAAAAATTAGGAAGAACAGATGTTTTAGTTATAAAATGTTTTTAAGCTTCTTGGATCCAGATCTACTGAAATTTTGATCGAATTTTGATCTGGAGGCGATCTCTAGTTCCAATTAAAGCTGCACGTACTCCACACGGGTTGTGCTAAACGAACAACAACCTTGGCAGCTGAACTATCACGCACGTGATCCCAGGGGCTTATAGACGGGGAGAGTAGCACGGTGAGTGCGGACGGTGAGTGGAGGCCTGTTCACATCGCTTCTTGTTGGTGTTTTCCATTTAAAACATAGGAGAATGGCCGTTGACGACAGTAGCGTTAAACACATGTCACTGTCTAAATAGGCTTATTCTACTCTCCAGCGAGCACAGAACATAAATAGAGGGGCCACTCGTATCCAAATAACATTGTATTTGGTGAAGCCAATTCCCCCACTACTTTTGTGGGCTAAATTAGACAAACAGGTGATTTTTATTTTGTTTTGTTGTCGAATTAAAATCAACAGAGTATTCGGACTGGCGGTGCTTCGGTAATAATCGGCAACACTCGGGTAAACCCGCTGTTTAAATCGTGATTGCATCAGCTGGTACTGTAATGTAACATACGGCTCATCTGGCGAATTGATTCATTTGAATCGTTCGATTTCATTAATCGAATTTTGAATGATTCCGTCTATATGCGATCAAATCGGATTTAATCGATTATTTGACGCTAATATTCCGTGACGTACTTTAGGGTCACGTAAATATTTATTTAGTTAATTTTAAGTTTGCACCCACATTAAAAAAGAGTTAAGTTGCCAGGATTCAATCAGATTGAAAGCGGGGTTAATTCCAAAGATAAAAGCCTAATATATTATGACAATTGAATTACGAATGCCGAATTATACTATTTAATTTTGAACGTTGGTTTCTCATCCTGTGATGTCGTGATTAAATAATTAGGCCACAGATGAAAGATTATAAATTTAGTTACATTGTTTCTTCACCCAGGTAATATAGAAGATTGATAAATTTAATAGTCGAAGTAGAATAGGACAGATATATGCCTATAGAACCTTTAATAATAAATCGTAGTAATAATAAATTGCAACAATTAAAAGTAATAGTTTTTCTTCAACCATGGTAAGACGACGAATGACTGACCACCTCCGTCGGGGTCACTCTGCTTTTACCCCTACTGCAGCGCCTCCTGTCCATCACGTGACGACGTGAATCGTCCTCCCTCTACTCTAAAATGCCCCGCTGTTGCACTTTTCAAATGTGGCTGTTACATTTGTTTCAGTGTATGCCTACGTTAGACTGTTCCATTTTGTGAACCGATTGCGTTCATACATAACAACCAGGCGATTTGGTGATTGCCTTTACCTGTGCTGACTAGGTTGTATACGTTGACTCAAAATACAAAATAAGAAAAGGCTGTGAGATTTGTTTAATACACAGACACTACTTAACATTTCGCACGCCGCGCAAGTGATGAGGAGGGAATGATGGAGCCAATGTGGGAGGAGCGTTACTATATGGCACTTCTGCTCAACTCTCGCGTTTATTTCATTCCAAGGTCGTTGAAGTTTATATATTTTTGTTTCCTTTCTTCCGCTCTTTGTTCCCTCCCCTTACAAAGGCTATGTTTCTTACAGTAACCTATTTATTAAGTGCCATCTTATTGATAATTTATATAGACAACTGAGAATAATGTTGACATTCCCTTTTATGATAGTTTTTAAAACGGAGTTTTGACTTTGTAAATTGCGAATGTTCGCTCTGCTGTTATCTTTTAAAAATGCAATTAGCCTAAAAATAACATTGGACTTGTAAGAAGTTTTCAAATATATAGGTATAACTACGTCTGAGATTCATCAAATTAAACGCTAACCTTAGTATCATAAATAATTATATTAAAACCTTGAAAATGATGAATAGATATAAAACCTTATAAACAAAGCCGATTAAACATCTTCCTGGTTCTCAGATCGAGATCGAAACAAAGTAATCATCTTAAAATCAAATAGCGATGCGAATCGTCGGCTATCACAGAATTCTCTGTGGTCGCTGATACAAAACGACTCTTTTAGAAATTGACTTATGATTCATTCTATTCACTCGTTGATTCGTTCATTTGAACAACTCGGTAGTTGTTTACTTAGTAGAGCCGACTAGTCCCGATCGCACCCGAACACTGCCGAAGCACCACCGGTCCGAATACTCTTTTGATTTTACAATGCTGCAAATAAATGAACTTAAAGCTGATGGTGGCGCTCGGAACTAGAATGAATCACCGTTCCCCCCACTACTTTTGTGGGCCTAACCGCTGTCGGAATTGGCTTCACCGCTGCGCTCAGCTGGCCTCTCTATTTTTGTTCTGTGCTCGCTGCTACTCTCCTGTAAAAACTTAACATGGAAATGTACAGTTACTTTCCTGGACAGTAAAATCAAAACACATTTGATTTTACTCACCGTGAAATGGAGAGTGCTTGATAATTTTGTGATCACATGTTTTCATCTTTAACTCTTTTTGTTTGTTATTGTTTTATCTGAGGTTAGGTTTAATTTTGTAAACAACTATAGTTGAATTAAAATCAAAAGAGTATTGAGACTGGCGGTGCTTCGGCAATGTTCGGCAACACTCGGGTAAACAGGCTGATTTAATCAGCTGGTAATGGAAAATTCGGCTCATCTGGCCAATTGATTCATTTGAATCGATCTTTTTCACGAATAGAATGTTGAACCTATTCTTTTGTCCGTATGATACAGCCGTTTTTTCTACCTGGCTTAATGCGATAAAATCGAATTTCATCGATTATTTGACGTTAATATTCTGTGACGTACTTTTGGGTCCCTTGAATATTTAATTAATTTTAAGTTTGTATGTAACAGTAAAAAAAGAGTTAAGTTACCAGAAATACACTCAGTTTGAAAGCAAGGTTTATTACAGGGTTCGCGCGTCGTAAATGCCTATAATCTCTTAAGACAATTGAATTACGAATGATGAATTATACCATTTGATTTTGTACGTTGGTTTCTCACTCATGTGATGTACTGATTGAATAATTAAGCAGTGGATGAAAGCTAATCAATTTAATTACGGTATATTGTTTCTTCACCCATCCAAGTAATGTAGTCGATTATTAATTTTAATATTTGAAGTAAAATAAGGCATATATAAAGTATTTATAAAACCTTTATTAATAAATAGTAATCGTTTCTTCAACCAAGGTAAGACGTCGAATGACTGACCACCTCTGTCAGGGTCATTCGGCTTTACCCCTACTGTGGCGCCTCCCCTCCATCACGTGACCCGTCCCCCCACTACTCTAAAGTCTAAAATGCCCCGCTTTTCAAATGTGGATTTCAAATTCTTTCAATGTAGGAGATGGTTCCATGATACTAAATACGAAATTTCTTCGGCTCGGTCTATTTTAAAGGTTAGATAGCTTAGGCACGGTCTACGGGATTGTCCGCCGCATGTGCGCGGCGCTTGGTGTGTGGCTGGGACGATCACTGACGTTCCTGGCCAGTTGGCAACACCTGTGGACAGATTCTATTGATTCTATTCGTGGTCTGTTAATACCGTTATTGAAATGGCGACCTAACTCAATAGTTAGTTTAAAGCTAAGTATGAATAAGAGATGAGTGTAGGATGATTGTGGCGCGATCTTGTAGTCATCTGTGGTTGTTGACCTGTGGCGTAAGACACAGCCACTAGGGCCGGTATACAGGAAGTCCATGATTTTGTTGGTGGGCTGAGGGAGTAGCCTGAATGCCGCATATATGCTTCGGCTGGTAGCGAACGTGGTAACCTATATGGTCAAACCGGCCCTGATTTTGGTGCTCACAATCACCAATACCGTGTCGGGGTCATGCATTTGTTGTGTCGTCAAAAAGGCGTCAACTGAGGGTTTAAATTTCTATTTATAGTTTCGTGGCCATTTTAATAAGCCTCATTCACAATTTTCTATTATAGATAAAATAGCTTGACAAATAAAAAAAAACTCTACAAGATTATAAGCAATTATCTTTTTAATATTTATGTAACCAAATAGAGGATAAATAAGTTAGTATGAAGTTGGAACTATATAGGCGTAGGTACTTGTGAGATCCATCAAATAACGCTAACCTTTGTATGATAAAAAGGATATGAAACCTTGCAAACAAAACCGATGAAACGCCTGGTTCTCAGATCGCGATCGAAACAAAGTTATCATCTTACAATCAATACGAATCGGCGACCAAAGAATTCTCTGTGGTCGCTGATTCAAATGACTATTTTAGAAAATGACATATGATGTATTCAAATCACTTTATTGATTCGTTCATTTGAACAACTCGGCAGTTGTTTACTTCGAGGAGCCAACTAGTCCCGAACGTACCCGAACACTGCCGAAGCACCGAGAGTCCCAGTACTCTTTTGATTTTAATTCAACTATAATAGTTTACCAAAGGCTACTCCTTTCTTCTGAAATGGATACCAAAACTATAACTAAAACTAGTTTTTAACTCCATACTAAAAAAAGTATGGAGAGTAGTGCGAATGTTGTTCTACGTTTGTTGGACAGCTATCATAAAACTATGATATTTTGTAGAATATCAGAGTGCTGATTATTCTAACAAAAAAAAAAAAAAAAAAACAGTGCACTGATTTTGCTTCAAGATGAAGTAATAGCTCTCGAAATAGAAGTGCCGGAAATCGATTTTTAAAGAAACAACATTAAAAATATATAGTCAGCGTGCAGACAAGAGCTTTTCAAAATTTATTAAGGACGATTTGCCACAATTTATTAAAGATATGCATAAGAATAACATTAACTGATTATGTATTTAAAGCCATTACACCACTCAGCACAGGAACATTATTGGAATAACAAATCCTCGTATTGATGAAACTATCTACTAATCGAATCTTTCTACTTGGCCCATACCCAGATAGCAATTTACCCTTGCCAAAGGCCTTTTTAAACCCCTATGACGGAAGGGTAGATGGTTGTCAAAAAGCTTTTTCAAAAAATGATGCAACCCTATATCAAGGCTTAAAAAAGGTGCTGACAAGGGTCGAACTATACACTTGACAATGGTTGTTGCGAGCCTTTTCAGGAAGGTTAAATATAGGCTCTAGTGAAAATGCCCCAAAAAACCTTTAAATGCAGGCTTGTCAAGAAGCTTTCTCCAAAAATGTTAGTATAGCCTTAATTTGAAATGTATAATAAACCACTCTAAAAAATGAAAAAACCCCTAGAACTATTGTGGATTTGGACATACCTGCCAAATTTCACCAAAATCGGACCATTGGGGTATTCTCTAGCTCTGTTAACATCCAGACACACACACAGACAACACTCTGAAAACCACTTTTTTGGACTCAGGGGGCACCAAAACGGACAAATCCACCAACAACTCAAATTCAAAAATGTTTATGAAAACAACACTTTTCCATATACCGTACTACGGTATAGGGGGAGAAAATAAAATGGTGCAGTAAATGTTTAAAATGGTTGACACAGAATTGATATATTAGGCCTATACAAGTGTCAAAGAATACGAGATTTTGATATTCAATTCTACTTATAAAAATGAATTTAAAATGTACAGTAAATTTGTTTTTCATTTCGGCTTTATTAAGCCGCTATCCACCGTTTTATTTTACACCTGATAATTTTTATTTCTGCTACGAATTATGTTGTTTCAATTTAATGTTTGACATGAACTTTCTGAAATAAATATCCAGAATTTTTTTAAACAACAGCGATTGGTTATAAAAAATTTTAGAAAACTGTTGAACAATAATTTTTAACAAATTTTGACAGAACGCAAAAAAGTTGGAAAATTTAATCATCTAACAATTATAACAATATCATAAAGACTGAACAAGAAATAATGGAGTAAACGAGATTTTACAAATAAAATTGTCATAAAGTTCAATAGTTAGGCAGCAAAAACAATTTTTTTCAGAAAACAAATCACTTTTATTCCATCATTTGTTATTAGATTTTTATATTGGTATCATTGGTCGGGTTCACGTTCATTCACCGCATCCACCGCAACCGGGATTTAGATAGTCACGTGACAAATCCCAATGGCCACGTGATAAATCCCGGTGGATCCTGGTGACGTCATCTTGCTGCCGTCTTAAGAACCCACCGGGATTTTGATTGTTGACGTTCACGTGCTAACCGCAAAAAATCCACCGCATCCCGGTTGTGGTGGATGAACGTGAACCTGACCATTGTTTATTAATAACAAAATTTGACACCTTTTTAGCTCTTTTCTTAAAATTTGTTATAATTTACTGTTTACAAAATGTCTGCCATTTGGAAAGTCCACATAGGAAAAAATAATATTATTGGACATTTACTTCAGAAAGGACTCTATGCCAAAAATGAACTCAATACAGTTCGTTACAGAAATAAAAATCACTAATTAAGGTTGGATAGCAGAATAACAAAGATAAAAAAAAATTACTGAACATTTTTTGTTGATTTTTAAGATTGGAATATTAATGCCAGTAACGTACTTCTTGTATCGAGCAATTTAATCACATATTATATCACCATAATAGTCGCACATTTCTCCAGAAAGCTAGTACCAACCTTATATTATTTTTCAAACGACCTTTTCTAGCAATAAAACAGTTAATCAACCAGTACTGATAACTGGGTACAAGTTATTCACAGGCAACAAGCCTATATGCTTGTTACTAAAACACTTATCATATTATTCTGTATGCCATTGTTCTGAGGACTGTTCTAATTTAAATCAGACTTTAGTTTTATTTAGAAAAAAATGTTGAAAATGAGTTAAAGGTCTAAACAAAGAGTACTAGTTACGTAATATATCTATTTATCCTAGTACAATATTAAACAATATTATAAGTTTCATTTATTATTCTAAAACTATTTTTTCCTTACCAAGAACAGACAACATATATTCTTCCCAATTATATATTGCCTATGGTTGTTTTATAATGTAAAAATAAAATAAAAACTAGAGTTATTTCAAAAGAGGCAACTTCATCTTAATTTATTGCTTTAAATGTAAATGACATATTATTTTGTCTATCGATAATACTCATTTTAATCAATGTGCAGTCAAAGGTTAAATTTTGATTCCACTCTTCTATTGCCTATTCTGAACTTCGTGAAATTAAAATCTAATGATACTTAAAATGTATATCTTTCTCCACTTAACTTTCCATCTAAGCAGTGATATAATTTCACACAAGCCATTTAACAAATGATACACAAACATATTTAAAACATGAACGCTGCCAGTAAAAAATTGTCTAGTATTTTGTAGAATTAATTATAAAGCACTATTGATTAGGCGTATTACTCGTATCACTTATAATACAAGGAACTGCTACCTATTTTAGTTTAGTTAATTAATTACATCTTTGGATGAATAGATGAAAATGAAAATAAATCAACTACAATGCTTTTACAAAGAAAAACTTTACTACAGGTTATAAAGTTGAGTTACAAGTCCTCAGATGAGGTAGAAAAACCCCTGTGGAAACACCCACGTTCCGCCTCCCTCTTCTCTCTGAAAAAAAAAACAAAAAAAAAACACTGTAATTATTAAACTGAAATTATTCACTGTAAGAATAAGATGTTGAAAGTTATTCAACATTATGTTACCTGCAAATGCTTTACAGCACATTATCTCACCTACAACTATTTAATTTTTTCATTTTAGTTATTTGCTTCTGGATTGCTTTTGAAAATTGTTACAAGAGGTTACAGTATCCAGTGGCACGGTCGTGTCACGTCGCCAAGTCCCACCCAACCAAACAGACGACGCGTGCCTATATAGACACGAAGCAGAATACAGCCAATTTTCACTTCTCAAAAGGGCACAAAAAGGACTCAATTAACCCATTTTTCTTTTTCTATCCGTTTAACTGGGTCAATGAACACCAAAAATCACCAAGCTTACTTTAAAAACCCTCAATGAAGTAAAATATATGCGTTCAAAAGTAGCCTAAAAAATGTCAGAAATGTGGTTTCCTACGCATAACAAACTATTTAAATTTTTAAGCAAAGCTACAGCCTTTATCACTGATGGGAATTACACGAAACTTTGTAGGAATCTTCGTATTTGTACGTAGTACAAACCTTTGTGTACAAAGGTCGAGTTCATTCACTTTAAATATCACAAAATAA
The DNA here is from genome assembly GCA_030545055.2 of Neoaliturus tenellus. NCBI lineage: Eukaryota > Metazoa > Arthropoda > Insecta > Hemiptera > Cicadellidae > Neoaliturus > Neoaliturus tenellus. Next base: position 143,146,864 of record CM061532.1, on the reverse strand, counting down.
AACAAATATGAGATTTCTTCAATCATTGTGTTTACATTTCGTAAATTCAAAAGGTAAACAAAGCAAACATTTGACATTATAATTTTAATTCGTTGTATAAACCAAGCCAAAACATCTGCTATCATATTCATTGATTTGATCAGCTGGCACTAAGATTGTGTTATACAGAAAAAAATTAATGTTTTACTTAAAATTGTATTGACTTTCGTCCAAGCCAATAAATTCATTTGAATTATCTGTATAACTGTATTAAAAAATAAAATATTGTTATCTTTAGAACTGGAAAACTGTTATTATTCTCACTGTTGTAACTTTGTTGTTACAACAGTGTAATTTTTCTTTGGTTAAGTTACAACCCAAAAATTAACAGCAAACTCAGTAAAAACACACAAAACTAAACCAACTAGGAAGACTTTATCTCCAAAACGCCGTTTTAAGAGAAATTTGTCTTTGTAAGTATTGTAAACTGTGGAATGCATAAAAGAAACAAATACATGAAGACATAAAATATTGATCCAAACCAATGAAGAAGTGACTATACGGTGCTAAATAAGATTAATTATCCTCCTCCATCTATGCGTACGTGCATTAGTTGCTATGTTAACTTCTCAGTGACAGCTGAACCGATCTTCAAGATTGATGTGTCAAAAAAGAAATTATGTTATATTTGCCAATTCTTCATCAAATTAAAAGGCGTAATTTCTCATCGAGCTATGTCCTATTTCGCTTGGAATGTTTGGTTTCGACCAACTCATTTATTGGGCAGGAAAAAATCGCAGTAGGCCGCCCCCCTTATGACAGAAAACTGATATCCTCATAAAAATGCTATTTTTGGGCAGTGTTGATGTACTAAGCTTTATTGCTAGTATTCAGAAAACGCATAGTAAGCGTTCTTATTGTACTCCCTGAAAAATTCTGCTAGGAAAATGTTTGAACTAGAAAATGTTGTCGTTTCATAAATTTCAATGTACAGACGTTGCTGCAAGGAGTAATTAATTTTTAAAATCCCAATATGCTTTCATTCTAATTTAATTGAATGTTTGGAGATTGACTGATGTTTATATTAAACAGGGGCCAATCCTTAAAACAGATTACTATTTTGGCACTGATACGATAAAAATCGTATCCGTAGGATACGATTACGATGACCCAAAAATTGCTTCATCCATTCTTTTAATCAAATGTGCAATATTATAAATATTTATAGCTAAAATTCCTTTTTAACGCTTCACATACAGAACACAAAACGGCTATGGAGCAGACCTGTAGTAGAAATCAGTTTGTCTTTACTAAAAGATAGTTCTATGTAGTCTGAAAATTACACTTGCAGTTATTCAGGGAGTAAAAGTACCGTACATTTTCTTAACACTGCCGATGAAGCAATAAAATTTGGTACATTAACAGAAATTAGAATCAAGAAGTAAGACACAAACTTATGCATTTAACAATCTTTGATTTATATTTCGATAGTAAAGATGAATTCGAAGGGGATGACCAAGATTAAAGACACCTTCAAATTAATACCTCCTGTCACTTCCCTTACGAATCACGGGTATTCAGTATGGACCCATAAATTAGTATTTTAATCTCTTAATGCAGCTAAATAGATAAAAAAACTACCCAATAAACGACAGCAGTGTTCCTCTGTATAAATTCCAGACAAACGAATACAAACATAGTGTTCCGTTTAACTTTAAAGATTTTAATTAAATCTGTTTTCCTACTTAAAGATTTTACTTTAAGAACCCAAATGCCCAAATATGATAAAAAATAATTATATCATACCCAAAAACACAAAGTGTTGAAGGGTTGCCAAGTCCTAAAAATTTATGATATCAAAATTTGTTCCAAGTCAATGACATTGGTTTTAGAATAGCTACTCAACAGTTTGATTTCATTTTATAATGCTTTGAAATCAATTTGTAAAACATTATTATTTTATTTCGAAACCGTACTTGGCCAGCAGATGTATTGTATTAGCAAACTAGACTTATTACTGTTCTTCAATGGAGATATTACGATGAATTGGGAAATGTTCAGTGTGGACATTCAGCTCAATAAATTAGAGGAAAAAATACAATACATCTGCTGACCAAAGTACGGTTTCGAAATAAAATAATAATGTTTTACAAATTGATTTCAAAGCTTTATAAAATGAAATCAAACTGTCGAGTAGCTATTCTAAAACCAATGTCATTGACTTGGAACAAATTTTGATATCATAAATTTTTAGGACTTGGCAACCCTTCAACACTTTGTGTTTTTGGGTATGATCTTATTTATCGTGCGCAATCCATAAGTCACTGCAGTGGCAATCGGTTTTTTGAGACTCAGTGAGCTGTCATTCTCAAGCCTAAAGACTGTGAAATACAGTGAAAACTTCAGTTTTCAGGCTTAAGAATGACACCTCTCTGAGAGTGGAAACCGGTCGCCACTGCAGCGACATTTGGATCACGGACGATAAGGTATTGTAACCTCTTGTACCTACCAATTTATTTTTTTTTAACAAAGCTCATTCAGTGCTAAGTTATAACACATGCTTACAGTAATAAATTGTAACTGTGACACAATAATTCTATGATTTATACAAGTAGCATAAAATAAGTTTTAACAAAATAATGAATACTTTAAGAATAACAATACTTGAAATTCAGTAGAACCTCAACAAGACGAATGGTATATAAAAAAGAATTTCTTCTATGGCAAGCGCAATTTTAATAACACTACAATAGCAAGAGTCCAAATAAATCAACCATAAAACTTATAAAAATATAATGCCTATGGAAAATCCGCCATTTTTAAACGTCTGTTTAGAAAGCATTAGATTTTATTTACGGTACTGAAAACAAGAATTTTTTTAATTAAATCTCGTCTTGCCCAGCTGGCTAGCAGACGCCACGACAGTGAGCGCTCAGCGCTGTCATGGCGCGCACTTAATCCTTCACCCTACCGGTGCAATGCACCGTTCACAGCCCTCCGCACTCTGGACTGCCTAACCGACAAACGATATTGTTCTCTCTTTATCATTTGCTCATCGCCATCAGTGATGAATTTTTTTGTACAACTATTAAAATTATAAAAGTAAGCCTAAATAGGATGTTTTCAAATGAACGGATTGTTTGCATGTCTTGTTCGGAAAAGATACGTCAAAAAATCATGTTGGCCCTAACACATTCCTCGATGAAACACCCGGAAATTGTTTAAAAAACACAAGTCAGCAAGAGCGAAAATTAGTAAATTTTGTCAAATACTACTGGTGATTTCTTGGTGAAAAAGACGAAAACCATCAAGTATAAGTAAACCGGTGTAACAATGAAATTAGTCCTTGTGATTCTGCTGGTACTTCAACCAAGGAAGACAATGCATCAAGTGTTAAATCCTCAATGACAGCCGACAGCATCGTCATCATCATATGTTTTTATTTTATTATTATTGTTATATCTCAGATCGAGGAATTTTGAATTTGACTCAGTCCAAATCCAGACGCTCTTAAAAATTACTGTAAACAATGGGTGATCTATAGGATAAAATTTTGTCTTAAAAAAAAAAAATAATTAACATAAAAAAAAGATTTCTCAAACAAGATTTTGTTCACTAAATTTCATAACTGTTTATTTTTCTAACAATTTTATCCTAAAATAATCATAATAGGCCTAATATTTACATATACTTATCACTAATACAATTACGTTGAATTATGACTTTTTAAGTTAGTTAAGTAAGGCCTGTTATTGTGTTAGATTAATCAAATTTATAAATAGTGAATCAATAGTTAATTATGAGTAAAATAGTGGGTTAAATTTAAGCAACCTTAAAAAATAAATAATTTATAACTAATGTAAATATTGAACAGAATGAGAAATAGACTATTATTATTTATATGATGTAGAATAGAAGGGATTTTTTTACTTATTTTTAACCGTACACGGAAAACCTCATCCAAATAATCCACAGAAATTGTAAATGCCAGCAGAAACATTGAGATATTTTGCGCCTTATTATTGAGTTTTGGGGATCCTCTACAAAAAGATCCTTACAGTTTGACACCGTCCATGACTACTTAGCACATCAATAACTATGGACTAATAATGTCCATGTTTGGGAGTGACAAAAGTGAAAATTAAAACAAAATGGTGAAATATTTTATTTTGGCTATGTTATAGTTCAATCAAGAAAGGTTTTCATTAAAATTTAGTGTTTCCTAAATTCAACTCATGATTTTTATGCTCCCTGTAGTAAAATTTCACATATACTCCCTATAGTTTTTGATAGTTCGATGCTTTCTAAGTCCACAAATAGTCAAAATATGGAGGTTCTACTGTAATTCTAAATAGGCTATTCGTTTTTGTGGTCACGACAAACGCTAGGCATATGGAGATATTCCTTTTCCAACAAAATCACATAACATAGCTTTGATTGGTTTTTCCAGTCAGCCGTCAATGTCCTGCATTTTACAGTCTTTTAAGTATCCTATTCAGTTGTTGGGTATTGTTTTTTATGTTTTTCCACTTTTGTTTGTTTAACGTTTTACTTAGGATGTAAATTAACTACGTATAAATAGTGTGACCCACAAAGAAGGGTTTCCAGCATTTTATGGTTTGAACACATAAAAAAATTTACAAAAATAAAGTTTGTTTTAACGGTTTTTAATTTATTCAATTATTTAAATAGCCTATGGTATGTTATTTAATGTCATTTACAATATTATTTATAGCTATGATACGTGTAACTGATTTATTACTAGGCCCGCATAAAAAACATGTATTATCTTTTTAAATATTTAATAAAATTCTGCAATAAAGGTTCATAAAGTAAAAAAAAAACTTGGTTTTAGTGAATTTCCCTATAGGGAATACGCTATTACGGTAGTAGCCATGGTAAGTAAAACATTAGGCCTAAGTAAAACACTTTACCTTTTATGCAAAATTCCCCTCACAAACCACATCCATCTTGAAAAATCCTTTTTTTAGATCTATAAACCGCAATTTTATGATTACTATCGCGTATTGCTTTTAAAATAGCTTACAGCGAAAAGGCGGAATCTGGATTGACTCCAACTTAAATACACGTAATCAGTGTTTTTCCATTCACATATTTGAGAAATACAAGCTATAGCCTATTATTTTAGTATTATTATACTTAATACAGAGCAACACAAACCTTCTCATTCTCCGAAACTTGGACTGCATGAGCCAGTCGCTTATGGCTTCCCTCACCTTGTTCATTTCCCCCTCTTTGAATTTTCGGAAACAAATTTCTGCAAACAAACATAGTGAATAAGATCTGATAATTTAAGTTATTATATGATTGATCTTCTGTTGATTGATTAGAGCATTACAGTTGATAATAAAATAAAATGCCAACACAAGAACAACTTTAGGTTTTGCTAAAAATACGTTTTTGGTCTATAAAATGTGTAGGCACTTTTTATTAAAAACGATTAATACATTAACATCTTCCAACTAATGTAGATTGCTTTTCACAAACAATACTAATACCAACCAATTTAACTATATGAAAGATATATTAAAAACATATCCAATATCTTATGACAGTCACACTATTTAAGTAATTTTATGTTATAAAAAAATCCAACTATAGACGCACAACTTTATTTAGGTCAACTTAGCAAATTAAATAAAGATTGATTAAATAAAGTACAAATTATAACTTTTAGAGACTACATGATGCATTACAAAAAGTTCAAGTCGTAAGCATGTAGCTTTTCAAATATTAGAGGATTTCTGAGAGTCCAAACCAAGTGTGATATAAGAATAGTGGTTTTTGATTATTGTTGTTCAAATTAGTGGGTTTTTTTTTCAATAAGCGTATTGACTTACCAGACACCAACATGAAAGACCCGGTTTTAACAAAGGGTTTTTTTGTTGTTCCATTGGCATTTTTCCCTGTCAAAGAGTACTCCTCCGCTACTTCATCGAGTACCAGCCTCCTCATCAGGTTGGCAGCAAGTGTTTTTACATTAGTTGCACTGCCGATGTTCAGCAACAGCCTGACCTACACATAAATAAATAACCTTGATTAAAACAAAATTAAGACGTTTCAATTATTTTATTGAAAATTATCTACAGTAGACTCCCTCTTAACCGGCCACCTCGGGACCAGGCCGCGGCCGGATAATGAATTGGCCGGTTAAACCGATGTACATTTTAATTTGCCAACCTACAATTTTATAAGGCTTAAATACAATAATGACTTGAAAATTTTTTTAAATACCTCACTGTATATGAGTTACCGGTAACATCCAACACACGTGAAATCCACAACCAACCTACTAATGATAATTCCTTTCTTTATTGTGGTCTACTGGATAATAGGTCCAAATGCATTAATTTCCGTCGGTATTTACTTCCGTTCAGGACAGATAATTTTAATTGGTTTGAGAACGTCAATATATGATATAACGTTGAATTGAATGATACAGTAGATAAGAAAACTATGTTTCCAGCGAAATACGGTCGGTTAAAGCGATGATGAGATAAAAAATGACCGGTTAAGAAGATGTTTTAGTGTCAGGGTAGGCCGGTTAAAGCGGAGACCGGTTAAAAGATGAGCGGTTAAGAGGGAGTCTACTGTATCTCAAGTTCGCTGGATGTGACCACTTTTAAGTAGCTGATTTTAACCCAATTAGGACGAGACCAATAAGTAGAGACACACACATATATATATATATATATATATATATATATATATATATATATATATATATCATTTATGAGTACATGCCTCCAATGCTATATTCCTGAATTTTTGCCTCCAACTTTAGCACATATTTTCAGGTAGTAAACTCAACTTTAAGAGTATGGTTACATTTGAATATATAATTCTAATTACATAAATAACCTTTATATTCCATAAAATTTTGATATATTCCTCATTTTATTACTATGAAATTCATTAAAAAATGCCTCCGGAGGCAAAAATTAACAATTGATATATGTCTATCTTGATTTTTGGCCTCCGGAGGCAGTTGGTTACAATTGACCAGTTGTTTGAAGAAGCCAATTGTCAGCTGTTACCTCCGCCCATACAGCCGCAGAAAAAAAATGAAGCGGTCCGTCGTCTGAAGCTAGGCTCTAATCAACATAACCTCACTTATTTTATACATCTAGGAGAAAAGGATAAAGAACATAATCAGAAAATTCCGATTATTTTTACCTGAGAGTATTTTAAGTTCGACTGGTGGAAGAAAATCACATCAATTTTGTAATCAAGGTAAGTGGAGCTGTTATCACTTTCTATTATACTAAACCTGCAATTATTTTGAGCTGAAAAACACCTCAAGTCTTTTGTTAAAATTTTCATTTTATTTGGAAAATTAATTGTTTTTTTACTCTGATAAGGTTAGCTAAAAATAGAGTTGAGTTACATATTTAGGCCTACATCAATCTCATATTTTGTTCCTCTACCTAATATCAGACCATAAAAGACCATGAGACCATAATAAGTTCAAATCAACCTTGAAAGCTTTATTGTTCAATTTAAGTGTTTATGACATAGATGAATTTATAAACAAACTGAAATCTATTAACTAGTTTTGTATAGAACTTTATTGTTTTAAGTCATGTTTATAAATTGTGACAATGCCATACATGTAACAATGTGAAAACGGCAATAAAGATTGTCATTGTCTAACTTAGTGGATTAAAACTGGTAAAATGCCTTCAGATCCATATGTCATATTATTGAAAGAATATTATAAAATAGGCTCTAGTTCTTTTTTATATCTTGGGAGCTAATGTTATTATGTAGAGTATTATTTAGTCTCAAAATAGTGATTAGTGAAGTCTTGCTATTTGATTTTTGGTTAAGTTACCTTTAAACAAGTGACCTTAGGTTATCCTTTTTTATTGGGTTACCTTGCTAGCCTGGCATTGACTAAAAATATCAAGCGAAATTTTGTTATCCTACTCCACCGTTATATCAATGTTAAAATGCTAAATAATTTCTTTGAAAGTAAATTTTCTTCTAATATGTCATCTTGAATGCTGAAATGTATTAATGTATTGTTCAAATGTGTTATTGATTAATTGTATTGATCACTTCACTGTAATTTTTTTGTATACTGGCGTATGCCATTCATTGCCAATGAATAAATATTCAATGGCAAAAAAAAAAGTTTGATTTTTTGATAGCCTAATATTGCTACACTATGGATGATACAATTCCACGATACTATTACAATTTTATCCCCGAATTTAGTTTTGTTCTAAGATATTAAACATAGGCCTAACCTTTTGACAATAAAAAAATTACATTGCAAACAAGTAACTGAAAATACAGTAACAAAAACAAGTAGGGTCTACAAATTTTTGCGAAACTTCGTCATCCTACTCCACCGTTATTATCAAAGTTGCAATTTGGATATTTCGATTATTTGATAGTTGTAATCGTTTGAGTTAAGATGTGCGTAATACAATCATTAACAAAAATGTATCATAATGTAACCTAACAATCTAACCGTAAACCGTCACTTTTATTGACAGTGATGTTTGTAACAACAAAATTAATGGTGTTTGGAAACATTTAAAACTCATATTCCCTCAATACAAAAGCAAAAAATACCTTTCTGATTCATATTTGACAGCATCAACTAGCTGTCTAATTTCTAACAAACTAAGTTTTATATGTTTGGCTATCTTTCAGATATTTTATTTGATAGTTTAAGTTTATAACTTAGGAATGGTACAGTAGCCTATGTTTATAGAAGCAAAAAACCACAAAATTAGTGTTAGGCCTAAACTTACTTAGTTATCTGTCTGTTTCTGTTCATTAATTTTCTAGCCTAGAAGCATTTTCAGTGTTCAATAAGTTAGCCTAATGAATGATGAGAACTCTTAAAAAAAAATTGATTACTTGTTGGTAAGTTTAAGTTAATTAATGTTAGTTAATTAATGTTGGTGGATTAAGTTTAATGGTAAGATTGCAATGTTGCTTTCACCTACATACCATAGGCCTACCTAGATATCTACACATAAAAATGGATCAATATTTCTTTGGTAATGGCATCACACATGAATGGCTGGATTGATATAATTATTTTTTTTGTTGTGTTTGTTATTGACAGGAAAAGGTAAGAAAGAAAAAGTTAAGAAAATTCCACAGGGCTCCGTTCCTCACATTTTCAAAGTTACCATGTTATTCTTATGGAAGCAACATTTTTGTATTGGAACATATTTTTACATTTAGAAATATTAGTTATTTAAACAGCTGTTTTCACTTAAAGTATTGAACGGATTTCGGTAATAATAAAACCAAGAGGAAAATTATAGACTTTCAGCGAGTCGCGAGACAGCAAGTGAGCGTAGCAAACGAGCTCATCTGAAGGGGCAAAACCAGAGGAAGTTTTAACTTCCTCTGGTTAGCTTTGCAAAGATGCCGGGTATGGTAGTTAATAATATAAATGGAGTCATACAAGTATAACAAAGCACTTGTATCGCCAATGTCAATCATAAAACTCGTTGTAACAGATCCGCTTTCTCACCGGATTTCCAATGGTTAATTTTATTTAAGTTATTTTGTATTTTTGTATTTTGTGTCTATCTACGCCAGAGGCATTTTTTAACGTTTTTACGGGGCACGTTCCAAACCCCAATCTTATTACTATCTAACATCGACCAGTTGTTAGAAAGCATCATTAATTAATTAGCCCAATGACAAATGGCAACTGGGTCCGGAATCGATCCTTTAAAAAGCTACTAACTTTCCTTAGGATCAAACCAGCAACCTTTGGATTCAAAGACGAGCACTATAACCACTCAGCTACCCAGCCAGTTACAGTTAGACCCCAAGACAAAAAAAATTCTTAATAATCTAATAAATAATCCTCACAATAAAATAAAGCATATATTTCCACTCTCATTTTAAGTAGGCCTAAACCTAAGGTTCATTATTTTACTATTGGTATAATGGTGTTTCTGTATGTTATGATGAATTAACTTATTTTGTTAACACATTTGCTGCAGGGCATTCACCAGTGAGTGGTCTTGTTATTTTCTGCGTGCTGCGCACTCACCGGTGAGCGTTCCTGTATCGTCTACTTCATTCAGTTGCTGTGCGGCAGTTCACTGGTGAGGTAAGGGCCGCTTTTGCCCACGTTTTATGGACGACTCAGGCTGTCTAATTAATTGTGCAATCCGTTTCCGAACATCTCTAAGCGTATTGCTAGCTATTATATTTTACAAAATTTTGCATTCATTTTACATGTGTTTAGGGCTACATTATAATAATAGTTTTATCTTAAGTAAAACTATGGCTTTATCCCATAAAAGAACAATGGGTCCAGAGATGACATAGACAATGATCAAACATTTCTAAATTGCAGTCGACAAAATTAATGACAACGCTAGAGGTGCTAATCGTTCACCAGTGAGTGCCATGACAGAGCTCTTTTAAAATAATCGTATATACATTTTTAAAACTTTTAGTGCTTTTTTCTGATTAGTGAAAAATTTAGTTACATTTTATTAAAATAACGTTATCTTTGATATGGCTGGAAAATGTGGGAGAGGGCGCCAGGTGCTGAGCACTCACCAGTGAGTACTATTTTAAAAATGGTGGCTGGCAAAGAAAATTAATCGGGAAGCGCTTTTCATGCAAACAGATGGTATTCAGCAACCACAAGGCATGTTTTTATGCAAAATTTTTCAGCATAGGGGGAAGGTCAATCATTTCACATGCTGCAGTGAATGTGTTAACCTGTACTATTTGAAGTGCACAACCAAAGCTGCCATTACAAATAAATGATCTGTTTATGTTTACAAATCCCAAAACATAAATTTTTTAATCTTAGGAATGAGGAAGACAGTTGAGCAGATAATTAAGAACAAACACCATATATCTATTTGCTCTCTTAAACAATAAACCAATTTTGCATTAGATAGCTTGGGATTTAGTTTGTAGTATTGTTTCCACGGAGTTTTTAAGTAAAAATAAGGGTTACCAACAACCTAGTGAAGGAAGGCGCATGCAATAATGTTAATTCTTAATGCATAAAGCTAAGTTACTTACTAATCAAATAAACTTATCAAAAGTATGTTGATGAATAAGCAATATAAGGCAAGGTTTCTTTATATTTCCCTTAATAATTATATAGGTACAGCAGAAAACTTGATTTTATTTTCTTTGTACTGGTAACTAATTTCAGTTAATTATTCAAAATATAGGCTATTAAATTGTTAAGTTATTAAAATAGCTTAGATTGTCAAATTTAAAAAAATGAGAATAAAAATCCCTAAAACACACCTTTCACCTTTTGAAACCCTAAAATTCACGTTCCCATGATACAATTATTGGTTTGCGAACTGATTTTTAAAATAGATGATGCCTTTTCTACCAAACTTTATCTACATCGGAGGCTTCTTTAAAAAGTTATCATGTTAACAGACGCATGGTAAATATTAGCGGACACATCTTTTGCTTTATTTATTGATGGCAAAACAAAAAAGTAACACCATCCCGGGCTTAATTCTTTATGTGACTAAGTTATTGCCACATTCCTTTAATGAAAATAAAAAAAATGATATTTATTACCTGCTATTATTACTACTAACAACTAAATCTAGACTTAGTGCTGTCAAGAAGAAAACAGCCGAATAACCTACTTCAACTACTGGCTTTCCATTACAAATTTTTTTTATAAAAGGCTAGCCTACATTTTTGCTAATGATATGGTATAGTATTCTATTGTTTTTGTATGATATGGTAACCTCTATTGTAAACACACCTTTACATATTAAGGTGTGTTTACAATAGAGGTTGACAGCCAAAAGTTATCAACTTTTACTGTTATATTCATGTGGCTAAAGTCAATAACTTTTGGTTGTCAACCTCTGGCTTAGACACACTTTTAGGCTCAATAGATTACTTAGGCTATTGCAAAATAAGTTATATTTGTAAAAAGAACAGGTAATGATTCTTAAAGTAAATGTGATGTCAAAGTATGCTTTGTTTTGGCAAGTGCAGCCTTAAAATAATTAATGTGGTCCTATAACAAATTCAGTAATAATACTACAGTAGGTACTAACCTTATTCCCTTTTCATATAGGACAGTTTTTAATTCTACCAACATATAAGTTTCTTCCAATTTTATTTAAGAAACTTTGCTCAATCTGGCTGGCCTATTTCAGACATTCTTTATATCTTTTCATCATACCATTGCTATAAACGTTGTTTTTGGAACGGTCAGCTGTGATCGAAACTAGTTGATTCCCGGTGGGTGGTTGGATAAACGTGTTGGTAAACAAAGTTTTCGGGGCTAGACCGCGAAACAGTGGTTTTCAGGACACTAAACAAGTTTAATTTATTTTTAATAACAGCTGTAAATAGTTCAAATACAAGATAAACAAATAACAACGTAAGATGGTTAAAATTTAAGAATTTTATTTTTGTTCACATTTAGGTTAAAATTTATTAATTTTTTATCCAAACTGTAAATTTATTAAAGGTGGTATGAGGAAAAGTACTGTTCGTAACTTGTCCGAAAGTGGTATATCGGTGCTCAATCGAATTCAAGTACTCGGCTTCGCCTAGTACTTGAAACTTGATCTTGCACCGATAACAACCACTTTCCGGACTAGTGACGAAATATACTATTGTGGGCTGAGCCAACAAAAAAGTACTGTAAAAATAAGACATCACAAATAAGAGGCTGAATACTACATAACAGTTAAGTAATACCTTATCCATTAAATGACTAAACACATTGTTTATCTAAATTTAGTACAGCGCTGATGAGGGATGTAGATTTAGACCTACATTTCATCTTTTGAAATACAAATCTTGTAACTTTTATTCTTGTCCTAAATTGGATATTACATGTCTACTGAGTTTTATGTTTGTATTCCAGACGCATGCTTGAGAACACTTTGGATCCACTACAAAGGATAAGTTATCATTCTTATTCCTGCAAGTGTTAGCGACTGATACAAGCCAAAATCAGTGAAGGGATGAAACGGTATGTTTTACTTAATGTATTTTAGGTTATTTGTTACCAAAATAACTACTTATTTAAATTTGTATTTCCAAATATGATATTCTACCTATGCTTTAAAGTGCCTTTCATTAAGCATATAAATCTATATGTACATCTAGAACGCTCACACCGTTATCAGACCCCGCCACCTTATGAAAGAAGACAGGCAAGAATGACCAAATTACTGATACTGGCAGTGCGAACACTGTCATTTACATGCTGGTTTCTCGCACACACAATACATAAATTGAACCGTATATTTATTCTTAATTTGCATAAATTGCTGATTCTGACGGTATAAAAATATTTGTTAGTCCTAAGTTATATTAAATATTATAAAATTACAAAAATAAGAAAACAAATACTTTTGAAAACGTTACATGAAAAAGTTTATAAACAAGAAAGTTTTTTTTTCATTTTTGGGCTAAGAACGAATTTCCAGCGGCAAAGTTTCAGATTATAAGTTGATCTAAAAAGTTTACATTTAACATTTTTTTCGTAATAATTTTTAGTCTGTCTAATAATTGAGCACAAAGCAGTAGTCAATTATTGTTTTCCTCTTGCTGCTGCATTAAAGGCTATGCAACACCGTGTTATGCCACTGCATTGCTAAATAACTGTTTAGGCGGGTGCGTTAATCTTTGTCTAACATGTTTATTTAACATAAATAGCTTAATTAAATAATTTGTACTGAGAATAAGTAAAAACACTCCACATTGCATGAACGGGTTTCTAAATAGGCTTATATAACATTCCGGACATTGAAAATGAAGACGCAATTCTCTGAAATCCTCAGCGACCCGCCACGCACAAGTTTACACATTTTCTTCATTTTACTGTTCACTTTGTCAAGAAATGTTGAATTTAAAGATTAAAGTCCATTTCATTATCTACAATTTTGTAGGTTGCAAGTTTTTTCCTAACCAACAAATAAAAAAAGTTTACGCTTAATAACTTTTTCCTGTCTTAGTTGTGTATTGACGTATGTTTTTTGGTCATGGGGTTTTCTAATTAAATGTAATGGCTAAGATATTTACGCTCTTATAATCAGCCAGCATTTGGCTTTAAAACTATTTTATAAGTTTTAATAAATTTATAAATTTAGCATCCGTAGAGGAGCGTGTAGGTAAGTAGCCTAAGCGCGCACACAAAAGCTTTAGATGCTCATTTTGCGTTTTTGTCTGCCCTTTAGAACACAGGTAGCAGTTTTTGGTTCGAGTTTTGTCTTGTATGAGCGTTCCTGGTGTATACAATATAGCGTCGCTTTCCAGGCATATGGTCGTATCTCATTTTCAATGATTTTTCAGGAGAGCAGAAAAACAAAAACCACACCTACATTTTGCTTCAGAGATTCTAAACGAATGAACTTAGAAACTTTATTTTTAGGCTCGTAATGCATGACACCCTAAACTTTAAAGTACACGCTAAGAGATTTGGAAATATATATATATACTTTGAAAATTAAATATATAAACAAGATACGACAGTTTGCCTGAATACATTATGCAAGGTTATACTAGGCAAGGTCAACATTATAGTTCAGACGAAAAGTCGTATCTTGAGATACGACGCCTTTTTTGACTGGGTTGTATCAGGCAAACAGTCGGTATCATTAATTGATACGACCTTTCGTCTGATTTAAATTTACAATTTTTTGAGATACGACTCATAAACCATAGCCTGTATCTTCTAAACTAGGAGGGATAGACATACGACGATTCGTGTGATGTGTAGAGGCTGTCTGGGAGATTCAAAAACTGTCGTAACCTAAAAATCCATTTTTTTTTTAGATACGACCTTATGCCTGGAAGGCGACGATAGAGTTGTATAATGTTAGATCATTACTTCGAGTGCAGTCTTTTAACTGTGTAATGCTACACTTCAAATAACTAAGTTTAATGTACTTGTTGCAATTCAATTTAACTATGAACTGTCATTGCTAAAAATGTTACATTTGGTTCTAAATCAATTACACCGGACCAATCCAATATTGTGATTAACAATAATCACCCAAAAATTCATGTTTTTACAGCTTTATTAACAGATGCTTAAAACGCTCAATCCTATCAAAATGTTATTTTAGTGGGAAATTTTCCAATTTAAATGATGAATAGCCTAGCTCTCTTATTTTAAGTCCGATCTTCATTATTTTTTGGCAGAAACAACTACAGACCAAGCACTACTCACTCAATGACACCAAAAACTTGAAAATTGATCGAGAATTGTAGGAGTAGTCCAATTACAAAAAAAAATTCCCTTAGAGTATTAAATAATTATAGATTTTACATTATTTAAGAATAAAAAAAACTGCAATACCATATTTACATTGTGAATTTAAACTTAATAAAAATAGTATGAAGGTAGATGACTGATGTGAACAATATTGTTTCAAGTTACAAATTAATACAGCACCGGTAACACAAAATGTACTCTTTTATTATGATTATTATGATGAATTTAACTTCTAATTAACATATTATTATATATTCTTATTTCACGTCCGCCTAATTCTTTGAACCTCCTTACATATTTATTAAGACATTAGGCATACTTAGATAAAATACTATAGCATTCTGTATTTATTATATGCATAAAAATTAATCCTATTTAATTTTTTAAGTACATATGGTAATTTTTAAAAGAATGATTTTTTAATTTTTTTATTGCATAAGCAACTTTAGCTTGTGCGAAATGACATTTCAATATTGTTGCGCCCATTGGTGGGTTTTATTACGGTAACACAGCAAAAAGTATCTATGTTGAACATCTTGTGAGTTCTGATTCCCAATAGACATTTATGTCTGTTAGGAATTCAGAATGAATTTCCACCCTCGGTCGCGACACAGGCCTGCCATACTATGTACCGTACTTAGCCAGTTTCACGCTAGGGTGGTTATAAGTTCGTCATTTTATTGCTTAATATGTAGGGAATACTTTTAAAGATAATTTATAGTAAAGAAATCACACATACAATGACTCGCCAAATAAATCACAACTGTGGAGCGGCAAAGGGATGTTCTGATTAACAAAAATCGAAGTACAGTAAAGTGTCAATTATCCAAGCAATTGTTACCAGGGATGGTTCAGATAACCAAATTGTTTGAATATTAAACACAAAAATCATTTACGATTTATAACCACCGGAAAGTTGTACATCGAATACAGTAGAAGCTCTCTTAACCGACCTCTACGGGACCGGACTACGGTCGGATAACTAAAAAGGTTGGTTAAACCGAGTAATACCGGAAATATTTATTAATAGTAGTTTATGCAGCGATTCTTTTATGAGGGCCTTTTAGCCACGAGTGTTTTAAATATCTCATGAGTGGCTTAAAGGCAAAATACAATCGTTGCCTACTTTATCTGCGACAAAATTACTGTAGTAAACATATTAAAAATTTAGAGGTTATGGACGGTCTTCCATCCAAAATAAAACGTAGCCACATGGATGTGGCTCGACCAAATCATCGTTCTCACTCACATATGATCACACTATTTCGAGATTAGATGCTTAAAGCAACCACAATTTAATCGTAATAAAACAATTAGCTTATATGCGAATTTTGTAATTTTTTATTAAAACACTAGCCTACTAATTTTGTTAAATGCTGAGCTTATATTAATCTAGAACGTGTATTTTAATTTGAAACCTGTACCTTGAAGACCCCATTAAGCAACGTGTCTAATTTAGTAAGGTAATTCTTTATGATTTTACTTGTAATATCATTATTGGTTATTTGTTGGAAATATAGGCTACTTGCTCTATGTTTGTCTTTTCAAAATTTTTATTTTGAAGTACTGACCAGTGAATAGTACATGTCATTCTGGGGTTACCGTAACTGACATTCGGAAAATTGACTCTTTACTGTATTTTTAGCTTTTCAGATGCCAGGGCAATATTGGAAACCAATTAAGCCTGCCAAAGTAGTATTAGGCCCTATTACAATGCATAATACATATATCTTTATTGAATGTCATTGACATCACATTTAATCACATTGGCGCATTTTGTGACATAGAGTCAATTATGACATACTAAATGTATGCTGGCAAAATACCAGGTGTGCGTACCAAGTACAGTAGACTCCCTCTTAACCGGCCAACTCGGGACCAGGCCTCGAGCAAATAATGATTTCGCGGGTTAAACCGATGTACATTTAAAAATGCCAACCTACAATTTCATATGGCTTAAATACAATTATGCCATTACAATTAAATACACTTCCTTCCAGAACAGTACATTTTAGGTGGCTTGAAAATATCATGATATTATGTTGAATTGAATGATACAGTAGCTAAAAAACAAAGTTTCTTGTGAAACATGGCCGGTTAAAGCAATGTTGAGGTAAAAATGGCTAGTTAAAAAGATGTTGTTTTTTGAGCCCGGGAAGGCCAGTTAAAGCGGACCCTGGTTAAAAGGTGGCTGGTTGAGAGTGAGACTACTGTAGGCCTTTAGGCCATGAAAACAAACAATGGTAGGCTAGGGTAAAGTTTTATTTTGTGTTTTAACAAGTGACTTCTTAAGTTTTTTACAACTATGTACATCTCTATATGGTTGCTTCAATTTACTCTTAAATCTTTTTGGTAAGTTTTAGTTTGTTCCAGGTTTAGTTAACATTTTCTAAGTGGCGCACACTGCCTATTTCACAAAAATGTGACCTCTTGATACATTTTACATTAAGTGCACATCTTAAAAATGTTCACATGAAAAGTCTATCTTTGGGCAAGTGCGTTTCGTAGATCCATAGGACATAGTCACTTGTCTTGCCATACCTAATTTGGTTTTTGCACTTGTTTTTGTACTTCATTATAAATAAACTGCATTGTTGTGAATCAGTATGGATTGTATCAGAAGGGATGAAACGGTATGTTTTACTTAATGTATTTTAGGTTATTTGTTACCAAAATAACTACTTATTTAAATTTGTATTTCCAAATATGATATTCTACCTATGCTTTAAAGTGCCTTTCATTAAGCATATAAATCTATATGTACATCTAGAACGCTCACACCGTTATCAGACCCCGCCACCTTATGAAAGAAGACAGGCAAGAATGACCAAATTACTGATACTGGCAGTGCGAACACTGTCATTTACATGCTGGTTTCTCGCACACACAATACATAAATTGAACCGTATATTTATTCTTAATTTGCATAAATTGCTGATTCTGACGGTATAAAAATATTTGTTAGTCCTAAGTTATATTAAATATTATAAAATTACAAAAATAAGAAAACAAATACTTTTGAAAACGTTACATGAAAAAGTTTATAAACAAGAAAGTTTTTTTTTTCATTTTTGGGCTAAGAACGAATTTCCAGCGGCAAAGTTTCAGATTATAAGTTGATCTAAAAAGTTTACATTTAACATTTTTTTCGTAATAATTTTTAGTTTGTCTAATAATTGAGCACAAAGCAGTAGTCAATTATTGTTTTCCTCTTGCTGCTGCATTAAAGGCTATGCAACACCGTGTTATGCCACTGCATTGCTAAATAACTGTTTAGGCGGGTGCGTTAATCTTTGTCTAACATGTTTATTTAACATAAATAGCTTAATTAAATAATTTGTACTGAGAATAAGTAAAAACACTCCACATTGCATGAACGGGTTTCTAAATAGGCTTATATAACATTCCGGACATTGAAAATGAAGACGCAATTCTCTGAAATCCTCAGCGACCTGCCACGCACAAGTTTACACATTTTCTTCATTTTACTGTTCACTTTGTCAAGAAATGTTGAATTTAAAGATTAAAGTCCATTTCATTATCTACAATTTTGTAGGTTGCAAGTTTTTTCCTAACCAACAAATAAAAAAAGTTTACGCTTAATAACTTTTTCCTGTCTTAGTTGTGTATTGACGTATGTTTTTTGGTCATGGGGTTTTCTAATTAAATGTAATGGCTAAGATATTTACGCTCTTATAATCAGCCAGCATTTGGCTTTAAAACTATTTTATAAGTTTTAATAAATTTATAAATTTAGCATCCGTAGAGGAGCGTGTAGGTAAGTAGCCTAAGCGCGCACACAAAAGCTTTAGATGCTCATTTTGCGTTTTTGTCTGCCCTTTAGAACACAGGTAGCAGTTTTTGGTTCGAGTTTTGTCTTGTATGAGCGTTCCTGGTGTATACAATATAGCGTCGCTTTCCAGGCATATGGTCGTATCTCATTTTCAATGATTTTTCAGGAGAGCAGAAAAACAAAAACCACACCTACATTTTGCTTCAGAGATTCTAAACGAATGAACTTAGAAACTTTATTTTTAGGCTCGTAATGCATGACACCCTAAACTTTAAAGTACACGCTAAGAGATTTGGAAATATATATATATACTTTGAAAATTAAATATATAAACAAGATACGACAGTTTGCCTGAATACATTATGCAAGGTTATACTAGGCAAGGTCAACATTATAGTTCAGACGAAAAGTCGTATCTTGAGATACGACGCCTTTTTTGACTGGGTTGTATCAGGCAAACAGTCGGTATCATTAATTGATACGACCTTTCGTCTGATTTAAATTTACAATTTTTTGAGATACGACTCATAAACCATAGCCTGTATCTTCTAAACTAGGAGGGATAGACATACGACGATTCGTGTGATGTGTAGAGGCTGTCTGGGAGATTCAAAAACTGTCGTAACCTAAAAATCCATTTTTTTTTAGATACGACCTTATGCCTGGAAGGCGACGATAGAGTTGTATAATGTTAGATCATCCAATATTGTGATTAACAATAATCACCCAAAAATTCATGTTTTTACAGCTTTATTAACAGATGCTTAAAACGCTCAATCCTATCAAAATGTTATTTTAGTGGGAAATTTTCCAATTTAAATGATGAATAGCCTAGCTCTCTTATTTTAAGTCCGATCTTCATTATTTTTTGGCAGAAACAACTACAGACCAAGCACTACTCACTCAATGACACCAAAAACTTGAAAATTGATCGAGAATTGTAGGAGTAGTCCAATTACAAAAAAAAATTCCCTTAGAGTATTAAATAATTATAGATTTTACATTATTTAAGAATAAAAAAAACTGCAATACCATATTTACATTGTGAATTTAAACTTAATAAAAATAGTATGAAGGTAGATGACTGATGTGAACAATATTGTTTCAAGTTACAAATTAATACAGCACCGGTAACACAAAATGTACTCTTTTATTATGATTATTATGATGAATTTAACTTCTAATTAACATATTATTATATATTCTTATTTCACGTCCGCCTAATTCTTTGAACCTCCTTACATATTTATTAAGACATTAGGCATACTTAGATAAAATACTATAGCATTCTGTATTTATTATATGCATAAAAATTAATCCTATTTAATTTTTTAAGTACATATGGTAATTTTTAAAAGAATGATTTTTTAATTTTTTTATTGCATAAGCAACTTTAGCTTGTGCGAAATGACATTTCAATATTGTTGCGCCCATTGGTGGGTTTTATTACGGTAACACAGCAAAAAGTATCTATGTTGAACATCTTGTGAGTTCTGATTCCCAATAGACATTTATGTCTGTTAGGAATTCAGAATGAATTTCCACCCTCGGTCGCGACACAGGCCTGCCATACTATGTACCGTACTTAGCCAGTTTCACGCTAGGGTGGTTATAAGTTCGTCATTTTATTGCTTAATATGTAGGGAATACTTTTAAAGATAATTTATAGTAAAGAAATCACACATACAATGACTCGCCAAATAAATCACAACTGTGGAGCGGCAAAGGGATGTTCTGATTAACAAAAATCGAAGTACAGTAAAGTGTCAATTATCCAAGCAATTGTTACCAGGGATGGTTCAGATAACCAAATTGTTTGAATATTAAACACAAAAATCATTTACGATTTATAACCACCGGAAAGTTGTACATCGAATACAGTAGAAGCTCTCTTAACCGACCTCTACGGGACCGGACTACGGTCGGATAACTAAAAAGGTTGGTTAAACCGAGTAATACCGGAAATATTTATTAATAGTAGTTTATGCAGCGATTCTTTTATGAGGGCCTTTTAGCCACGAGTGTTTTAAATATCTCATGAGTGGCTTAAAGGCAAAATACAATCGTTGCCTACTTTATCTGCGACAAAATTACTGTAGTAAACATATTAAAAATTTAGAGGTTATGGACGGTCTTCCATCCAAAATAAAACATAGCCACATGGATGTGGCTCGACCAAATCATCGTTCTCACTCACATATGATCACACTATTTCGAGATTAGATGCTTAAAGCAACCACAATTTAATCGTAATAAAACAATTAGCTTATATGCGAATTTTGTAATTTTTTATTAAAACACTAGCCTACTAATTTTGTTAAATGCTGAGCTTATATTAATCTAGAACGTGTATTTTAATTTGAAACCTGTACCTTGAAGACCCCATTAAGCAACGTGTCTAATTTAGTAAGGTAATTCTTTATGATTTTACTTGTAATATCATTATTGGTTATTTGTTGGAAATATAGGCTACTTGCTCTATGTTTGTCTTTTCAAAATTTTTATTTTGAAGTACTGACCAGTGAATAGTACATGTCATTCTGGGGTTACCGTAACTGACATTCGGAAAATTGACTCTTTACTGTATTTTTAGCTTTTCAGATGCCAGGGCAATATTGGAAACCAATTAAGCCTGCCAAAGTAGTATTAGGCCCTATTACAATGCATAATACATATATCTTTATTGAATGTCATTGACATCACATTTAATCACATTGGCGCATTTTGTGACATAGAGTCAATTATGACATACTAAATGTATGCTGGCAAAATACCAGGTGTGCGTACCAAGTACAGTAGACTCCCTCTTAACCGGCCAACTCGGGACCAGGCCTCGAGCAAATAATGATTTCGCGGGTTAAACCGATGTACATTTAAAAATGCCAACCTACAATTTCATATGGCTTAAATACAATTATGCCATTACAATTAAATACACTTCCTTCCAGAACAGTACATTTTAGGTGGCTTGAAAATATCATGATATTATGTTGAATTGAATGATACAGTAGCTAAAAAACAAAGTTTCTTGTGAAACATGGCCGGTTAAAGCAATGTTGAGGTAAAAATGGCTAGTTAAAAAGATGTTGTTTTTTGAGCCCGGGAAGGCCAGTTAAAGCGGACCCTGGTTAAAAGGTGGCTGGTTGAGAGTGAGACTACTGTAGGCCTTTAGGCCATGAAAACAAACAATGGTAGGCTAGGGTAAAGTTTTATTTTGTGTTTTAACAAGTGACTTCTTAAGTTTTTTACAACTATGTACATCTCTATATGGTTGCTTCAATTTACTCTTAAATCTTTTTGGTAAGTTTTAGTTTGTTCCAGGTTTAGTTAACATTTTCTAAGTGGCGCACACTGCCTATTTCACAAAAATGTGACCTCTTGATACATTTTACATTAAGTGCACATCTTAAAAATGTTCACATGAAAAGTCTATCTTTGGGCAAGTGCGTTTCGTAGATCCATAGGACATAGTCACTTGTCTTGCCATACCTAATTTGGTTTTTGCACTTGTTTTTGTACTTCATTATAAATAAACTGCATTGTTGTGAATCAGCAGAGTTTAAGTGTTAAGAATGGAAAAAACCTAGATTTGCTAGATTTGTTTAAAATCCTAATGTTGGACTTGCCGTGTTCCCCATTTTTTTACGAAAGGAAAAGGAAATTAGGTCAAAGCTGCAGAAGGACGAAGAATTGGTAAGTTGTTGATAGGGTTAAGAGAGTAGTGGCCGAAAGGAGGAGTGTTGATTTTGTCATCCACAATGTGTCTTTTGAAAAGAGTTTTATAATGTCTAAAGATTGATGAATATTCATTTTTAGGGAGAACGAGGCGACCCAGAGAACAAACCACATGAATAAAAACACCAATGAAGAAAGAAAAGAATTAAACTGTTGTTGCATATTGTGTAGATGAGACTTAAATTAATTGTAAATAATACATGTTGATGTCTAATGTTATAGGTCTTTCTCTTTTAAAACTTCCTAATCCCATTATTTTATTTTATTTTATTTTATAATTATTGTTACTTTCCATATAAAAAAGTTATGGTCTGGTACCAAGGGGTCTACTATAAATCAAGTTTTTATATAGGATAGTTTGGGTGTTTAAGGTTTCATTAATACTGGTGGTAGGCATAATTCATTTAACGCCTTGTACAACAAATTTGTTGGGGCCAAGCATGAGTTTCAAAGTACAAGTATGCAACTCCTAAGAATAACTTTGACCGATCTGTTATAAATAGGCTGTCTTGGTGTGTAATTCTGTATATGTTAATTGTAATAAGATTAGTCCTTATCAAGTATGATACTACTAATCTACCAATAAATTATGCATTGACGCCCAGAAAAACAAATATAGGTACCTAAAAGGCAATCCACTCTAAAACATTTCACAAAAGCATTTTTTAAAAGCAGTAGGCCTATTGTTATTTCTGTCCTGTATTGTTAATAAGTTAAAGCACAAAAATTATTATTACTGCTTATTAATCTTTATATAAGGAAATAAATTCTCTTATTTGAATAATTTTGCTAATGATTCATATAGAAATAATCTTTTGAGGTTTTCTATTTCCAAGCTTAAGCAATGGGTCAAAATTTCCATTGAACTCCACACGTAAGTAGCCAAGAGAAAATTAATAGAAAAACAGTTCACTTACAGTACAAAGGGGTGTCATATTTATTGGTATTTTTATTTATTATTAATACTTTATTCAATGCTATTACTGTTGTGAATGAACATAATATTTATCTGAAAGTATTCCTTTCGTTATCCTTTAAGTGCTGAAAAATATTACTTAACTTTTGAGAAGTGCTGGGGAATAATTCATATAACTTCAGAAAATGATATAAAAATTCGATTAAAAAAATTTGTTATCCTAAAGTGCTATACAACGATATTTTGTATCTTGATCGCAAGAAGAATCTTATGAAATCATCGGTGTTTCAAAATAACAATTGTGTCAACCGATATTCCCGCTCACCATATTGATATCGACGGCATGACAATATATTGTTGCTTCGAATTTTTGGATGAAAGGAGAGGCTTGATTTATCGTTCGTTGCTTAGCATTTCCGCTTAAAAAGACGATCAACGATATATTGTTCTATAGCACTCAAAACGGTTAAGAGATTTTTTTACTTGTGATAAGGGAAAATATTCCCTTAAGAGAGTCTGATACCTGTGAAGTGAGGTTTATTCCACGAAATATTTATTTAGGCATAATTACAGGATGGTTTTGGTAAGTTTTACTTGGAGACCAATTTAGGCACGCTATTATGGCGCTATCCTAAGGTCTTTCATCTATATACTCGGGACCACATCGGTTTGTTGATTTTGGAATGTCAAAACACTTCACAAATCGCTTTAATAATAATACACCTTGATCATTTTTTTATGTTAACTTCATTAAATGGAAAGTAAAGAAGCAAAAATTTTGAAATAAATTAACTAAAACACACCTATGACAAAATCTAAGATAGAACGTAAAAAAACTTCCAGCTTAATGGTCCAAATAAAAAAACTGAGAAATACCGATAAAAATTGACTAGGCCTATATGCCAGTAAATTAAAAAAAATTGACTTCTCACATCATATGCATGTTTGAAATCAATTTTCAGTGGCACGATCTTCCGCAGAAAACAAGAAGTACAAGTGGCATATGATAGGTAAATCGGTAAGTTACTAACATTATTTTAAACCACGGATGACACATTTTAAAATTTTGGTTTATGTTTACGATGCATAGCTTTGAATCCAACTGAATAGTTACAGCATTGATAGGTTGCACCTCCTCTGTCACAGCATACCTTCAAAATGTTGGTATCAAACAAAATACATTGAATGAAAAGTCTGTTAGAATGCTGTATAGTCAATAGTATAAAACATAATAACTTACAAAAACAAAAATAGCCCCTATCATAATTTTGCTATCTCATTATTTTACATAAAAACCTCAACATTAAAATCTTATATTAGGGTTAGAGGTTTATTTTGCTCTGATTTTAGCAATTTTTCCAATGTATTAATGGGTAAAAATATTTGGTGTTACATAAAAGTTAATGTAAACTTCCTTAAATTGTATGCCTTTATAGTTTTGAATAAATTAAATCTACCTATCTAAAAGTGTAATAACTGTGGGCATAGTCATTTTATTTAAGTTAATAATCCAGTAAAATTTACACTTGACACAATAAAAATTGGACTATTACCATGATACATCACTACACAGGACTTCCTGACACTAATACTAAACAATATTTCTCAATTCTTCAGCCATAAAACGCATTCATCTTCAGAGTTTCAGTGTGATGGAATTTGTTGACAGAATTTTTAAGTGCATTAACCTAGGTAAATTACAGGCCTTGTGTTCAACTGTCTGGCCTATACCTTAATTAATAATATAACCACTGCTGATTTTTAATTTGATTCTGTTATTTATCAAACAGGTTAAAAGGTTTAAATTAAAAAACAAACATGATAATGTAGCGATAAATATTTATTGAACATACCGTACTTAATAACATGTTAGATATAAGTTATTATGTACATGAATATTTTAAGCAGGTTATTATTTAAATTAATTTTAAAAGTTTTATACTTATATATAGAAAATTTATAATTATATGTATTTTAAAATCAAAGTATAAAACAACGCAGATAATTAAAATAACGTAGAAATAAAAGTAGGCCTAAGATGTCTGCAGGTCATGTGTCACCCCTTTTCCAAATCCTGAAAAAAACAACACCAATATAAGTTAACCATCATTATGATGAGAATTAATACAACCAGGAGAAATGATAACTTGCAACAATTCATTACCTCTAAGAAAATGCGGGCACATAAAAATGCTATAGTGACACGTTATGCCCATCACCGTATTCACCTTAGCAATCTTTAGGAACACTAGAGGCCGGCCACAGGAAAAAAGGGATGCAAGATCATGATGAGGTGTACCTTTGTTACGGACAAATAGCAGCAGATTCAGCCCAGTTACCAAAGTCGGCTGGGTCCAGTTTTAAACATTATAAGCCTTGTAACTTCACTCAGGATCAAACCAACAACCTCCAGATTGAACGTTGGGCTCGATAACCACTCAGCTACCAAGTCAGTTAGTAAACAGTGTAGTAAAAATTTTAATTTTTATGGAGTCTGACAAAAACTACAAAACTGTTATAAATTGTAAATTTATGAGTTACCTGGGAATAAAAATTATATTGCATTTAACACTGAAGCAAGCATACTCCTTAAAAAAACAAAAAACAAATGAGGAGGAAAATTGAGGTTTACTGTCAGTCAAAATGTCATAGGCCTACCCCTCTTACAACTTAATTTTTTTAACAAATCATTTTATTTGTCAGCTCACGGAGGGGTTTTCTGCAAAAATGGTCATTTTGAGTTATTGCCACCAGCCAGTTGGTATCAACGATCACATAGGAGCAATAGGTGGAGCACGTCATCCACGAGCTGAAGCATGAATATTTCACTGGCCTACGATAATATGGGGGCTGCCGTCCGTGACTCACAGTTGTGGCGAGGGATAAAACTATGTTAGATTGTTTATTTTTGCTGTTAATTCAGAACGGACAACATAATATATTACAATCTGTCTCACTTCACTGATTAATTTCATACAAAATTTTAAATAATTCGGATCACATCTTAATTGTTTAATCAAACAAGAATAAGCGATGGCCAAATCATGAAAAAGGCGATTTAATATTGTTGTATGTTTTAAGTAACTTCTAAAAAAATATAGCAAAAGTGTAATAATACTCAAAGTAAATATCTTCCACAAAAAAGGCATCATCTAATAAAAACAATGATTTTTATGGGCAGTAAAACGTCCCAGCTTGTATTAAAAGATTTTCATTATATGTTCATTCAGTAAATTCAATACTAAAACAAGTTTCAAAATAATTCATCGTAATCTTTTATGTTTGTATTAGTATATCTTATACTCATCAGTTATAATCTTACTTTTTAATCAGCTTATACTTAGTGCTTGCAACCGTTAAAAACTTTGCAAAATTGTAATATACTCTAAAGCCGGGTTTACATGCAACGATAAAACGTAACGTTTTGTCTAAACGATAAGACGTTGCATGCAAGACGAAGCGTGTAAACCGCAAGTCGTTACGACTTGTCGGAGTTGGAGCCAGATCGGAAGGTTTGTGCAAATTTGCACTAATCTCTTGAGATCGCAACGACAAATCGTTGCTACGCGGGTTGGCGTCGACAAGACGTAGCGTGTAAACAGATACACCCTGTCTCGACCAACCGCAGTTTTGTCGCCGTCTCATATCTCGTCTCGTATTTTTGAGTGATCACTGAATACGTTCCATTTGTTATATAAGAATTGAAGTTTTGTTGCTTACCAGTGTTTTAAAGTTTATTTTAGTGAAGGAACAGAAATGTCAGACCTGCTTCAAGCCTCTCGGGAGTTCCTGATAGAGTTTAATTCGGAATTTAATTGGAAAGATCATGTTTATAAAATTCTAACTAAAGTCTCTAAAGGAATCTATGTCATAAGAAGGCGAAAAGGAAATGTGACAAAGGAAATAATAATTACGGCTTATTATGGCTACTTTCATTGTCATCTCTTGTACGGAATTTCAGCTTGGGGCAATGCTCCAATAGCCAAAAAAGTTTTTAAAAAACAAAAACAAGTAATCAGAATTATTTGTGGCACAAAAAGAAAAGCAGACTGTAAACCATTTTTTGACAGTTGAATATCCTGACATTGCCAGCCATGTACATTTTACAAATTATTTTAAACGTTCGAGAAAAAATTAATCTCAAAAAAATCTTCAATTTATGGAACAAAAATTATTTAATACGATACCCTTGAATTGGATGGAACTGCCAGTAAAAGAATTTAAAAGAAGTATAATGGAAAAACTATTAACAAAAACACCAAACAATGTTGAAGACTGCCTATCTAAAGATTTTTGGACATCATAGTAAAATTGAAAATTATATTTAAGTTTAATTAATTATTATTGCTATGTATCTGTTATGATACCTGCTAATAAAGCATTATTATTATTATTATTATTTATAGAACTGTACAAAAGCTTATGGTAAGTAAGGAAAAGTAAAGATTATTCTAACAGAAATAAAAATGACAAATGAGGGGAAAACACCGACTGACTTGTACGGGAAGACGAAACGTGTGAATGCACCATCATATCGTTCAGACAAATCGTTACGTGTAAACGATCGTCCGATATCTGACAAAACGTAACGACTTGTCGACAACATTTTGTCGTTCAATTTATCGTTGCGGGTAAACCCGGCTTAAAACTATTTTGACCTAAAAGATCCAACTAGGCATTTGAAATTGCTTTATTATATGAATTTAAACATAATATAGCAAAAATGCAAATCCAAGTAGGCCTATTTTTTACATTTTTTGTATACGGTATTTTAAGTTTCCTTCATTATAAAAGTTATTTATACTTGTGCTGAGTGCAATCAGTTAACTTATGATACTATAACACAACCAGTAACATCTAACAATATTTTATAATTATGCATAAAACTGTCAAATGATAGCCTTGAATGATTATATTATTTAGAAACCTTATTTAGGTATGGTATTTAGTTTCCAAATTATTCAAATTCTTATTCCCCAATGAAGATCTCTATGTTTCTAGTGGAAACCAATTAGATTGTTAGCTGAAATGACGTCACATTCAACCTCCTAGCACCAGGACCGCCGAGAGAATTTTTTGGCCCAGGACAGGGTTGGTAATTATGCCATTTAGGTGCCACCTCTTAAAAATTTAATTTTTTTGTTCCAAACTGTCCAAAGTTACGCCCTAATTTTAAAAATGATAGTTTTTCCACGGAATAAGTCGGAAAATGCAGGAAAATCTGAAAAACCGGAAAAACATTTTTCAAGTAAAATGGTTTAAGTGGGTATTCAAAATGACGGGGAAACCGAGCTGAACTCAAATGTTCAAGAGTTATTAAAATCCGTTCATAAATAACAAAGTTATCGCCGGAAAAGCGGTGGAAATTTGGAAACTGGATAGTGACCATTTTATTCAAAAATACGTCAAAAGGGTACTCAAATTAACCGGTATGTTAAGCTGATTACAAATATGTGAAACTTATTTCCATCCAATTTGAAATAAACCGGAAATTGCAAGAAAAGTTTTGGAAAAGCCATGAGATGAACTATTATTATACTATGTCATGGCGGTACTCAAATGACGCGGAATTTCATGTAGAATACGAATATGGCATATTACTTGAATAAGACAATTTAGTAGTAAATAAAGATAAAAAACATTTAGAAATCAAATCAAACCATGCTGAAAGTCATATTCGAAGAACCAACTATGTTAAAAGTGGTTGTTATTGATGTAGCCTACAGTCTTATTTAGTATACAATACTGGTAGGCCTATCTAAAGACTTATATTTACCTAACCTAACCAAGGCCTAACGATCATGTGAGTCATATTGAGCAAAGTTTTATGTAAAGTAAGAATATATACCTAATTATGGAATAAACCATACCAAAAGACATTTTTATTTTATATACTGTATCTCTTGTATCTTTTATACTTGGAACAACAAACAGACATGGCAATATTTTTTAAATTGAGGCCGTGAAGGACCGGTTGCAAAATATTTTGGTTGAGGTGGTATAGCTGCCAAATGGTATAGCACATGTGGCTGCTTGGCGCTGCGGAGTCTGTTCACTGACACAGAGCTTCAAACCTCGGAGACTCATACAGGCTGATCAGTACTCGGGTCATGGGCTATAGGCCTACTTTGTTAGATTTTGATAGGTCTTGAAAAATATATGGTGGTACATAGCCTATGCAGAGGTAAAATTTTACTTCCGTAAGTATGGAGAAAAACCCCCTGAAGATGAGGCCCTTTATCTATTGAGGCCCGGAGCAATCTGCCCAATCTGCCCCCCCCCCCCCCTCTCGGCGGCTCTACCTAGCGCTAACAAATGGCCTTCTTCTCTCTTAAAGAAAAAGAGATTGTAAACTCATCTGACTTTTAAAGTAGCTAATACACACGACAAAGAGATCATAATCAATGATTAAATGTGACTGTGTTAATACCAGTATTTGGTATACAGTGTCGCTATTTGGGGCATTTACCTTTACAAAATAATAAATACCTTACCAAACAATGAAATATATAAATAC
This sequence comes from Neoaliturus tenellus, assembly GCA_030545055.2. NCBI lineage: Eukaryota > Metazoa > Arthropoda > Insecta > Hemiptera > Cicadellidae > Neoaliturus > Neoaliturus tenellus. Next base: position 143,116,680 of record CM061532.1, on the reverse strand, counting down.
CTTCTGAAAAAAGAAACGGCAATGATCCATGAAGACCACAGAAGGTAATCACGAAGATGAAAAGTAGAAGAAAGTACAAAGATGCTGGTATTGACTTCCTCACATGGCTCGGCTGAAGAGGTGGCCAAGATGCTAGCTTGAGCCAAACCCTGAATAAACAAATCAATATAATGCAGACTACTAATTGTTACAACCTATTATAACTACTAACAACCAAATTTACCAGTTAATTTTTCTGCTGGAGAAATGGAGAGAGAATATTAAAACATATTAGGGCCAACAACTTGATAAAACAATTTATCTTTACCTAAGAGATTAAAGTCTGAATGCTGATCTAAAGGTAAAGCTCACCTGTGAAATGTTTTATTCTAAGTTCAAACTCAGAATTAAAGCATCTGAGAAGAAAGTCTGACTTGTTCTACACAAGAAGGCTACAGCTTATGTTGCCACAATAAGGCACAAGTTTCATCGTTGCCGCTGTGCTAACATTTATCTGTTCTAGTCATACTAAGAGATTTGTAGCGTATTATCATTTGAATAGCCTATTATAGAGTTGCACAAGTTTTAATAAATGTCAATTGGAATATAAATTTATATTAGAATATTAATTTTAAACATCCAATATATATTAGTAATACATTTTTACAACAGATAAAAGTTGTATTAGCTGTAGCGAACCAACTTAGTAGCTTGTGGTACATATCCCAGAACTCATACTTTTTCTCAGTGGAAGTTATTCCTGTACTTTGATTTTAATCTTATAATTCTGACTTTTTCTCGCAGGTAAAAGAAAACATCGTTTATCTACATTTGTGTATTCAACTTTATTGTAGTTTTGCCTGCATGAAAAATCATTGTTGACAAAGTCAACCAATAAAAAGCTATGCTGCATTGTTAGCTAAAAATATTCATATTGACATTTGGTAGGCCTGGCTAAAAACAATCAAAAATAAATTTGGTAGGCCTAGTTTTTATTAAATATTTGCCTTTTATTGGATAGTTAACACAACTAGAATAGTTTTGTTGGGCTCTGTGAGGTTAGGTTATCCTATTATTTGATTTTTAACAACATGCAACAAATGCATACTCTCAATGATGATGATAAAATATAAGCTAAAACTAGGCCATTAACCACTGATCGCTAACATATAAAACACATTAATTTTAAGTTAATTAGTGGAATGAATTGAACAAACAAATGTAGGCTTATTTACAGTAATTTATTCATTTTATCGATTGATTCAATTATTTATATTTTGGTTAGGTTTGATATGAATTACCATAAAAAAATCTAATAATTTAATATCAGAAACCATATCTTTAGTTATGACTTCTGAAAATGTAATATTTTAACAACACTACTTACAGTAATCTGTAGGCTTGTAAATACGTACCAGACTAATTTAAGATTAATAAATTATATTTAACTCAATTTCAACAATAATCACAGTCAACCTATAATTAATTTATGGTTGTGCTAAAAGTAAGTAATACAACAATATGACATACTAACCTTTATCAAGACATTCAGCTTATTGTTGACAAACGAATCCAATATGGCTGCTCTTCTGATTCAGAGAGAAATTGAGATGAGAACTGGCTGCAGATTTTTCAAGAGTTTTGTGATTAGTATTTGATGCCTCCGCGGAGGCAAAAATTCATTTCGGAGGCAAAAATTCCTTCTGGAGGCATAAAATGATAATTGACCAGTCAAACGGAGGTTTGGCTTAATGAATGACCAATCTATATATATATATATATATATGTCTACATAGGCTATATATCAATTTGAACGAACGGTGTTTTTGGCTTCTACGAATCTCAAAACAATAAAGTATCATGGTCGGCCGGGCTTAGGTCTTTCTGTGACTACTACCATAATGGTGTATTTCCTATCAGGAAAATTTGCTAAAATAAAAGATAAAAACATTTGAAATGTTAAGTGCAATGATAAAAACTGGGTTGCTAAAACAATACTTACTACTTTAAGCCTAAAAGTAGGTTCCTTCAATTTTTCCTCAAACTCCTTAAATTTGTCCTTATTTAAGGGGAAATTGGTGAAAAAATCATTTTCTGAATTCTCTGCAGGATCAACAGATTTTTCTACAGTGTGATTATCAATTTTCTTCTCTAACTTTTCTAGTACATCCATTATTCTGTCCAATTTTTGGGAGAACTCTCCCAATACTTCCCATATCAATTCCTGGTTCTTTCTTAATGCTAGGCCTGTAGTTGAACTTCCGGAAGAGCTGCTTCTCCCTAAAAAAAAGTTATTACATAAGTAACCTACCACTGCAGGACCCCTCAAAACAGGATTAATAAGATGTATGGTGGTATGCAGTTTGTAATTTTCCACCTACTTCAAAATTTTATTATTTTATAGTAATGCGATAGCAAAAATTATTTCATTCCTATTTTTTGTAAATAACAATAATAAACAGAGCGTAGGCAATTTTTTTTTGCGTCTTGGATTTGAGTTGTGTAGGCTAATTGAAATTCAAAACTAATATAATTAATTAATTGAACAATTATTAGCTGTTCAAAATAGCTATGCGGAAGAATGACAGCTAACTACTGTAATAAATGTGATTAAATTGGTTTTGAATTGAAGTTTGATTATGTGATTTAATTGACCTCTGCTCTCTTACTATCAGTATTAAGGAAATTTAAAAAGACAATCATCAAATTATACAGTCTATGTGGAAAATGTAAGAAACTTGAATTAAAATGGGAAAGTAGCGAACAGTTACTACAAAACAAAACTGCAAAGGAAAGGGTTTTGAAGCAGGTTAAAAAACGACTTAAGAACAGACATACAGACAGACATTAAATCCCAACGATACAACATTAAAATATTTAGGGCTCTAAGATGGTTGATGAAAATGCAGGAAGGTTTGTACATTATAACTTCCTTTTCTTTAATTTGTTTTCAAGTAATTTAATATTGTGATAAAAGTTAATTGTTTAGTAAAAAGAACAGTACAGTTTTGCAAGGGAGTATTTTAATTAATTACTAACCAATGATTAAATCACTTTTGAGTTTTTCTCTTCACATAAAATAGGTTCTTTAAAGCGACGTCTGCACTGGCCAAACATTCATGGCCAATTTGTTCAGTGAACACAAAAACAGCAACCTAACGAAGAATTACCGGCCATATGATTTGTATTCTAAAAGTATAGCAACGAACAAACCAGTGCAGATGCGGCTTAAGATTCTATCCTAGGAAGAAAATCAATTGGCCTAAAGTTAATTTAGATGCCAATTAAGTACCTGATGATGAAGACAACTGAGAACTTGGTCCTCCAACATCAGTGTCCACTTCCAAGGGTTTGGCATAATCATTGATGTTTGAAAAAAGTCCCTTTGGGGTTTTTGTTGGTTTGTGTAGGACAGGTTTGTTTGGTTGTGTCAATGATGCTAGAGGTGTCTGAGGGGTATGTGTTTGGGATGTATATTTTGTGTACTGTTTAGGGGTCTGTTCATTTTCTGAGAGTTGGTGCTGTTCAGTTATTCCAAAGTCAATTGAAGTAGGAGGTGATGGAAATTTTGAAATTTTTGGTCGTTTAGTTGACAGGGAAAGGTTTATTTCTTCATCACTCGATGATTCCTCTCCTGGCAAAACAATTTTTTTCGTTCTTTTTGTCCTCTTTGTTATTTCATTTTCTTTATCTGATTCTATATTTGATGTCATCTCCGCCTCACTCAGATGCGATTTTGCAGTGTCAAAGTTTTCTGAAAAATGTCATCGAATGTGTTGGCACATACTAGTGTGGGAGACTTTTCGTATGCCACATCCTTGTAATGTTAAAAACAAACTCAGTGGCAACTACTCGGTCCCAGTCACAGAGCCTACTTTACCGCTTTCTAAACTTAGGCCTCATTAACCTAACATCACCAATATTACAACCATCATAATCTTGAAACAATAAAAAAGCCTATTGTCTTTAGGTAGCCTATCTTGAAGCTAGAAAAACAATAAATGGCTGGCAACTAACTATCTTTTGGGATCAGGAGGTAAAATTACCGTAGCCTACCTAATCAAGTGAGCATTTTTAATTTTCATTCTTTTTTTTGCCTTCATTTTAAAAATTGAACACTTGCTCAAACCATTTAAAGGAGCTTAAAAATACTAACAATTAGGTAGGCCTAGACTGACTTGGGTTAAATGGGTATGAAGAAAATAAAAAAATATTCCATTGGTATGGGAAATCAACCAGTCTACAATCCCTATCTAGCTTACCGGTATTTATTGACATAACTTAGGGCTAACCTAACTTGATAAAATATGTTAAGTTATGTCGCCTACTTTCTCTAGAACGGTATACGTAACTCGTATTTGCTTAGAAAAACCATGTAGGCTAGCGGCATACCTATGTACTCACCCCCATGGTGTTAATCTGAAAAATAACAGATAGGCCCTAAAATTTGATAGGTATGTTACTTACATTTACGAAGTAGATTTAGCTTAGCTTATAATTGCTTATAAAACCCATACAGCATAGGCCAACTCACCCCCAAGGACATTAAGTTACTGTATGGGAAAGCATAGAATAAAAATTCGCCAGGAAATTTGTCAAGTATGCAGGTCTGCAGCGACGGTGTTTTTACTTTTTTATATTTAAATATTACCCAGGACTGTTCCAATTTAAATCACTTTAACCAAGCCCATTATTGGTACATTTAGGCTTCTGGTAGGCCAACCATATCTTTCTTTGTCAATGCTGACAAAGAAAATAATAACTTACAAATAACCTACACTTTTGTAATGCAAGTTGTTTCTGAATGTATACATTTTTGTACAGTTTCCCATTTCCTTACAGACTAAAATTAGATTAATCCTACAAGGAAACATGATAATACATAGTCTAAACAAAAAAGTAATAAGTTATTGATTTAACACTTACCGAAAGTTCAGGTGAGTCTATCAGGCAGTAGGCCTATTACCACTGAAGATAAACACACTAACTTACTTTAATACAATAAATTTAATTAACAATAAATAAACTATCTCAACTCAAAATATATCAACTTAGTAAATACACAATAACTCAAGCACACACGATTCTTCAAACGAATTTACTTAAAAGCTTGACTTCATATACCGGCAATGGCGGGCGAACGGCAATGGCGGAACGGAGAAAGAAAGTAGAGCAGAGACGAAGACGAAACCTGTTGCATTGTGGGAGGTAGTGCGCGCGCAGCCGGACGCCGGACACCACCGATTAAGCATTATCAATGAATACAAAAACGTTAAGAAGGTCACATCTTATGGAAGAAATGGTTAAGAAAGTTTCTGTTGACGTAGTAGCGCACTCCACCATGAGAGCGCGCACGACACAATGACCTATTAGTCAGATTACATTCTGACTTTGTTACAGATGGTCACCAGCAAAGAATCTCTCTCGTCCTTACGCTCCACTCACATAACATAAATAACCTATGACAGTTTTCCATTACTGGACCAATTCTTTTAACTAATGTAGGAACACTTTTTCCGTCCGCCTATACCTACTTTAGTAGTTAGTGCTCATTTTGAAACCCAAGTAAACAAATTTGAAAATAGCAGGATACCATGACGACTTTTATATCTAACTTAGTTTATTTTGGTAAACATATGATTCAATAAAATATCTTCATTAGAATAACATTAAAGTTGAAAGCCCATACGACAAAGTCTTAACATTAAAAGGATTTAATGGCTTAAAATAACGATTCTTCTTGAAAAAAGCTTTCCAATGATACCAAATAAGCTAGGTAACTAATGTTTAAAATGGTGTTTTGACGACACAATACTAAATAAGAAATTTAATATTTCCCTTTCTCTCGTACTATGTTTAGGCCGTTTCCTCTGGCGCTATCTCTATTTGGAGTGCTCAAGTTCAGTTACAGCGCTCCTAGCGGAATAAAATGTTGGCCAATTTTTAACATGGGATGTGACCTTCTTAACGTTTTTGTATTCATTGGCATTATTCCCCGTTTTCCTAGCCTTACGATTTAAGCGACAGACTAGCATCCATGTATAGGTTTTCTAACAGCCATTATGGGCTCCTTTAAATAGCCGTAAAATGTAAGGTAAGTTCTACCAGCCATGATAAAGGTTTCTAACAGGCCTATGTCACTGGCCTTTTTAGGGGAATGGAATTGTAAAGCTTTACTTTAAGCATGTGTGCTATCTGGGTATAATTTACCACAATTTGTCTTGGGAACTTAGAAAAATTAGGCAGTGCAGTACATTAGTTTATAAGAAGAAAATTGTCCGCTGGGTTGTTGGGTTGCGAAAGGAGACAATTTGCTTGATTCTATTTATATGTTGCAGATAATTTTAAGCTTTTGCATTTATTCCTTGTTTTGTTCATTTTTTGCTCTCTTAAAAAAACTTTTAAAAATGTATTTTTTTTTCTTAATGGAGTAAACTTGTTTTTTACAAGTGATATAAGATAGTGTTGTTTAATTAAATGTGAACTGGTTTTTGAAATCTGCCCCGTGCACACGCTTTGCATGCGAGGACCTTTCTCATGGTTTATTGTTTGTTCTGTATGCACTGTATTTATGGTGAACAAATATGATGGGATTTTAAAAGTACCCCTTGATTTTCTTTGTTTTGAAATTAAATGAGTATCTAGGTGTAAGCATAATAGTAGGCTCGTTCAGTGACGGAAAACCTGCCTGCCAACGAACACAAAAACCGTCGTTGTCGTCGTCGGCATTATCACAGTTACGGAAAAAATGAAATAATGTACAATTCATGAAAGGAATTTACTGTAAATTTTGAGTATTGATTTAAATTATTCGCAGGCTGCAATAAAAGACATACAGAATCAATAAACACGAAAAATTTTTCATTGATCAAGCATGATCAATGATCCAAACGTTTCCAAATAAAACACTTCCATTTCTTTGTTATTTATCGCACAATCATTTCAAAATATGATTCCGAAATATTACAAATAAATTTATCTTTGAAATTTGTCAGCTGCTGTAGTATACATCATTAAAGATACATAAATGGATTTATATTACCTCAAATGAGATAATCATTTAGTTCCCGTAGCAAAAGGTAAGATGGCAGCACCGAATGCTTATAATAACCTACAGCAAGAGCGATGTGAACCGGTCTCCACTCACCGTCCGCACTCACCTTGTTACTATCCCCGTCTATAAGCCCCTATGCTATGCCAGCTGCTAGACAAAATGCAAATGGCCCTTTCCAGTTCCAATTTAAAAATTGTTAAGGCTGTGTTAGCTTTATAAAGAGAGATCTAATTTTTTGGTTCAGCTGGTGACATAATATTGTGATTGTGTATTTGTTTCACTGAGTGACTTTTTTCAACCTTCTAAGTAATTTAGTTTTATTATTTACTGGGTAACTAGAAAAACTTTATTCTAATACTTGGTTTCATTTGTATTTTTCATATTTAGATAATAATTGTCAAGTTAACCAAAAAATCTCTATTCAAAACGAAACATAACCTGCACACAACATCTTCTCGGATGACAACATCTGTTGTAAACAAGATTAGAAATAATGTGAAAGAAGGTACAATGTCTCAAACCCGTAGTAGTTCTATCGAGATGAATAGTGACAATTTTATTTTTCCTAACAAACGGAAACTCGTTTCAGGTTCGGTATCGCAACCAAAACGATATGTTTTAGACCCAATTCAGTTACATAAAGCTAACAAGTTTCAAGTTCTTTCATACCATTCTTATGCGGCCCGTGATGACGCGAACCATCCGGACGATATGGACGATACACCCGACGAACAATCTCAACCTGTTAAAACAAAAATACCCCCTATCTTTCTCCATGATGTCAACAATCATCAGGAAATTATAAAAGACGTAAAAAATGTAGCTAAAGCCACCTTTTCTACCCAAATCCGCGGGACAGCCTTAAAAGTAAACCTATCTACTATTGATGATTTCAGGAGCTTGACTTCATTTTATGACACTTCCGGAATCAAGTACCATACTTTTCAACCTCTTCATGATAAAAAACTTCAGGTTATCATAAGAAATGTACCTACTTCCCTCACCGAGAATGAGATTAAAAATGAACTTGCGGATCATAGCTACCCTGTCATTAGTGTAACACGATTATTGAACAAAAATAAAATGCCAATCCCCTTATGTTCCGTAGACTTGGAAAACAATGATGATGGTAAAGCCATTTTTAAACTTGACACCCTTTGTTATGCAATCATAAGTGTAGAACCGAAGAGAAAATCCAAACAAATTCCTCAATGTACACGCTGTCAAAGGTACGGCCACACGAAAAACTTTTGCAAACTCGATCCTAGATGCGTTCGATGTACAGATCAACATCATTATTCCGAGTGTCCTCGGAACAAAACCGATACTCCTCAATGTAGTAACTGCGGTGAAAACCACACTGCTAATTATAGAGGCTGCCGAGCATACCAAGAAATAATCAATAATAAGTCACAATACAAGAGTACTAAGAATTTGAAAACGTCGAAGGATCCTTTGCCAAATTTAAATTCGTCTACCGAATTCCCTGCAATTAATGAAAAAGCTACATCTTCGAAACCTACTAGGCCTACTGGGAGCAAAATTTCCTATTCTAAAGCTGTAGCTTCCTCACCTCGTGATTCTTCGTCCGGCACAGACAATCAACTCACATATAATGGTAATACTAACGACGCTCTTTCACAAAGTTTAGAACAAATAATTTTAGACTTAGTTAAATCCTTAATGCCTGCTTTAAAAAAGATTATCACAAACGTTATTAGCTCTGTCCTCTCAAATGGATCAGCATAATCAGTTTTATCTCGAAAATTTAACCCTCCTTAACTGGAATGCCAATGGCCTAAGAGACAAAAGAGCAACATTCATCTCATTCCTGTTCCGCCATAACATTGATGTTGCATGTGTTAGTGAAACACATTTGACTCCCACTGAAAATTTTAAAATTAATGGATACCATGGGTATAGAGAGGACCGACAAGAACCTGTTGCTTCTGGGGGAGTTGCAATTTTCGTAAGAAGAACTTTAAACCACCATCATATAATTTTACCTCCATTCGCTTCTCTAGAGGCGGTTGGTATAAAGCTTCATTTAAATGATGGCTCTGATACTCGAATTGTCTCCTTGTACAAACCCCCTAACCGGAGACTACATGGTAATGACCTACAGCTACTTTTCACAACTTTTGACTCAATAGTTGTTCTGGGTGATTTAAATTGTAAACACCAGGTATGGGGCTGCCGAAAAACAAACCCAAATGGGAATCGCCTCCTTCAATTTACTAATGATCTAAATGTTATGGTCTCCGCTCCAGATGAACCAACCCATTATCCGTGGCAACCACGCTACAATCCTGACATCCTCGATATAGTTCTACACAAAAACTTCAACGCACCTGTAATGCAAGAAGTCTTACCTGAACTCGACTCTGATCACTCTCCTGTTATTGTAACCTTTTTCGTTCATCCTCAAAGAACTCTACCTCCGCAACGATTGATTAATGGAAGAGTAAATTGGGAATTGTTTAGTGTTGAACTAGATACAAAATTGCCGAATAATATAATTCTTAACTCTATTCCCGATATAGATAGTGCCATTCAGTGCTTCACTGAAAACTTAAAAACCTGTGTAAAAAATTCTATTATTATATCTTCAACTCCAAAACCAAATAACTTCTATCACCCACCAATAAGAATAATGTGTCTCATAAGAGAAAAACATGCAGTTAGAAGACGCTGGCAACGATACAGGCTACCTCATCTCAAGAGGCAGTTAAATGAATTAACTAGGCGTGTCAAACATGAACTTGATGAATACCGAATAAGCTGTTACAAAAAATATGTTTCAGATATTCATCCTAGTGATTCCAACATGTGGAAGGCGACGAAGCGTCTATTAAATACCCGTTCAGTAATTCCAACTTTACTAAAAGATGGTACAGCTTATGAGAGTGACTCTGAAAAGTGTGAACTTTTGGCCGATTATTTTGAAGCTGCATTTCAGCCAAATGACACAATTGCTGGTGATGAAATGGAAAATATAAACGAGACAGTGAGAGCCACGTTTTCTTCTGTGGAATTACCTATGAGGTTTTCTACGAGTTCCGAATTGAAGTCAATTATAAAAAAATTGCCTTCACGTAAATCGCCAGGATATGACCTTATCCCAAATATTGTCCTAAAAAATCTTACTGACAAAGGACTTGCCCACCTTTCTTCCATTATTAACGCCTGTCTATCAAAATCATATTTTCCCAACACTTGGAAACATGCAGAAATTACTGTAGTTCATAAGCGAAACAAACCTAATAATTCCCCAGCAAGTTACAGGCCGATAAGTTTACTCACAACGCTATCTAAAGTCTTTGATAAGGTAATATTAAAAAGGTTGGTTCAACACATAGAGGCTGCTAATATAGTTCCTCCCCATCAGTTTGGATTTCGACCAAAGCACTCAACTCTTCACCAAATATTAAGAATTTATTTAACAATAGTACGAGGTTTTGAAAGGAAAGAGCATACAGTAGCAGCATATCTTGATATTGCTCAGGCATTTGATACTGTGTGGCACGATGGACTAATATTCAAGTTGATTGATTTTTGTTTTCCTATCTACATAGTAAACCTCGTGAAATCTTTTTTGCATGAAAGAACTTTTTCTGTAAAAGTAAATTCTTCTGTTTCCACAAGCCGTTCGATCAGAGCCGGTGTTCCTCAAAGTTCTATACTTGGACCTGTGTTATTTAATCTTTATATGTCTGATATACCTGTACCTGAAGATGCCTCGTTAGCCCTATATGCAGATGATACGGTTATCCTTTGTCAAAATTCTGATCTGTACGAGGCTGCTAACTCCTTGCAATCATCTGTAGATACACTAATTGCTTGGTTTTACATGTGGAAATTCAAACTCAACTCGACAAAATGTGAAACTAAGGTGTTTTCATTGAGAAAGCATGCTTTGCCTCATGAAATCCAAATTTATGGAACATTTCTGCCTTGGAATCCGGATGATCAAGCTGTTAAGTATTTGGGAGTGTGGCTTGACAAGAAACTAAATTGGAATTTTCACGTTAATAAAAAAGTAACCCAAGGTTATGCCAGGCTGTCAAAATTGTTTCCTTTAATTAACCGAAAATCTCACTTGAAACCTGCATGTGCAATATTGATATATAAAACGATAATTCGACCTTTAGTTATGTATGCTTCTCCCGTCTGGGGTTTAGCAGTGTCCCACACTAAGCTGAACAAAATTCAAGTCCTACAAAATAAAATTTTTAGAATTGCAGTAGACGCCCCTTGGTTTGTTCGTAACAACCACATCCACGAAGAGCTTGGGGTTGAATCTGTGTTCAACTTTGTTTTGAAATCCAGTAGAAAATTTGTCGAAACCTTGGACTTTGTACCTGGTGCTGTGGCGTTTCAAATTGGTCACCAAACTCATAACAGAAGATTAAAAGTAAGATTGCCACAAGATTTCCTAGCTGGACTGGACTGAAAACCTACTACTTTTTCGTTAATTCCTTCCTTTTCATGTTATCTGTTCACCTTCTTTTGTGTTCTGTTAAATTTATTGTCATTTACTGTTACGTTCCAGGGTGTACCTGAATAGGCCGAGCCCACTAATGTCAATATGTTTGTTACCTTTCTACCTGTGTTAAAATTTCTGTGTATAATGTAAATTCATTGATCCAGAATAAATATATTGTAAAAAAAATCTAATTTTTATTTTGGTGTTTGCCTTTTTACATGTACTGACTCAGGTGATGTGCACAGCTGAATTTATTTTCTTATTCTTAAACCCTGGCGGCTGGCTAAATTAGCCATACTATATATATATATATATATGGGATCCAAAAAACGTCCAACTTTTAAGGACAGGAATGCGAAAAATAATGCGGGGACTGAAATCTTCTATATTTGACATCCCAGAAGCAACAGAATGGGAGACTGACGAGGTAAAATGTTGATAACAAAACTTTAGTTTAAACTGAATTTTTACATTTTTGTTAGTGACTCTTGTTATCAATATCAGTCATTTTATGGAATCCATGATCACAGTGTAGCTCTTTCTTAGATAATATCTTGTATCCATTTGACGAGACTGAATGGCACGTAAATGTATATAGTCAATAAAATTCTTGATTCATCTGTTACTAACAAATATGTTCATTAAATTTGTTGGCATCTCCGGCCCAAACATAGAAACAGCAAACCATAGCCGCAGCAGCTCTGTAAACGCAATGAAGCCTATTGAAATAACGCCATCCTCACTCAATAAGGTAAGTATCATAAATTCGCGCCCGTTCGCGCCAATCGCTCCATTCGCTCCTGTCCTGTGATGAATAATAAATAATTCGAATGTGGTGGGTTAAGTAAAGTATGTTTTCGTTTTGTTGTTTTTTTTTTTAGTTCCATGGTTGTGTATTGTGTTGTGTATATCTTTGACATAAGTTTTTACACTCTTATTTAAATCGCAATTTTTTCTTTTATCTAGTTTTTTTGTTCAGTTTTCGTTCTTTTGGTGATGCCATCCCTCCTATTTCAATAAGTAATTGCCAAGGAAGGTGTAAGTTATATTCCTTTTTACATTTTATTATTGTACTTAGTCAAATTAATACAAGAATTGAAGAAGCTTTTTAATGCCCTTCCCATTTCTGTAAAGAGTCTGCCAGAAGGAAAATTCAAAGATAAAGAGTTATTAACTGCTATCCTTTGTATAGGCCTAAAGAACGGGTTTTCAACCTTGATTTTAACCATCTGCATGTAAAGTAATTTTAGATGAAACTGTGCTGCAATAACTTGTTAGGTGTAGATTGTAACTGCAAAATGTAGCAAGTAGGCCTGCATGTTAGCCTAAGTCAGGTCAATAACTGGTTGTGATTGTGATAGGCCTATTGGAATTCCATCTCGTCAGATGGATTGACCCAGGATTGAATAAGATTTTTATCACAAATTAGGCCTATGTTACTTCCGAAGAGATGGACAAATTGAGTGTTTCTTGAAAAATCTATGTAAGTTAGGCCCCAGGTTACTTGTAAGTTACTTACTTAGTTTTCTTATGTAACATCTTAACAAATGCTAAAATCTGCTGACAAAATGAGCAGCAAAACAAACTTGCAGGGCCTTAAAAAACAATATAAAAAATAAAATTTTCAACTTCGAATTACATTTAAGGTTACTGCCTTATTACCTTAAGTTGCTTATAGCATCACCCTTCAGTCATCTATCCTTATTAAGTAGACCCCTATAGTCCAAGAGGCAGCAACAATCTGTCCTTCGTCATTTTATAAAACCTGAAAGTTTGCCTGTTTGTTACCCCAATGGAGATATAAACGATCCTCTACTAGGAAGTTTTCTTAACGGTTATTTTACTTTCAGAGTTATAAGGTGTGAAAAATGCACAAAAATTTCATCATAACTTAGTGTAAAAGTTGAAACTTATATATGTTACTCGAGACACTTTCAAAAGATGTATTCCCGGCTGTCAGACACTTTGTGCGGTTGTAACCCCTGTCTTACGGCCCCTAAAGTGTTGTGCAAAGAAGTTCAGACTTTGTCATAAATATAAAAGCTGAAAATTACTTGTGTTTCTTTGGACGCCCCCAAAAGACGTATTCCCGGCTGTCAGACACTTTGTGTGGTTGCAACCCTTGTCCGACAACCCTTAAAGTGCGTCGAAATGTAGGTCAGACTTCGTCATAAAGTATAAAAGCTGAAATTTACATATGTTATTTGGGACACTCTAAAGATGTACCGTAATCCCAGTTCCCAGTCAATTTAAGCGGTTGCAAACCCTGTCTGATGGCCCTTAAATTGTGGCAAAATTAGGTAAAACTATGTTAGCTGTTTTTTAAACACAACACTTCCTTTATTTCTTGACCGAATTTACATAACAAAAATATTCGTCTCCCTTTTTATTTTAGCGAGAAGGATTTAGAATTTTGGTATTTTAATTCTGATCACTGGCAGTCCTTTAAGTTGGTTTTTTTGTCCAAAACATTAACATAGAAAATAGGTAATTAAATTGAATTGCAAAATAAAACAAATGTTAATAAAAGCAGACAAACACATGTTAAAAGCTGAATAGAGGCTATTGAACTACTCATACTCAAAATGTAGACAATAGACAGTAGACAATATTTATTGGTCGTTCAATCTAGAACAAACCAAGGTGTGACATCAACAACAACGAATAACAAATCAGTGATGTAGTTGGTGCTTCAGCTGATAGCAACTGTCAAATAGATGTAACATACATCGTTCTTTTCCATTGGAAAAAGCTGTTGTTGTCACCTACTGTTAGAGAATTCTAGTTTCGGTGACCCGTACTGAAATCTCAACACGTGGAAACAAAACAACCACAAAAGAAACAAAAATTAAAGTAGAAAACTACATTTTTACACATGTGTTTTCAAACTGCTGTAAACAAGGAAAGTAATTGTTGGTTGTTGGTGTTAGTTTAACAACCTGTTTCCTATGATACTATAACAAAAGTGAATACTGTAGTCTAGAAAACTGAGGGTGTTAGACAGGGTTTGCAACCACACAAAGTGTCTGATAGCCAGGAATGCATCTATTGAGACTGTCCCAAGTACCATATTTAAATTTCAGCTTTTATACTTATGACGTACTGGTAGTCTGACATACTTTTCACTGCACTTTAAGGGTTGTCAGACAGGGTTTGCAACCGCACAAAGTGTCTGACAGCAGGGAATATATTTTTGAAAGCGTCCCAAGTAACAAAGTCCTATGTGAATTTCAGCTTTTATACTTGTGACGAAGTCTGACCTACTTTCACCGCACTTTAAGGGTTGTCAGACAAGGGTTGCAACCACACAAAGTGTCTGACAGCCGGGAATACATCTTTTGAGAGTGTCCCAAATTACATATGTAAATTTAAGCTTTTATACTTGTGACGAAGTCTGACCTACTTTGCACAACATTTTAAGGGCCGTCAACAGGGTTTGAAATTGTACAAAATGTCTGACAGTCGGGAATACATCTTTTGAGAGTGTCTCGATATGTAAATTTCTGCTTTTATACTATGACGTAATTTTTGTGCAATTTTCACACCTCATTACTCATTAAGTATGAGGTGCAATCGAAATTTAATAGAAGAGCATCGTTTATATCTCTATTAGGGCTACACATAGGCCAATTTTCAGGTTTTATAAAATGACAAAGGTCAGATCGTCGCTGGTTCTTGCTCTTCTACTGTACGGTACCTAATCAATTTTGATACGTAGCAATACTTAAGTGTCTATTATTAAATGTGAATTGGCCCTCCTGTAATATTGGGGCCCTCCGCCCCCGTCTACCATTTGTTAGTAACAATCGGCTTTAATAAACTTATTCCATGTTAGCAGGCCTGTAGGCTAACATTTTCAGTAAGTTTTTGCACAGCCTACAATATCGTCGCTTAAGACCTTTCCAAAGTATTTGAACGAGTTGTGCTTAAAAGGATTAATTAGGCCTAGTGTACTTGTTGCTCAAAATCTATTTTGAAATTTATTTTGGATACTTTTTATGTTTTACAATCTTTTAACATAATTAGTTAACTAGTACTGTATTATTTCTCCAATTTTTATGAATAATTTGCTTTTGGCAGTGTAATTCTTAATTTGTTACAGCTGTTAAACTTGAAAATCTTTTAATTTTCTTACCAATGTTAAATCAAATGGGGAAAAACACTTAAGGGCTTGTTATGCCCCTTAGTTTGGATGGATATTTGCCACTTTAGAAAAAGGTCACGCCAAGATCTATCCAATGACACTAAATACCCCCCGTCGCAGCAGACCTGCGTACTCAGCGAATTTCCAAATTAGTAATATTAATTTTGACCAGCTAAACTTGTAAACAAAATTTCATCACGTGCTCATAAATAGGGAAATAAATGTCTATTCTCCTTAAGATAAATATAGGGAAAGAGTATGCAGGTATGCTGCCATGGGGGACACTAAAAGTAGGTTTTTAGCATAGAAAAAATGTATTTCGACCATATAAAGACATATAGTAAGTTTCATCAATATCTGTCCATAAATAAAAGAGTTTGCCTATTCTCCATATGATTAACATGGGAAAAGAGTATCAAGAATCAAGAATCAAGAATCAAGAATATTTATTGCCGTTGATCTGTACAATGACAAGAAATAGGCATAGTCAAAAACACTTAAATCTAAAGATCTAAGACAGACTATTGTTACAAAACATTTGTCATTTTTGAGTCCAAAAACTCTTTTAAAGAATAAAAAGGATGGTTAATGAGCCAGGTTGACATTTTATTCTTGAAGTTATTCAAATTTCTCTCGTTTTGCATAGGTTCAGGCAACTTATTATAAAATTTTATGCAATTGAGTAAAAAAGAGTTACCTGTGATTGCCAGCCTGTGTTGTGGAATATCCAGGGTTTTCCTGTTTCTGGTATTGTGTGAGTGAGTGTCCTGCCTGGTGTGAAACTCATGTAAATTAGTTTTAGTGTAAATTAAAATGTCAAGAATGTACAAATTGATGATGGTTAGAATGCGAAATTTGATGAAAAAAGGTTTGCAGTGCTCCGCAGGGAGTATGCAGGTTTGCTGCCATGATAAGTACAAAAACCAAGATTTTATACCTTAAATGGATGAATCTCAACCAAATGAAGCTAAATACCAAGTTTCATCCAAAAATATTGGTTAATAAGTGAAATATTAACACATCCTTATTCTCCATAAGATTAACATTGGAGCCCTAAAAGACAATGTACTGTCTTTAGACTTTGTAATATCTCGGTAACCAATGGAGATAGAGCAAAGCTTCAAGATACTAAATTGTGTGTTTTTTTGAGCTAAATCCAATGGTCAAAATAAAAATTTAAAATATTTAAAATTTACATATGAAAAATGCAAAAAACCCATTTTTGGGGTACAAAACCCCCCAAAACTACCCCTTCCGGTAGGTCGATATGTCTGGTTTTCGAACTCATCCGAATAAACGTAGGATTACACATCTCTACCAAATTTGGTGTCGATTGGACCATTTTTACGAGAGTTATCGTGTCTAGGGACACATACATATATACATATATATATACATATATATATATATATATATATATATATATATATATATAAAATTTTTAATGACTATTATTTTTGGTCTCTGGGCACCTAAAAACGAAAAAGTAACATGGTCCCGGGCTTAGGTCTTACCATGAGACCTACGGTAATAGCTTATTCCCTATGAGAAATTCGCTAAAATTATTCAAATCGGTTGAAAACTGTTTATAATTAGTTCCATGTTCAAAGAAATTGTCGAGTATTAAATATGATGGATATAATTGACAGACCATACTACAACATAATAGAGTACATCAAAGAACACTCTTACAAACATTAACCGGAAATAACACCTAAATAACACCAGAGCTCACTTTGCGAAGGCCCAGATCAACTGGAAGAAGACTGGCCATGCCCCAATCAACCGATTGTGGCAAAAATGTTGGATGTAAGATGTAATCCTTGTCTTGAAGGCTTGAGTTGAATAAAGTATTAAAGACTTTTTAAAATTAAACGGACAAAAAACTGTCTCGGTGGCGCTGCCTCAACCTGACTGAACAATGGGTTTTTGGCCTTTTTTGGTCTTATTTTTTTATTTAATATTTTTAACTGAAATTGTTTAACTTAAAAAGCTTTAGAAAAAAACAATCCAAGTTAACTGTTTTCAATTTTTAACTTGGCTTTTAAAGTGGTTTTAAGGAAAATCCAAAAATAATATTTTTCCATGTTAGGTATTCTTATATGGGAAATTAACAAAACTCTCTATATTACTTATTAATTGACATAAGTTTACAAAATCTGGTATGTAGGCCTAGATTCACTAGGAAGGGTTTAGCTTCTATTTTCATACAAAACCCATGGCAGCACACCTACGTACTCACTCGACCATAATGCTTACGGGAAAATTAAAAAACCAAAAATTGGTTGTTTGCTGGGTTCTATGTAGGTCTGCTGTGACGGGGATATTTAATTACAATTTGTGTCTTGTAATGCTTACTATACCGCACTGAGCCCAATGCACTGTAAACTGTAAAAGTGCACGGCTTTCTAGAAAAGGTTAAGTTCATGGTATACTTGTTATTGATTAGGCTATTAAAGTATTGGTTGTCTCTTTTAGGACATGTCTGTGAATGCCACTATGTGCTCTGTCATAGACAGAACTGGGGATTCCACTGCAACAGATCCAGATACCATTATTGAGAAAATCAACAATGCAACTATATGGATAAATCTGCTTCAGGCTCAGTTGGCTCTGTTCAAAGCAAAAATAGTCAAAGGTACAATAATCAATGTGATCTTACTAGTGTCAGAATAAAATTCTTTTTTCTTTTAGCGAATTTTTTTTGGTAGTTTTTCATGTAGTAGTTTGTGCTTTGTGCTTATTTTGTATGCAAGCACACAACATTCTCATTCAATTGTATCCACCAGGTGTAGATTATCTAGAGTTTTATTTAAGAATGAACAATTAATTTTTGTCTTTTTTCACCTTAAATTTGTTATTTGATATGCCCCTAGTAGGTACACTAGTGTCACACATATTCATTGCTAAATCAGGCAATTCTTCAAACTCTGTATCCATAAATATGATAAAAAAAGCAGTGGAAGTCACCTTGAAAGTTAAGGATAAGAGGATGTTAAATTCTACTCTAAAACTGTCAGTCTTTTGAAGTAATCTTCTTGATGGCAATGTCGATTTACAATCGAAGGATGAGTGACAAGCGTAGAGAGGTTTCGGTTGAGGATAAACTGCCAGCGGTGAAACCTATTCCCATACCATATTTACTATAATTTTTTTAATCCATTGGGGCGCAGCGCCACACTGGAGCATAAATAGCATCAATCGAGTTTTGGCATTGAATACAGGGAGCCCAGTCGTCCTACATTACCTACTAAAAAGTAGGAAAGTAGGAATTGTCCTACTTTTAGAAAATTTGTCCTACTTTCCTACTTTTTCATGTCTGTTTTAATATTTTTAAATATTTTTTTTTAAATAAAAAGCACGAAAAATTGCTAAGTCCTTGAGGTTTAAAATAAAAAGCTGTGAATTAAATTTTTAATTTTACTTTGGCTTGTTTACGCATTTTTCACCATTGTGTTTGCCCATAAATTTTTTGTGGGACTATTGTAATAGATCATCAGTTCTCAACCTTTTTTGTACCGAGTATCCCTTGACAGATCTAGTTAACTGAATCTACCCTTCCCCCAAAAGATCTCAAATTTAATAGATACATTTCAGTAAAAGGGTAGGTATGTGTATCAATATAAAAAGATTGTTTAGACATAAAAAATTTGTTAAGTTTAAAGACAACAAACATAACACTTCAGTTTATACTGTTGTACTATCCTGAGATCCCTACGCCTAATTTTCTGCGCTTAACATTTCAAAATCAGGGTTCACGGTTGAAAGCAATCATTCACCTTATTTCCTGCATGGTTTATAAGAATTATTACCGTACTTAAAATTGTATTATTCGGAGTACTCGGACTATCTTCAGGTAGGCCCTATACCACAAGATCAAGAACGTTTGATTTTTACTAGTTTGTTTTCAACCACTGATACCTACATATTTTGTGATACACTTCAGAATGAAATGACACAAACACTACGTTTAACACTTCACAATATGAATTATATTATGACACAGTGCAATATATTGCACCATTTCCAGTGTGATTGGCTGATATAAAGATTTCAACACATTATTATATTTTTACCAAAAGACAGAAGCTATGTAGGGCCTAGGCCTACAAAATTACCTGGCCTATCTGTACGCACTTCCTGGACTGACAAGTGACCAGGGTGACGTAACTACACGTCATTACCATATTTATATTTGTGTGATGAAAATAAATCATGCACAGTTTTAATATTATAATGTGTAGGCGTAAGAGTAATTTTGCTTAAAAAACTATTAACTATTAAATTTTATGGTAAAACAGTTTCATCCAAAATTTTTTAACTACAGTTCTTTGTTATCGCCTTTTGATGCTTATAGCTTTGTTGTTATATAATCTAAGTTTAATTGTGTATTTAGTTTTTTAAATACACAAGTGGACACAGCCCATTATCCACAATTTTCAGCCCAAGATTTTCATTGCTACATGGCATTATGTAAAATAGTATCCGCCATTACTGATTTTTCCCGGCGTACCTTTAAGTAGTCCCTTCTCGTACCTCAGGTTGGGAACCGCTGTAATAGATTTTTGTGCTAAGTTAAAGTTCGTCGTGGAGAATCATACAGTTGTATATTTCAAGACATGTAGGTGTTTTAAAAGAGGTGGCTTTTTAAAATTCACTTAAATTATAAAACTTAAAACATTCTAGCTTAATTTTACAAAACTCATATTTATCAGAATTTATTTCCTATCTACAATAACAACAACACAATACCAATATTGCAAACACCCAAAAACAAAAACAATGAATTTAAAATGAAAATTTTCTTACAGAAATATGTTATTTTTCATGGGTGCAAAAAAAAAAAAAAATTCTTAAAAAAAATATTTATTTTTTGTTACAAGGGGTACAATCTGCTGACAAAATAATCAGGACAACTTAAAGCACTTGCGGAGCTTTGAAAATAACCTAAAATTACTAACTATTACAGTTCTTCATTATTGCCTTTTGGTGCTAATAGCTTTGTTGTTATAATCTAATTATGTAATTAATTTTGATAGCAATACCTTGGTGACACAGCTCGCACAACACGCTTGAGTTGAGTACAGTGCATTGAAAATTATTTTAAAATTTTTTGTCTCGATTGCACTGTGTCAGACTGACTGATGTACAGTAGATTCCCTCTTAACAGGCCTCCTTTTAACCGGTCTCCGCTTTAACCAGCCTACTGGGGTACAAAAACAACATCTTTTTAACTAGACATTTTTTATCTCAACATCGCTTTAAATCGGCTGTGTTTCGCTGGAAACGTTATTTTCTTATCTACTGTTTCATTCAATTTAACGTTAGCCTATGTCATACTGTATTGACCTTCTCATACCTATTAAAATGAACTGTCCTGGACGAAAGTGTATGCCGCCGGAAGTGAAAGCGTTTGGACCTGCTATCCAGTAGACAAAATAAGGAAACAAATCATTATTAGTTTAGTTTAGTCGTGGATTTCATGGGTGTCGGATGTTAGCTATAAATTATATAGGGTAACAAAAGAGTTGTTTCTTCAAGTCATAATTGCATTTAGGCTATATAAGTTTTAGGTTGGCGTTTTTAAAGGTACATCGGTTTAACCGGCCAAATCGTTATCCGGCCGAGGGCTGGTCCCGAGGTGGCCAGTTAAGAGGGAGTCTACTGTATGTCCCATTTTGTTCACAATGGAGTAATAATGGTGTATATCTTCTCATGTGTAAAATTTTAAAATTTTGATTGGGGGGCAAGATTTTATATTATTGTTAGTACCACCATGGGAATAAACCCCTACCATATCATGCCTTACCAAGTACAAGCTTCTTTATAGAAACACAGTTCATGTCCTAATATAAATTTGTTTTAGTTAATTTTTTTTATGTTTGTCCAGGTTATTTATGGGCTTGCGCTTGGTGCCTATGTGTCTAGTACAACTTTTCAGAATTACTCATATTTTACAGCAAAGGAATCAAAGAGAACTAACAGTACCACCCTTGGAGATTGCACAGAAATAAGCCAGTCATTCTATGATCGAGTGCTGGAACTGTGGACTGCAGTACAGAACTACAAGATAAGGATTCAGAATGAAACCAACAAATTTTTCAATGTGTTGGCTTCAGAACTTATGGGTCAACCATCCCCTGACCCAGAAATTGAAGTCTTCAGAATGTAAGTTTAAACAGGAAAAGAAACTTTGCAAAATTAGTTTTGAAAGGGTTATTTATAGGTTAGATACTAAATGCCATTATAATTTATATTTAACTAGTGGCTTATAGGGGCAAAAGCTAGTAATAATAATATTAAAATAGCATTGACTATTGCAGATTAACAGAACTTTCACTACGAAAGTCTCCAAATGATTTAATGGTTACGATATGTTTTAGCAATATGATTTGCGTAGACCATCCTCTTCCAAAGTACTCTTTACACTCTAATAATATTAATTGATCCACTATAAGTGCTACATTTTGTTTGTATTGGCAAACCTACATCGATCTATAGAAAATTGTAATGTTTCATTTCACCACATTCATTATTTAAATGTGGACTCCCTTTAAAAGATTTAATTTATTGATAGGCCTAGTTCTAATGGTTTTAAATATTTCGGACAGGTCTGATCTAATTGTGTGGTAAGTATCATAAAATACTATATAGGCCAGTAGAAATAAAATAAAATAGTAAAAATTAACATATACCTAATTTAATGTAAGAAAGTTGCAATTATCGTGGAATTTTTATAGTATATAATACAAATTTTTAATTAAATTTTACAAACTTATGGAAATCCAGTGTTAAAATTGTTTTTGCATCAATACTTGTGAACCCCAAACAAATTATATGATCAAATTTGTACGATGCAAGCAAGCTGAGGAAAAAGGAGTCAAAGTAAAAAAAATATCAAAGTTATGACCTATTCTCATCAACTTTTTGGGGAACAAATAGAGACCAAGCCCTATACAACGGCACCAAAAACTAAGAAATTGGTTGAAAATTGCAGGAATTCCAATCGCAAAAAAAGTGCTTAACGTATTAAATGAGTATAGGATATAGATATTTGTAATATATATATAAATATGATTGTTAGTATGAAACATTTTTCTAATGACTTTTCCAATTCTGTAATGATCCAATCACCAAGGACGTAATAATAGTTTTCATCTTCAGTATGGAACATGTTTTTTTTCTGTGCACAATGTACTTGATTTACTTGGTTTCAGGCAAATATTAGAATTGGGAAATGTTATTACTCCATTATACATCCTCCAGATGGAGATAGCCGAGGACAAAAAACAGTTAGACTTGAAGATGACAGAAAAACAAACGGAGATGATAACACTAATTTCTGAAGTTGGTGATAAGTTAGAGCAGTCAGAGTCACAAACCCATCCCAGGTAACTAATTTTGAATGTTGCGTATCAGATAAAACAGAAGATCTATTTTATACTAGTTATTGTTAAGATATTAGTTGAATGCTTAGCATTAGTTATCTGTAACATTACATATCTATAAAATAATCTATTACAAATAAAAAATATAAAAAATAACTGCACTGCAGTGAACTACACTGCCCTGCTAAGCCAATGAATACAGAGTCTTATAAGAAGAACAGGCCTTATGGCTTTAATTCTGCCAAACGCGATAATTGGGCATCTCACCACCAGGCCCTCACCAGGCCTACTCAGGAGTACCAGGCCGCGCACGCTGTACTCCTGCGGTGTTCCATTACGTGAACTCCCCCCTTCAAGCTAGCTTCTTCGGCGAAATCAGCGTTATTATGAGGATAGCGCGCGCCGCCTAAGCAAAAAAAATTTTATTATCACACATTTACCATTAAAATAAAATTGCAAAAATTTTGAACTAAAAGTAAATGGTATAATGATTAGGAGATCTTTTTTTTGTTAATCCAGCGACCCTGGATGTTTGTACCAACCTGACGAATAGCAAATGTTAATGTTTATTGGAAAGGCAGAATTGTATGATGGTAAAAAATTGATTTTGCACATAGACTAATGTATAAAATTTTACAACTATGTAACGCTCATTGGAATATTAGTTAATAAATTAAATAGTTAATCCGGTAGTAGCTCATAGACAAGACAAAACTTTCTGATATTTAAGAAACGAGAGTGTTATGTTTTATGGATTACCGACCGACCTGGAAAGAATATCTACCTTTTATTAAAACAAAATTTTTAATGTGAACGAGCTTTCGTCCACAGCCAAAATCCCCTTTTTTATGAATGATTTATAGGCCCTATTAAATACTTTGGTCATGTTAGTTCATTATATTAAAGTAATTTAAAATCCAAACAATTTATAGAATGAGTTATTACATTCCAATAAACAATTTAATACTTTGGTTGGAAACATTAATGAGGAAAATTGATATTTAAGTAAACAAAGTTTTCAATGCAACTAATATTTTGTAATAAGAAGTTTTAGTTATAGTTTTTTGTTATTTTAGGTTTACTTCGTTGATAACATACACATACACGAGTAGTACTAACAGTCTACTACTGTAATTACAAAACTACAAGCTAATTATTAAATCATGGCGCGTCGGCATGGCCCACGACTACCTACCAATCAACAATTAAACTTTTACCTTTGAATAAGCAAAGAAAGATTCCTATGAGTTTTAAAAATTAGACTAACTAAATTAACTGTGCAAATGTAAGTATTTCTCAACTACTTTCCTAATGACAAAATTTACCAAACCAATAATTAAATAAAACTTTCTCGCAGACTAAACATGAAAACTTTTCATGTGATAAGTTTCAAAGAAATTGCTTCGCAATGTTTTTACATATTGTTCATAACGATTTAGATCTAACGTTAAATTAACACCATAGTCATTTTTATTTAGGCCTAGTGGTAGCCCAATTTTTACCATAAAAGATTACAATTTTCAATGTGAACGATTATTTTATTATTATTATTTATTTATATATTTATTTATTTTTTTTTTGCAATGAAACGCTGCGATTTAAAATTGGTGCTTTAGCGGCGGTGGCTGGAGGGGGGATGTAGTGGAACTGGAACAGCCAGCTGTGTGTAGTCCACACGTTGGAACAGCCAACGCTCGACGCATCCTGGTGGTGAGATCCCCAATTAATTACAACAATGAGGAATGTGGGGGCATGTAGAGCAGTTGGAATCGCCAACGCTCAACGCAACCTGGTGGTGAGATGCCCAATTAAAAAAACGGCAGAATATTTAACATGGGGTCTGTTCTTCTTAGACTCCGTATTCATTGGCTAAGCTCAGATTTAGTATCTCACATTTTTTTTACATATTTGTAATCCAGGGAACTTCCTAAATAACATGATATAACGGTTGTAAGAGAAAAAATTATTAGATATCTAGACACTAAGAAAATTTTTGATATCTACAGTTTTTTTACCTTTTACTAAGCTGTAATGTAAATGTGCTCTTTGTAGAGAATTTTCTGTGTATCTACAAAAAGTTATCATAAACTAACCAAGCAAAATTTAGATACCACAATAATTTGGGTTAGTTATGATTGTCAATCTAGTAGCACATACTTAAAAAAATATGTAATATTTTGTGTTATTTATTTAATAACATGAACAGAAAGAAAAACTGTATTGTTTTACTTTTGTGCTGAACTGTAACATGTGTTTCATCCCTGTATCACATTACATACCACATGAAACCTCACTAAATTGTAAAAATAATGTACTTTTGGCGGTCGGCTCTATGTCTAAGTAAATCAAGTTTAAATAAAATTAACATTGTGCCATAACTGATTATTTATAATATTTATATTATGAAAAATTTAAAATTAACAGACAAAAATAATTATAATAATATAAATTTATAGTAAAGAAAAAAGTTGAAATATCTTAAATATAATAGTTTGGCTAGGGGTACGTTTTTAAGTCTTTCCTTCAGTTTTCTGATATTTGTATTAAATACAGAGACCACATCTGTTCACTAGCAGGGCAGTACAGACTTCGTCTAGTTTCTGGTTCCGTTCCCACATGAGCCTCTTAGCTATCATTTTCTGAATTTAAAACCCCTTAACTATGTCTTCAGTCTTATGTTCTTTAATTTTCCCTTTCATAGATAACTGTAAAATTCTACTAAAAACTGTGGGATTTTTTTAGGTAAATCTATACATTTTTTACTTA
The DNA here is from genome assembly GCA_030545055.2 of Neoaliturus tenellus. NCBI lineage: Eukaryota > Metazoa > Arthropoda > Insecta > Hemiptera > Cicadellidae > Neoaliturus > Neoaliturus tenellus. The sequence continues at coordinate 143,090,863 of CM061532.1, read as the reverse complement.
AAATAAAAGTATGTTTACTACATCAAAAATATGTATTTAGAACAATGTTCTAACTTTTGCTTTTGCATTAGTTATTAAGATACCAACACTGCAACAAGGGCACATTATTAGACAAAAATGAATGTGGTTTTGTTACTAATAAGAACCAGCTAACTTGCCAGGATCATTAATTGATAGCTCAGCTATATCCCCCATTTAATACATTGCTGGGTCTATAAAAATAAGGTGGGTCCATTTTCAATTCTTTGCAAAATTTATTATTTTTTAGGATTGTTCTGGCAACTTTAGTGCATGGCCACAAGAGCGTTTTTCACGGGGTAAATACTAGCTAATTTTCACGCTGCTTCACTTTATAATTAAATTTTAATTATAAAAGCTACAGCGGGAAAACACGCGCTGATGCCACAAATGACGTGTGGCATGCCCCCATTACATTTAATGCTGCTCATGTTTCTAACGTATTTTCATGTTGCGTTTTGTGCTAAAAAAAACGCTCGTGTGGCCGTTGTGAGGTGAATGCTGTAACCACTGGGCTACCAATGGTGTAATCAATGTTTTTTTGTTTTTTTTTCAGGGAGATTCAGAGATGTAATGAAAGACTTATGAAGATAAAAATTTGCCGAAGTGTGATTAACAGCCTTTTGACCAGGTCTAACGTTAATTATGAAATGAATCCTGATCTTGTAGACATAAGAATCAAATGGAGAAAACCTATCTCTCTGAAGTCGAAGTCTAATTGAATTCCCTGCTGTTCACATAAAAGGTTGCCGATGTCTGCTGTTTTATGTTTTATGTTCAATGTTCATTAGTCCGACTTTTGAATTGAATGGTGTTATATTATTGAAAGAAATTCCATTTTTGTAATCTGAAATGAATTGAATTTATTTATTCCAAGAACAGAATAGAACATTTTACAATAATCACAGATAACATGTTAAAAAACAAGAGTACATTTGAAAGACTCCACATGGACAAAAGCCTGCAGGTGAAATCCATAAGACCAAACCAAAGTCCTAGAAACACAATACAGTAGATGCCCAATGAACCGAGATAATTGGGACCGAGGCCACCTCGGGTATGGCAAAACTCGATAATCCGGAGGATATGTACAATGTGCTACTAATTGAATTATTTCGTTTAGAGGATATTTTGATGACTTTTGTAGTTATTTAAGAAAGTTATTGAAATGTAAAAACCGCATGTATTTTGACGATAATTTGTGACATCTTAAATTAATCGTGGAGACATCTGCTAATGCTAACTCTCAGCTCTTCAGTATTGTTCCGCGAACAGGTGCACAGACGGTGGAAGGAAGTTCATTGTCCGTTGACCACTGACTCGAAGACAGAGTTATAAGAATAAACCGTCATGCACTTCCATACCTGTCATTTTTCTCTTTTCCTGAATCTAAATATGAGTCATTGGACTTTGCCTGTATGTTGACACTGTTTTGAATTAGGCCAGGATCGCGGAGTTAAATTTTGTTACGGTAGCTTTATGCAGTGTTGGCGCTGATTTATTACAGTATTATTTCTTAGCGTTGACTGTACAAATTAACTACCCCTTGTTTAATTTGTGTTTATGTAATGTGTATACAACAGCTGACAAAAACGATGTTCAATAAACTAAATGCTTTCTAGTTTATGCTTTATTTATGTTTTAAATTAGATCCAATCAAAATATTCAACTAATTTGAACCTTAACTTTTCGTGTAACAAAAAATGACCACTTTTTTTACAAAAAGGACCACGTTTTCTCGTCTTTTCTCTTAAAAAAAATAAAGAAAAAATTGGCATTTTTCAATGGGTTAGCATTTTTCTGACGGGATGTTTGCAGATTACAGGGACTCTACTGTGCAGCCATAATTAGTCACAACAATAAAAAAATTGTACCCCTGTCCCAGCAGACCTGCGTACTTAGCAAATTTCCAACGGATTTTTGGTACTTTTTCTATTTTCTCATCAAAACCATGGGGTTGAGTATGTAGGTTTGCTGCCTTGTTATTAAATATAAGTTAAACTGTACCTAGCAAACATACATCCCAAATTTTATAAAACTATGGTATTCGTTTCAATTTCTGCATAAACCCCATGAGGGTGAGCACGTAGGTTTGCCGCCATTAGGGCTTTTTAAGCAAATATAGATTAAACCCTTCCTAATTAATGGATATGCCAAATTTTATCAAGATATGTCAGTAAATAAGCACTATAAAAGGTTTTATTTATTTCTAATAAAAATAACAAGGGGAAACATATTTTTAAATTTTCTCTATAATTTAAACTAAGTTAATATGTAATTCAAAATACTAAATTGTTTATTTTTTTAGCTCTTCTAAACGGTTTATGTTAAAATTGTTGGATTTTAAAAATTAAGATCAAATAAATACAAAAAACCCATTTTTCACCATTTTGAAAATCAATAAAACCCCGTTCCCATAGTCGATCATTCTGGTTCGTGAACTCATTCAAGTAGTTGCCAGCTTACACCCCTGTACCAAAATCCATTGAAATTGGAGGTTTCATTCAAAAGTTTTCGTGTTCACGGACACACACACACATACATGTATATAAAATTGAACAAACGGTTTTTATTTCTTCTGTGGACCTCAAAACGAAAAAGTATCATGGTCCCGGGCTTAGGTCTTAACGTGGCTACTACCATAATAGGCCTAGTGTATTCTCTAGCCTATAGGAAAATTCGCTAAAAAAGAACACTACTTTTAATAATTTTTTTACAGCTGTAAACTGTTAAGAGGCATAGTTGGTTGTTAATGTAAACTGAATAGCCTGATTAGCATGATACTGTGATAAAATTGAATTAAAGCTAACAATTAAGGCTCGGCCAACCCGGTGCTTAAGAATAATAGGGCTAAAAAGGCAATAATGCACAAAGATTTGTTTTAAGTTTTTTTCTACATTTGGATTATTCATCAAGCCAGGACCGGGCAGAGTCAACCGTTTCAGCATGTAACATCTTATACACATGACACTATGCCTTATATTTACAAAAAAAGCTTATTAGTTGACAGAATACAATCATAAACCCCATTTCAATAATTTGACAAATTATTTCACAATAAAGACACTACGCAATATTTCTGGATAAAAAGTTTATTTATACAATATGTATATATATAAATATTCTGTGAATGAAAATCATCTCATTTTCTTTTGTTTGATGAGGTAATTTCGTAGTGCGATCTGCAAAAAAATACAACAAAATTAATCAAATGATTACCAATTATTGCAAGTTTGTTATCAGTATTGTGAGTTTTGTACCAATGATAGATCTCATTTGTCCTGTCTGGATGTATAACAAAAAGTGGATTAGCCAGAGGCAGGGTTAACTTCTCATTGGACAAAATTATTGAAATATCCATTCACATGAAATTTATATAATATATATAATAGAATACGAGCAATGTCTGAAGGGATGTGTGTTCCACGATCTCAAAATCTAGCGGGTATATTTTGCTTAGACTTTGAATTTAAGAGTGTTTGCCCCAAAAATAAGTTTAGAAACAGCCTCAACCCCAGGGTCTTAAGGGTTGCTATTTTGGTAACGAAATAACAACGAAAGGTACACAAAAATAAAGAAAAATTAATGTTAAGCAATCTTTTTTAAACTGCTGTTAACTGTGAAGAGGTATAGTTGGTTGTTGATGGAAATTTATAGCTTTATCGCCATGACACTATCAAAAGTGAATTAAGACCGAGCAGGGCTCGGTTAACCTGGTACTAATATATATAATTATGTAACTGAATCGGTAACCACAAAATATCTCAAGATAGATAAAAGATAAGGTAATGCGTGATGGCTCATTTTAAAGCTTGAAGGCAAAGGGCGGCAAGAAAAATATGGGAAGTATCAAAAGTTACCAGGGTTTCGCCCAATTGAACTTCAAAGTTCCAATGTTAATCTAATGGGAGGAGATTTTTAGATCTACATGTGTGATAAAGCAGATGATTTGAGTAAAGATAAACTTTAACTGTACCTTTTTTTAATCGGCAATGTACGATAAAAAAAATAGAAAAATTCATACAATTTTTACGTATATACAGTAGATTACTTCTTCATTACAGGCAACACAAAATATCTTGGCCATACTTCAATACTGCTTTTAACACGTTTGCGGCGACTGTCAACACTTTCTCTTCCTTCCCCTAGTGGGCCACTCATCTTCATGTTGACAAAGAGGCCAGTGGCCTTGAAATATTCAAGTTTTTGTTTAGTTGTGTGTCTATTATGTGTGCTATAAAAGGATGCCTTCACTTTCTAAGGTAAGCCTGCTTATCCTGTCCCTCACAATAATCCAACTACCATAATAGTTAATATATCATATTTACTCAGTGGATGTCGTTTATTTATTATATTGCTGCTTAAAATATTGGTTACGGTTAGTGGTTAAAATCAAATTGTGTACAGTATGAAGTGTTTATTTATTTCGGACTGAATCAACTATGAAAACTTTTAACATTGGAGAACCTCTTTGTGAGGAAGAAATATTTTGTTTTATTAATTCTTTACTACTTCTTTCTTTATGTAGGTAATGACAATAAATGCCTTTTAATGCCATAAAGATAAGGAACTATTAATTTGAAAGACAGTGTACAAAAACAAACTTTATAGTTAACTTCTTTATTTAAGAAACTATGACTTAAACTTCTTAAATCGTCAAAGGAGGACAGTTTTTCAAAGTCCATACACAAATAATTTTTGCTATTCTGTTACCCTGAAGGAGCCAACAGATCGTGCTGCTTATTTTGTATACCGATTGGGTTGACAGTCTAGTACGAGGGATTAGTCAATGGTCTAAAATAAAATTAAATAAAATATCAGCAGTAAACACATGTAACAGCAAAGTAACATAACATTAAAGACTTGTTATTGTTTAGTAAATTATTGTGGACATTTTCCACCACTGATTCACGACGTTTCAGGAACTGAAAGATAGTCCCGTCTTCATATGGAAGTAATACCTAGTATATAACAAGGTTCGAACCTGGAGTGTTTTTTACTAACTTTGTTATTTTCTAAGTATTGCCTGAAGACGGTATCAGATTCCAGATTCCGAAACGTCATGAATTTGTTTTTACTAATCAGTGATGGAAAGCGTCCGCAATAATTTACTAAACAATAATACAAACTCACCATTACGAACAATGAAATTTAAACGAAGAATAAAAGATTAGATTTTTTATCAAAGTTTTTATGTTAAGCTATGCATTTCTTATGACTTAATATTTAACTAGGTGAAATAGGTAATTGCATTGTTATAATCCAATAACTAATAAAATTGCAACTGGTAAAACTGCATCCCTCCAATATTCTTGCTTGAAATCCTTATTATCTGGCTCTTTATTATCTGTCTCACCTGCTTGTCTTTGAAGGACCGCTTTGTCTTCCCTCTTACTTTGTGTTTGATCATCATGAAATTCTTGTTTTTTCTCTTTTCTCTGTTGGTTTTGCTGGAGAAAGGATTTAATCTACCATCTTTGTAACCAAATTTCTCTCTTCCTTCTTGCCCTTTCTGAAAAAGTAATAGCAAAAGTTGTTTGTTGTTATATATCTGTGAGATGACACTAAAAAGAGCTGTGTCACTTTATCACCCTTCTTCTTGTTAGAAGATTCAAGTACAATATTTTGTTCTGTAACAAAACTATTACTATTCAACTAGTACTGATATTATTCTTCAATAATTTTTAATATTTTTCTTTTTTTTCAAAGATAAATCCACAAATCTTTAATCTATGGTAATTCAACATGGCAGTTACCAAATGTTCAATACTTTGAGACTTACCTTAACAGCTTCTACTCGAGCTTGTTTGTCGTGTTTCCTCTTTTTATAAATGTTCTCAATATCTGCTAAAGAAACTAATTCTTTCCTGTAACAAGCAAGACACATACAAGTAATCTATACTTATTTAATACGCTAAGGGTTTTTTTGTCTTGAGAACTCCTCCTACATTTTTCAACCGATTTTCAAGTTTTTGGTGTCGTTGGATAGGGCTTGGTCTGTAGTTGTTTCCGCCAAAAATTGATGAGAATCGGGCTGAAAATAAAGGCGCTACCCAACATTGAAATCTCAAAATTTCCCATTTAAATAACATTGGGGACTGAATAAAGCATTTGAAACATCTGTTAATAATCAGCTGTAAATACGTGTAGTTATTGGCGATTAAATTTATTCACATTATTGGACTGGTCGGTTGTCATTGAGTTAGAGCTAAAGTAACATTTGTACTGTATTTAAATAAATTGCTCGATTTCGAGCAACACGTATACTAGTTATGTTGAATGTCACACACAATTTTATAAAATATCACATGTGTGTTTATTCATTGTGTAAGTGTAACATTATAAATCAAACAAGCTCTTTAGGAATGGTATCAAGGCCCAAAAAACAAAATCAAGTTCATCTAATTATTTTTTCCTACAGTTACCTAACAATGTACATGTTCTCTCACTGTTTTGAGAAAGCAAGTGGCCAATTCGCTCATCAGTGAGACAATGTTAACATTGTCCCACTCTAATTACTTTGTCTCACTCCAGATTTGCTACGTGAAGGCACGAAATAGTGAGCGCGTAACATGCAGACAAGTCGTATGCGCGTGAAATACGTTGGCAGCACTGGCTGTAAATCAGCTGGTCAGCTGTTGTACTGTTGTATTTGCCACAACACTTCCGATCACGGCAGAAGCCACCATTTCATTGATTTGCCATTTGTAAACATTGGTGGCGGTTTTTCTGTCGCAAAAAAATATGTTACGTTTCTTTACCAATTTATTTGTTTTATGGTAATTGTTGCAAAAATATAATGTGCAACTCGAGTGCAAAGTGCAATCGCCTCACTGGAGAAACCATTCCTCACTCGCATACGGCTCGTGAGTAAGGATTTCTCTCGAGTTAGGCAATTGCTCACTTTGCTCACTAGTTGCACAATTAACTATTATTTATTAAATCAACTGTGTTGTTTGTAAACAAAGAGATGCTTCTATATCAAGTCTCTAACTAATAATCCATTTATACAAAACATGAAAACGCCAAGCTGAAAAATGTTAATAAGATTAAGTTTAAAAAAATTATTGTTAATAGAAGTTTTTTGCCATGCCTTTGTCAAAGAAAGTGAGTAAATAGTGTTAAACAAAAGGTACAGGTTTTAAAAATAACCCCTGAATTCATGGTTGCAATACTTTTTTCAACATTACCCACATTGCCTTGCGAACAGTCAAGGAATTGTGGCACTTGGCCATGTCATTTCAAATAAAATAGAGTCCTGCTAATTCGAACTAATTGGGACCGGACCCTGTTCGGGATAGTGAATTTTCGGATTATGCTGATTCTATGTATGTTACAAGTAACAGATTATGTGATGTGTAAATTACTTATATTAAACATAACTAATCATATAATTTAGTTTAGACGATATTTTGTTGACTTTTGTTGTTCTTTCATAAAGTTTTGAAATATACAAACAGCGTGTATTTTGGCATAAAGCATTTGCAATATCTGAAACTAGCTGTTGCTTGTCATGGTTTCACCAGTAGTTGAGCTTATTTAAAAGATAATAAAATCTATTTAAAGAGCAAGAAAATCTTCTTCCTTCTGAATTATATTGAAACATTAAAGCAGTTTGGGCGGAGCCCTAAAGGAATTTTGCAAAACTTTTTTTAGTAAGCCCCTTTGAGAGAAGAGTAACGAATATGTCAAATTTCAACTCCTCACCTAGAACTTTTGTCATTGTTCCGTGATTGTCATTGTCTATAAGGGCAGAGCCCTGCAAAACTGTTGTTTCTTAGTGAGGGCTTATGAGCAAAAAGGAACGTCCATTCCAAATTTCAACCCTGTAGGCTCTTGAGCAAATTTTGAAGTCATGTAATGCAGAGCCCTAAAGAACTTTAAAAACTATATTTGCAAAACCTTTTCTCAGTCAAAACCTATTGGCAAAGAGAACTTCCACACTAAATTTCCACCCAGTAGGATCTATAGTAATTTTTAGGTTCTGTGAGGTGGAGCCCTAAAGAAAATTTGCAAAAATGTTTGAGAACCTGGATGAGCATAGAGGGTCCATTACAAATTTCAACCCTGCAGCCCTATAGTATTTGAAATTGGTTGTTTCCTTGATTCACATTTAAAATTGTTGTTTATGGAAAAAATCAAAAATAACAGAACCTGATCAAATTTGGTATGTTCATTCACTAAATAGGGGAAAACATATATTTGCTTACAAACCTCAAACGTACCAACTCACCCCCATGGTGTTTATGGGGAAATAAAAACATTTCAAGATTTGGTTGGAAAATTCGCTGAGTTGCAGGTCTGCTGTGACGAGGGTATTTATTATTTTTTTCTTATTAAGTGAGTGTCAAAAAGTTTAGTTAATAGTTGAATGGACAGTACGTTTTTATTTCTTGTGTTTTAGAGCGATCATGCCTCTGCTGGTTTTAAAGTCAAAATGGTTACTACAGTGTACCATCCCAGACAGTCATCACCCTAAATCATAAATTTAGAATTTTGATCTTTGAGGTGTAAATGCTTCCAACTAGATAAAATAAACAATCTGAGCTGAAAAAAACATTGATTAGTTGTGCTATTACTTCCATTCAACTATTTGTCAGATTGTCAAGTTAAACCAAGCCTTACTTGGATTTTGAATCTTCATCCTGAAGTTTCCTTTTGATACCTTTCTTCGGGGCTTCAATTTGCTTTCGGATCAAAGCAGCATCAATCTCCTTGAAGTCATCATCAGTCAATATCCTCATCACACTGACCTCAGCAGCCTGCTTCCGCTTTAACTCCACAACTTCCTTAGCATCAATCTTCTCCACCTAACAGATATTTTAAAGAAATTTCAGAACAAAATACCTGAAAATTAGACTTAGGATAGACCTATTGAATTTACCTATTAAGGAATGTGGCACTGGACCATGTTATTTTGAGCTTAGGAGAGGCGAGAGTAGATTTACCAAAAAGGATGTGTACAAAAAAGAAAAAAAAACATGCTAGTCTAGTCTTTTATCCTTGCTTAGAATGGTATTATTTAAAATAAGTTTTTTCTTTTATGGTTAAAAATTACCTTAACTATAATATAATTAAACTACAGTGGAGAAATGAGTTGTTATCAAATACCTTGTTAGATCTTTCTTTTTCTTCACTTTTATTTGATGCTGGTTCCTCCAGTGTTTCTTCTTCTTTTGAGCTTTCATCGCCATCTTCAGATTCTGCGTCATCATTCAATTCCTCTTCATCCTCAGAGTGAGAAACATCTATCCAGCTTCCATCTTCGCTGTCTGAGTCAGCTTCCTTATTTTTTCCTTCATCCTATTAACCAATATTTAGGTATATTAATAGGGAAGCATAAAACTTATCTCAGCTAGTGTGCATCAAAGGAGAAATCCATACATACCATAAAAAATAGTGCTGTTGATGAGCAGAAACCGATTATATTTTATGTCGGCCCCAAAGGCTTATAGGCTTTCATTCAATGTTAAGAAGGGGCTAAAGGGATAAAGCGATTATTTTGCTTACACAGTCAAGTGGCCACTGCGGAAACTACCTGAATGCGTTTCGTATTATTCACAACCATACTGAGGGCGAGAAACAATATCCAGTATTCAGTGTAAAACACTGTGGCTTAAGAAACGCTTCTGCCCTTCAGCATATGTAAGACCCAAGACTCTTGTAGATGATAGTGAGGGAGAGATTTGGCCACAGAAAGTAGGCCTTTTAAATTAATACATGCTATTCATTGATTACACTCATAGCCTGTGCCCTCACCAGTTTCAGCTGCTGCCGATAGAAGCCGTCAGTATCAGGGTTCTCACGGAAAAATATTCATCGTGCAGTGCTTGACCTGCTCCCATTTTTCACCTTTATTTTAAGTCTGATAAAAGTGGGAGTGATTTGAAATGAAAGATAAAGACTTAGGTTATATGACCTAGATTTTTATTTTTAGTTGATCCAACTTTGATCAACTTAGATCCATTATAGCTTTGATAAAAAATATGATTGGATATATGGATTCAAAAAATAAAAAAATGAAAAAGTAGGTCAAATAGCCCAAGTTTTTATCTTTCCTTAAACAACCCTCCCACTTTTATCGGACTTAAAATAAACTCGGAAAATTGGAGCAGGTGAAGCATTGCGTGATGTTCTGAGAGCCCCTCTTAATCTTATGGAAGAACGATAATTAAATCATATTTTGACAGGTTGTAGTAACAAATGCTAGCAAAGCAGAAAGGACAGATGTTTCAGTTATAAGCTAATTGGGTTCAGATAAACTGAGTTTTTGGTTGAATTTTGATTAAAGGGTGATTCTTTGTATTTATTTTCTTTGTTTTGTAACAAAATTAAATATCATATGGGCAGTATTTTCGGACACAAAAAGGCTATTCCGTCATAATAAAGCACCTTCAAATAAATAGTTGATTAAAGCAACATTGTGGAATTTACAGAAATAAGGGTATTCATACTGTTTAACTCCAATAGTAATCATGGATAAATTACTTGACAGCTCTTTTATGTGGTTTTTGTAAAAAAAATAATAATAAAAATAATAATAACTAACGGCTAGATTTTGTGGTTATCCAATTAATCAACTGGCACATCTTAGTTGAGAGAAGACCAAGGGAGACAACAAAAACCAGTGTGACATAGTACTTCCAATGATCCATTAGGAGACATCTTTGTGGGAAAAGTATAAAAAGTTTTCAATAGTTATAGTCGGCAGTCACTGTCTACATGGTTAGGTTCTATATCAATAAACCTTTCCAACTTGCCTCATTTTTGTCCAGCAGAACTTCTGCTCCCGGAACTGCCTCTGAGACATCCATTTCTCCAAAGTTTTTCAGCTTCAGTTCGAATGAAGCTTCAGTTGGCTTACCCTGTTAAATAAACAACCATAAAAAGTAGTATAAGTACTTGTAACAAGTGTGGGTCAACACATATTAGTCATACAAAAGCTTGAAATCAAAACTAGTAATAGGTTGATTGCAAAATTCATTGCCTTAGTTTGGTTTTTCATTGGCATTGGTTCTCCGTTTTTCGTTTTTTTTTTTATATATAGTAGCATAAAACAACTCAAGGTTAATACCCTTTAAACGTTTATATTTACATAAAGCCAATACACATTGCAGAAAATATTAGATGTGTGCAGATAAATGAAAAGTTGGTTCAGTTTCGGATATCCTCGTCTGACTTAAAGATTTTATTGATATACACATATTCGGGTCAAAGGAACCAAACCGGCCGGTTAAATCAGCTTTATTTAATGCTTGAGACGCATAAACCAACCTCTATTGCAAGCCAGGGCTGAAGCGGTTAATCTGAGTGCCGGTTGATCTGGGGCCATAGAGGGTCTACTGTTTTGTGCTTATCAGCTGCTTTTTGGTAAACAAATATATTTATTTTCACTTTTCTTGGGTTAGCCGTTATTTCTAGTATCTTCAATGGTTTGAACTTGATTATCAGCCAAAGTTAAGTTGTTGTCAGATTCACAATTTGATTAAACATGACATTCATGGCCATAACAGTAGAACCTCTCATATTCATTTGAGAATGAAACAACCGAGCCATAGTCGGAACAGCCAACAGGTTGGATATCTGGAGGAGCAATACAGAATGGGAAAACCCCAAACAGAATTGACGTTCAAAAACATAAACAGAGGAAGATTACAGTCAGAGCACATTTCACAACAACAAACATGACTCGACTGACAGTTTGTGACACAAAAGCAAAGGTCATATAACTCTGGTTGAAGTTTTATATAATTTGTGAAAAT